>JAQJVK010000072.1:389099-473476 GCA_035578135.1 Flexamia atlantica
CTTTGCGATGTGCGGACAGCGATTTGTCTAAGTTTGACATGAAATAAAAAATAAATACGGAAGTGTGCCAACATTAGGTACACATAGGGTGATAGAATAGAACCAGAGCTTTAGTGTAATACCAACCAAGTTACCGTAAAAACTTTGGTTTTGGAAATATGGGTGATTAAATTAGCCACTTTGCGATGTGCGGTCAGCGATTTGTCTAAGTTTGACATGAAATATAAAATAAATACGGAAGTGTGCCAACAGTAGGTACACATAGGGTGATAGAATAGAACCAGAACTTTAGTATTATACCAACCAAGTTACCGTAAAAACTTTGGTTTTGGAAATATAGGTGATTAAATTATCCGCTTTGCGATGAGCGGTCAGCGATTTGTCTATGTTTGACATGAAATATAAAAAAAAAACGGAATTGTGGATTCATGACGTACACCTGGGGTGATAAAATAGGACAAGGAATTTAGTAATATTCCGCCCAAGTTACCATAAAATCTTAGGTTTTGGAAATATGGGTGATAAAATTAGCCGCTTTGCGATGTGCGGTCAGCGATTTGTTTAGGTTTGACATGAAATATAAAATAAATACGGAAGTGTGCTAACATTAGGTACACATAAGGTGATAGAATAGGACCAGAAATTTAGTAATATACCAACCAAGTTACCGTAAAAACTTAGGTTTTGGAAATATGGGTGATTAAAGTAGTCGCTTTGCGATGTTCGGACAGCGATTTGTCTTAGTTTGATATGAATTAAAAAATCAATATGGAATTGTGGATACATGACGTGCACATAGGGTGATAGAATAGGACCAGAAATGTAGTGTTATACCACCCAAGTTACCGTAAAAACTTAGGTTTTGGAAATATGGGTGATAAAGTAGCCGCTTTGCGATGTGCGGTCAGCGATTTGTCTAAGTTTGAATGAAATATAAAAAAAATACGGAAGTGTGCCAACATGACGTACACATCGGATGATAGAATAGGAACATTGTACTATACAACCCAAGTTATCTTAAAAACATAGGTTTTGGAAATATGATTGATTAAATTGGTCGCTTTGCGATGAGTGGACAGAGATCCGCCTGACTTAGACATGAAATATGAAATAAATACGGAAGTGTGCCAACATGACGTAAACATAGGATGATAGAATAGGGCCAGAACTTTAGTCCAATACCACCCAAGTTACCTTAAAAACCTAGGTTTTGGAAATATGGGTGATTAAAGTAGTCGCTTTGTGATGTGCGGACAGCAATTTCTCTATGTTTGACATGAAATATAAAAATAAATACGGAATTCTGGATACATTACGTAAGAATAGGGTGATAGAATAGTACCAGAAATATAGTATTATACCACCGAAGTTACCGTAAAAACTTAGGTTTTGGAAATATGGGTGATTAAAGTAGTCGCTTTGCGATGTGCGGACAGCGATTTGTCTAAGTTTAACATAAAATATAAAAATAAATACGGATGTGTGGATACATGACGTACACATAGAGTGATAAAATAGTACCAGAAATATAATACTATGACCACCGACGTTACCGTAAAAACTAAGGTTTTGGAAATATGGGTGGTTAAAGTAGTCGCCTTTGCGATGTGCGGACAGCGATTTGTCTAAGTTTGACATGAAATATAAAAATAAATACGGAATTTTGATACATTACGTACAAATAGAGTAATAGAATAGGACAAGAATTGTAGGACTATACCACCCGAGTTACCGTAAAAAACTTAGGTTTTGGAAATAATGGTGATTAAATTAGCCGCTTTGCGATGTGCGGTTAACGATTTGTCTAAGTTTGACATGAAATATAAAATAAATACGGAAGTGTGCCAACATTAGGTACACATAGGGTGATAGAATAGAACCAGAACTTTAGTATATATACCAACCAAGTTACCGTAAAAACTTTGGTTTTGGAAATGTAGGTGATTAAATTATCCGCTTTGCGATGAGCGGTCAGCGATTTGTCTAAGTTTGACATGAAATGTAAAAATAAATACGGAATTCTGGATACATTACGTACAAATAGGGTGAATAGTACCAGAAATATAGTATTATACCACCGAAGTTACCGTAAAAACTTAGGTTTTGGAAATATGGGTGGTTAAAGTAGCCACTTTGCGATGTGCGGTCAGCGATTTGTCTTAGTTTGAAATGAAATACAAAATAAATAAGGAATTGGGGATACATGACGTAGACATAGGGTGATAGAATAGGACCAGAAATATAGTATTATACCACCGAAGTTACCGTAAAATCTTAGGTTTTGGAAATATGGTTGATTGCAATAGTCCGCTTTGCGATGTGCGGACAGCGATTTGTCTAAGTTTGACATGAAACATAAATAAATAAAGAAGTGTGCCAACATTACGTACACTTAGGGTGATAGAATAGGACAAGAACTGTAGGACTATACCACCCAAGTTACCGTAAAAAACTTAGGTTTTGGAAATATGCGTGATTAAATTAGCCACTTTGCGATGTGCGGTTAACGATTTGTCTAAGTTTGACATGAAATATAAAATAAATATGGAAGTGTGCTAACATTACATACACATAGGGTGATAGAATAGGACCAGAACTTTAGAACTATACTACCCGAGTTACCTTAAAAACTTAGGTTTTGGAAATATGGGTGATTAAATTAGTCGTTTTGCGATGTGCGGACAGCGATTTGTCTATGTTTGACATGAAATATAAAAAAAAACGGAATTGTGGATTCATGACGTACACCTGGGGTGATAAAAATAGGACAAGGGAATTTAGTAATATTCCGCCCAAGTTACCATAAAAACTTAGGTTTTGGGAAATATGGGTGATTAAATTAGCCGCTTTGCGATGTACGGTCAGCGATTTGTCTAAGTTTGACACGAAATATAAAATAAATACGGAAGTGTGCTAACATTACGTACACATAGGATGATAGAATAGGACCAGAACTTTAGAACTATACTACCCGAGTTACCTTAAAAACTTAGGTTTTGGAAATATGGGTGATTAAATTAGTCGTTTTGCGATGTGCGGACAGCGATTTGTCTATGTTTGACATGAAATATAAAAAAAAACGGAATTGTGGATTCATGACGTACACCTGGGGTGATAAAATAGGACAAGGAATTTAGTAATATTCCGCCCAAGTTACCATAAAAAACTTAGGTTTTGGAAATATGGGTGATTAAATTAGCCCGTTTGCGATGTGCGGTCAGCGATTTGTCTAAGTTTGAATGAAATATAAAAAAAATACGGAAGTGTGACAACATGACGTAAACATGGGATGATAGAATAGGAACTTTGTACTATACAACCCAAGTTATCTTAAAAAACATAGGTTTTGGAAATATGATTGATTAAATTGGTCGCTTTGCGATGAGTGGACAGAGATCCGCCTGACTTAGACATGAAATATTAAATAAATACGAAAGTGTGCCAACATGACGTAAACATAGGATGATAGAATAGGGCCAGAACTTTAGTACAATACCACCCAAGTTACCTTAAAAAACCTAGGTTTTGGAAATATGGGTGATTAAAGTAGTCGCTTTGCGATGTGCGGACAGCGATTTGTCTAAGTTTAACATAAAATATAAAAATAAATACGGATGTGTGGATACATGACGTACACATAGAGTGATAAAATAGTACCAGAAATATAGTACTATACCACCGAAGTTACCGTAAAAACTTAGGTTTTGGAAATATGGGTGGTTAATTAGTCGCTTTGCGAAGTGCGGTAAGCGATTTGTCTAAGTTTGACATGAAATATAAAATAAATACGGAAGTGTGCCAACATTAGTTACACATAGGATGATAGAATAGGACCAGAACTTTAGAACTATACTACTTGAGTTACCTTAAAAACTTATGTTTTGGAAATTTGGGTGATTAAATTAGTCGCTTTGCGATGTGCGGTCAGCGATTTGTTTAGGTTTGACATGAAATATAAAATAAATACGGAAGTGTGCTAACATTACGTACACATAGGATGATAGAATAGGACCAGAACTATAGAACTATACTACCCGAGTTACCTTAAAAACTTAGGTTTTGGAAATATGGGTGATTAAATTAGTCGCTTTGCAATGTGCGGTCAGCGATTTGTTTAGGTTTGACATGAAATATAAAATAAATACGGAAGTGTGCTAACATTACGTACACATAGGATGATAGAATAGGACCAGAACTTTAGAACTATACTACCCGAGTTACCTTAAAAACTTAGGTTTTGGAAATATGGGTGATTAAATTAGTCGCTTTGCGATGTGCGGACAGCGATTTGTCTATGTTTGACATGAAATATAAAAAAAAACGGAATTGTGGATTCATGACGTACACCTGGGGTGATAAAATAGGACAAGGAATTTAGTAATTTTCCGCCCAAGATACCATAAAAACTTAGGTTTTGGAAATATGGGTGATTAAATTAGCCGCTTTGCGATGTGCGGTTAACGATTTGTCTAAGTTTGACATGAAATATAAAATAAATACGGAAGTGTGCCAACATTAGGTACACATAGGGTGATAGAATAGAACCAGAACTTTAGTATTATACCAACCAAGTTACCGTAAAAACTTTGGTTTTGGAAATATAGGTGATTAAATTATCCGCTTTGCGATGAGCGGTCAGCGATTTGTCTAAGTTTGACATGAAATATAAAATAAATACGGAAGTGTGCCAACATTAGGTTAACAAAGGGTGATAGAATAGAACCAGAACTTTAGTATTATACCAACCAAGTTACCGTAAAAACTTTAGTTTTTTAAATATGGGTGATTAAATTAGCCACTTTGCGATGTGCGGTCAGCGATTTGTCTAAGTTTGACATGAAATATAAAATAAATACGGAAGTGTGCTAACATTACGTACACATAGGGTGATAGAATAGAACCAGAACTTCAGTATTATACCAAACAAGTTACCGTAAAAACTAAGGTTTTGGAAATATGGGTGATTAAAGTAGTCGCTTTGCGATGTGCGGACAGCGATTTGTCTAAGTTTAACATGAAATATAAAAATAAATACGGAATCCTGGATACATGACGTACAAATAGGGTGATAGAATAGTACCAGAAATATAGTATTATACCACCGAATTTACCGTAAAAACTTAGGTTTTGGAAATATGGGTGATTAAAGTAGTCGCTTTGCGATGTGCGGACAGCGATTTGTCTAAGTTTGACATGAAATAAAAAATAAATACGGAAGTGTGCCAACATTAGGTACACATAGGGTGATAGAATAGAACCAGAGCTTTAGTGTAATACCAACCAAGTTACCGTAAAAACTTTGGTTTTGGAAATATGGGTGATTAAATTAGCCACTTTGCGATGTGCGGTCAGCGATTTGTCTAAGTTTGACATGAAATATAAAATAAATACGGAAGTGTGCCAACAGTAGGTACACATAGGGTGATAGAATAGAACCAGAACTTTAGTATTATACCAACCAAGTTACCGTAAAAACTTTGGTTTTGGAAATATAGGTGATTAAATTATCCGCTTTGCGATGAGCGGTCAGCGATTTGTCTATGTTTGACATGAAATATAAAAAAAAAACGGAATTGTGGATTCATGACGTACACCTGGGGTGATAAAATAGGACAAGGAATTTAGTAATATTCCGCCCAAATTACCATAAAATCTTAGGTTTTGGAAATATGGGTGATAAAATTAGCCGCTTTGCGATGTGCGGTCAGCGATTTGTTTAGGTTTGACATGAAATATAAAATAAATACGGAAGTGTGCTAACATTAGGTACACATAAGGTGATAGAATAGGACCAGAAATTTAGTAATATACCAACCAAGTTACCGTAAAAACTTAGGTTTTGGAAATATGGGTGATTAAAGTAGTCGCTTTGCGATGTTCGGACAGCGATTTGTCTTAGTTTGATATGAATTAAAAAATCAATATGGAATTGTGGATACATGACGTGCACATAGGGTGATAGAATAGGACCAGAAATGTAGTGTTATACCACCCAAGTTACCGTAAAAACTTAGGTTTTGGAAATATGGGTGATAAAGTAGCCGCTTTGCGATGTGCGGTCAGCGATTTGTCTAAGTTTGAATGAAATATAAAAAAATACGGAAGTGTGCCAACATGACGTACACATCGGATGATAGAATAGGAACATTGTACTATACAACCCAAGTTATCTTAAAAACATAGGTTTTGGAAATATGATTGATTAAATTGGTCGCTTTGCGATGAGTGGACAGAGATCCGCCTGACTTAGACATGAAATATGAAATAAATACGGAAGTGTGCCAACATGACGTAAACATAGGATGATAGAATAGGGCCAGAACTTTAGTCCAATACCACCCAAGTTACCTTAAAAACCTAGGTTTTGGAAATATGGGTGATTAAAGTAGTCGCTTTGTGATGTGCGGACAGCAATTTCTCTATGTTTGACATGAAATATAAAAATAAATACGGAATTCTGGATACATTACGTAAGAATAGGGTGATAGAATAGTACCAGAAATATAGTATTATACCACCGAAGTTACCGTAAAAACTTAGGTTTTGGAAATATGGGTGATTAAAGTAGTCGCTTTGCGATGTGCGGACAGCGATTTGTCTAAGTTTAACATAAAATATAAAAATAAATACGGATGTGTGGATACATGACGTACACATAGAGTGATAAAATAGTACCAGAAATATAATACTATACCACCGACGTTACCGTAACAACTAAGGTTTTGGAAATATGGGTGGTTAAAGTAGTCGCTTTGCGATGTGCGGACAGCGATTTGTCTAAGTTTGACATGAAATATAAAAATAAATACGGAATTTTGGATACATTACGTACAAATAGAGTAATAGAATAGGACAAGAATTGTAGGACTATACCACCCGAGTTACCGTAAAAACTTAGGTTTTGGAAATAATGGTGATTAAATTAGCCGCTTTGCGATGTGCGGTTAACGATTTGTCTAAGTTTGACATGAAATATAAAATAAATACGGAAGTGTGCCAACATTAGGTACACATAGGGTGATATAATAGAACCAGAACTTTAGTATTATACCAACCAAGTTACCGTAAAAACTTTGGTTTTGGAAATGTAGGTGATTAAATTATCCGCTTTGCGATGAGCGGTCAGCGATTTGTCTAAGTTTGACATGAAATGTAAAAATAAATACGGAATTCTGGATACATTACGTACAAATAGGGTGATAGAATAGTACCAGAAATATAGTATTATACCACCGAAGTTACCGTAAAAACTTAGGTTTTGGAAATATGGGTGGTTAAAGTAGCCACTTTGCGATGTGCGGTCAGCGATTTGTCTTAGTTTGACATGAAATACAAAATAAATAAGGAATTGGGGATACATGACGTAGACATAGGGTGATAGAATAGGACCAGAAATATAGTATTATACCACCGAAGTTACCGTAAAATCTTAGGTTTTGGAAATATGGTTGATTGCAATAGTCGCTTTGCGATGTGCGGACAGCGATTTGTCTAAGTTTGACATGAAACATAAATAAATAAAGAAGTGTGCCAACATTACGTACACTTAGGGTGATAGAATAGGACAAGAACTGTAGGACTATACCACCCAAGTTACCGTAAAAACTTAGGTTTTGGAAATATGCGTGATTAAATTAGCCACTTTGCGATGTGCGGTTAACGATTTGTCTAAGTTTGACATGAAATATAAAATAAATATGGAAGTGTGCTAACATTACATACACATAGGGTGATAGAATAGGACCAGAACTTTAGAACTATACTACCCGAGTTACCTTAAAAACTTAGGTTTTGGAAATATGGGTGATTAAATTAGTCGTTTTGCGATGTGCGGACAGCGATTTGTCTATGTTTGACATGAAATATAAAAAAAACGGAATTGTGGATTCATGACGTACACCTGGGGTGATAAAATAGGACAAGGAATTTAGTAATATTCCGCCCAAGTTACCATAAAAACTTAGGTTTTGGAAATATGGGTGATTAAATTAGCCGCTTTGCGATGTACGGTCAGCGATTTGTCTAAGTTTGACATGAAATATAAAATAAATACGGAAGTGTGCTAACATTACGTACACATAGGATGATAGAATAGGACCAGAACTTTAGAACTATACTACCCGAGTTACCTTAAAAACTTAGGTTTTGGAAATATGGGTGATTAAATTAGTCGTTTTGCGATGTGCGGACAGCGATTTGTCTATGTTTGACATGAAATATAAAAAAAACGGAATTGTAGATTCATGACGTACACCTGGGGTGATAAAATAGGACAAGGAATTTAGTAATATTCCGCCCAAGTTACCATAAAAACTTAGGTTTTGGAAATATGGGTGATTAAATTAGCCGCTTTGCGATGTGCGGTCAGCGATTTGTCTAAGTTTGAATGAAATATAAAAAAATACGGAAGTGTGACAACATGACGTAAACATCGGATGATAGAATAGGAACTTTGTACTATACAACCCAAGTTATCTTAAAAACATAGGTTTTGGAAATATGATTGATTAAATTGGTCGCTTTGCGATGAGTGGACAGAGATCCGCCTGACTTAGACATGAAATATTAAATAAATACGAAAGTGTGCCAACATGACGTAAACATAGGATGATAGAATAGGGCCAGAACTTTAGTACAATACCACCCAAGTTACCTTAAAAACCTAGGTTTTGGAAATATGGGTGATTAAAGTAGTCGCTTTGCGATGTGCGGACAGCGATTTGTCTAAGTTTAACATAAAATATAAAAATAAATACGGATGTGTGGATACATGACGTACACATAGAGTGATAAAATAGTACCAGAAATATAGTACTATACCACCGAAGTTACCGTAAAAACTTAGGTTTTGGAAATATGGGTGGTTAATTAGTCGCTTTGCGAAGTGCGGTAAGCGATTTGTCTAAGTTTGACATGAAATATAAAATAAATACGGAAGTGTGCCAACATTAGTTACACATAGGATGATAGAATAGGACCAGAACTTTAGAACTATACTACTTGAGTTACCTTAAAAACTTAGGTTTTGGAAATTTGGGTGATTAAATTAGTCGCTTTGCGATGTGCGGTCAGCGATTTGTTTAGGTTTGACATGAAATATAAAATAAATACGGAAGTGTGCTAACATTACGTACACATAGGATGATAGAATAGGACCAGAACTATAGAACTATACTACCCGAGTTACCTTAAAAACTTAGGTTTTGGAAATATGGGTGATTAAATTAGTCGCTTTGCGATGTGCGGTCAGCGATTTGTTTAGGTTTGACATGAAATATAAAATAAATACGGAAGTGTGCTAACATTACGTACACATAGGATGATAGAATAGGACCAGAACTTTAGAACTATACTACCCGAGTTACCTTAAAAACTTAGGTTTTGGAAATATGGGTGATTAAATTAGTCGCTTTGCGATGTGCGGACAGCGATTTGTCTATGTTTGACATGAAATATAAAAAAAACGGAATTGTGGATTCATGACGTACACCTGGGGTGATAAAATAGGACAAGGAATTTAGTAATTTTCCGCCCAAGATACCATAAAAACTTAGGTTTTGGAAATATGGGTGATTAAATTAGCCGCTTTGCGATGTGCGGTCAGCGATTTGTTTAGGTTTGACATGAAATATAAAATAAATACGGAAGTGTGCTAACATTAGGTACACATAGGGTGATAGAATAGGACCAGAAATTTAGTAATATACCAACCAAGTTACCGTAAAAACTTAGGTTTTGGAAATATGGGTGATTAAAGTAGTCGCTTTGCGATGTTCGGACAGCGATTTGTCTTAGCTTGATATGAATTAAAAAATCAATATGGAATTGTGGATACATGACGTGCACATAGGGTGATAGAATAGGACCAGAAATGTAGTGTTATACCACCCAAGTTACCGTAAAAACTTAGGTTTTGGAAATATGGGTGATTAAGTAGCCGCTTTGCGATGTGCGGTCAGCGATTTGTCTAAGTTTGAATGAAATTAAAAAAATACGGAAGTGTGCCAACATGACGTACACATCGGATGATAGAATAGGAACTTTGTACCATACAACCCAAGTTATCTTAAAAACATAGGTTTTGGAAATATGAGTGATTAAATTAGTCGCTTTGCGATAAGTGGACAGAGATCCGCCTGACTTAGACATGAAATATGAAATAAATACGGACGTGTGCCAACATGACGTAAACATAGGATGATAGAATAGGACCAGAACTTTAGGACTATACTACCCGAGTTACCTTAAATTTTAGGTTTTGGAAATATGGGTGATTAAATTAGTCGCTTTGCGATGTGCGGTCAGCGATTTGTTTAGGTTTGACATGAAATATAAAACAAATACGAAAGTGTGCCAACATGACGTACACATAGGATGATAGAATAGGACCAGAACCTTTGTACTTTACCACCCAAGTTACCATAAAAACTTAGGTTTTGGAAATATGGTTGATTAAAGTTGTCGCTTTGCGATGTGCGGACAGTGATTTGTTTAAGTTTGACATGAAATATAAAATAAATACGGAAGTGTGGATACATGACGTACACATAGGGTGATAAAATAGTATCAGAAATATAGTATTATACCACCGAATTTACCGTAAAAACTTAGGTTTTGGAAATATGGGTGGTTAAAGTAGTCGCTTTGCGATGTGCGGACAGCGATATGTCTAGGTTTGACATGAAATATAAAATAAATACGGAAGTGTGCTAACATTACGTACACATAGGGGGATAAAATAGAACCAGAACTTTAGTACTATACCACCCAAACTACCTTAAAAACTTAGGTTTTGGAAATATGGGTGATTAAAGTAGTCACTTTGCGATGTGCGGACAGCGATTTGTCTAAGTTTGACATGAAATATAAAATAAATACGGAAGTGTGCCAACATGACGTACCCATAGAATGATAGAATAGAACCAGAACTTTATTACTATACCACCCAAGTTACCGTAAAAACCTAGGTTTTGGAAATATGGGTGGTTAAAGTAGTCGCTTTGCGATATGCGAACAGCGATTTGTCTAAGTTTGACATGAAATTTAAAATATATACGGAAGTGTGCCAACATTACGTACACATAGGATGATAGAATAGGACAAGAACTGTAGGACTATACCACCCAAGTTACCGTAATAACTTAGGTTTTGGAAATATGGGTAATTAAATTAGCCGCTTTGCGATGTGCGGTCAGCGATTTGTCTAAGTTTGACATGTAATATAAAATAAATACGGAAGTGTGCCAACATGACGTACACATAGGATAATAGAATAGTACCAGAAATATAGTATTATACCACCGAATTTACCTTAAAAACTTAGGTTTTGGAAATATGGGTGGTTAAAGTAGTCGCTTTGCGATGTGCGAACAGCAATTTGTCTAGGTTTGACATGAAATATAAAATAAATACGGAAGTGTGCCAACATTAGGTACACATAGGGTGATAGAATAGAACCAGAACTTTAATATTATACTAACCAAGTTACCGTAAAAACTTAGGTTTTTGAAATATGGGTGATTAAATTAGCCGCTTTGCGATGTGCGGTCAGCGATTTGTAAAAAATTGACATGAAATATAAAATAAATACGGAAGTGTGTTAACATTACGTACACATAGGGTGATAAAATAGAACCAGAACTTTAGTACTATACCACCCAAGTTACCTTAAAAACTAAGGTTTTGGAAATATGGGTGATAAAAGTAGTCATTTTGCGATGTGCGGACAGCGATTTGTCTAAGTTTGACATGAAATATAAAAATAAATACGGAAATGTGGATACATGACGTACACATAGGGTGATAGAATAGTACCAGAAATATAGTATTATACCACCGAAGTTACCGTAAAAAATTAGGTTTTGGAAATACGGGTGGTTAAAGTAGTCGCTTTGCGATGTGCGGACAGCGATTTCTCTAGGTTTGACATGAAATTTAAAATAAATACGGAAGTGTGCCAACATTACTTACACATAGGATAATAGAATAGGACAAGAACTGTAGGACTGTACCAGCCAAATTACCCTAAAAACCTAGGTTTTGGAAATATGGGTGATTAAATTAGCCGCTTTGCGATGTGCGGTCAGCGATTTGACTAAGTTTGACATGGAATATAAAATAAATACGGAAGTGTGCCAACATGACGTACACATAGGATGATAGAATAAGACCAGAACTTTAGAACTATACTACCCTAGTTACCTTAAAAACTTAGTTTTTTGAAATATGGGTGATTAAATTAGTCGCTTTGCGATGTGCAGACAGCAATTTGTCTATGTTTGACATGAAATATAAAAATAAATACGGAATTGTAGATACAAAAAACTTAGGTTTTTGAAATATGGCTAATTAAATTAGTCGCTTTGCCATATACTGACAGCGATTTGTCTTAGTGTGAAATGAAATATAAAATAAATACGGAAGTGTGCCAACATGACATACACATTGGATGATAGAATAGGCCCAGAACCTTTGTACTATACCACCCAAGTTACCATAAAAACTTAGGTTTTGCAAATATGGGTGATTAAAGTAGTCGCTTTGCGATGTGCGGACAACGATTTGTCAAAGTTTGTCATGAAATATAAAAAAGATACGGAAGTGTGCCAACATGACGTAAACATAGGATGATAGAAAAGGACCAGAACTTTAGTACTATACCACCCAAGTTACCTTAAAAACTTAGGTTTTTGAAATATGGCTGATTAAATTAGTCGCTTTGTCCATGATTAAATTAGTGCAGACAGCGATTTGTCCATGTTTGACATGAAATATAAAAATAAATACGGAATTGTGGAAAATGACGTACACCTGGGGTGATAGAATAGGACCAGAAATTTAGTAATATACCGCCCAAGTTACCGTAAAAACGTAGGGTTTGGAAATATGGGTGATAAAAGTAGCCGCTTTGCGATGTGTGATAAGCGATTTGTCTAAGTTTGACATGTAATATAAAATAAATAAAGAAGTGTGCCAACATTACGTACATTTAGGATGAGAGAATAGGACAAGAATTGTAGGACTATACCAACCAAGTTATCTTAAAAACTTAGATTTTGGAAATATGAGTGATTAAATTAGTCGCTTTTCGATGAGTGGACAGAGATCCGCCTGACTTAGACATGAAATATGAAATAAATACGGAAGTGTGCCAACAAGGGTGATTAAAGTAGCCGCTTTGCGATGTGCGGTCAGCGATTTGTCAAAGTTTGAATGAAATATAAAAAAAATACGGAAGTGTGCCAACATGACGTACAAATCGGATGATAGAATAGGACCAGAACTTTTGTACTATACCAAACAAGTTACCGTAAAAACTTTGGTTTTGGAAATATGGGTGATTAAATTAGTTGCTTTGCGTTGTGCGGCAGCGATTTGTCTAAGTTTAACATGAATTATAAAAATTAATACGGAATTGGGGATACATGACGTAGACATAGGGTGATAGAATAGGACCAGAAATATAGTATTATACCACAGAAATTACCGTAAAAACTTAGGTTTTGGATATATGGTTGATTAAAGTAGTCGCTTTGCGATGTGCGGACAGCGATTTGTCTAAGTTTGACATGAAATATAAAATAAATAAAGAAGTGTGCCAATATTACGTATACCTAAGATGATAGAATAGGACAAGAACTGTAGGACTATACCACCCAGGTTACCGTAAAAACTTAGGTTTTGGAAATATGGGTGATTAAATCAGCCGCTTTTTGATGTGCAGTTAGCGATTTGTCTAATTTTGACATGAAATATAAAATAAATATGGAAGTGTGCTAACATTACGTACACATAGGGTGATAGAATAGAACCAGAACTTTAGTATTATACCAACCAAGTTACCGTAAAAACTTAGGTTTTGGAAATATGGGTGGTTAAAGTAGCCGCTTTGCGATGTGCGGTCAGCGATTTGTCTAAGTTTGACATGAAATATAACATAAATACGGAAGTGTGCCAACATTACGTACACATAGGATGATAGAAAAGGACCAGAAATTTAGTACTATACCACCCAAGTAACCGTAAAAACTTAGGTTTTGGAAATATGCGTGATTAAAGTAGTCGCTTTGCGATGTGCGGACAGCGATTTGTCTAAATTTTACATGAAATATAAAATAAATGAGGAAGTGTGCCAACATGACGTATATATCGGGTGATAGAATAGGACCAGAATTTTAGAACTATACTACCCGAGATACCTTAAAAACTTAGGTTTTGGAAATATGAGTGATTAAATTAGTCGCTTTGCGATGTGCGGACATAAATTTGTCTATGTTTGACATGAAATATAAAAATAAATACGGAATTGGGGATACATTTCGTAAACCTGGGGTGATAGAATAGGACCTGAAATTTAGTAATATACCGACCAAGTTACCGTAAAAACGTAGGGTTTGTAAATATGGGTGATAAAAGTAGCCGATTTGCGATGTGTGGTCAGCGATTTGTCTAAGTTTGACATGATATATAAAATAATACGGAAGTGTGCCAACATGACGTACACATAGGACAATAGAATAACTTTAGTATAATAACAAACAAGTTACCGTAAAAACTTACGATTTGGAAATATGGATGATTAAAGTAGCCGCTTTGCGATGTGCGGTCAGCGATTTGTCCAAGTTTGACATGAAATATAAAATAAATACGGAAGTGTGCCAACATTAGGTACACATAGGGTGATAGAATAGAAGCAGAACTTTAATATTATACCAACCAAGTTACCGTAAAAACTTAGATTTTGGAAATATGGGTGATTAAATTAGCCGCTTTGCGATGTGCGGTCAGCGATTTGTGTAAGTTTGACATGAAATATAAAATAAATACGGAAGTGTGCTAACATTACGTACACATAGGGTGATAAAATAGAACCAGAACTTTAGTACTATACCACCCAAGTTACCTTAAAAATTTAGGCTTTGGAAATATGGGTGATTAAAGTAGTCACTTTGCGATCTGCGGACAGCGATTTGTCCAAGTTTGACATGAAATATAAAAATAAATACGGAAATGTGGATACATGACGTACACACAGGGTGATAGAATAGTACCAGAAATACAGTATTATACCACCGAAGTTACCGTAAAAACTTAGGTTTTGGAAATATGGGTGGTTAAAGTAGTCGCTTTGCGATGTGCGGACAGCGATTTGTCTAATTTTGACATGAAATTTAAAATAAATACGGAAGTGTGCCAACATTACGTACACATAGGGTGATAGAATAGAACCAGAACTTTAGTATTATACCAACCAAGTTACCGTAAAAACTTAAGTTTTGGAAATATGGGTGGTTAAAGTAGCCGCTTTGCGATGTGCGTTCAGCTTTTTTTCTAAGTTTGACATCAAATATAAAATAAATACGGAAGTGTGCCAACATTACGTAAACATAGGATGATAGAAAAGGACCAGAAATTTAGTACTATACCACCCAAGTAACCGTAAAAACTTAGGTTTTTGAAATATGCGTGATTAAAGTAGTCGCTTTGCGATGTGCGGACAGCGATTTGTCTAAATTTTACATGAAATATAAAATAAATAACGAAGTGTGCCAACATGACGTACACATAGGGTGATAAAATAGTATCAGAAATATTGTATTATACCACCGAATTTACCGTAAAAACTTAGGTTTTGGAAATATGGGTGGTTAAAGTAGTCGCTTTGCGATGTGCGGACAGCGATATGTCTAGGTTTGACATTAAATATAAAATAAATAAAGAAGTGTGCCAATATTACGTATACCTAAGATGATAGAATAGGACAAGAACTGTAGGACTATACCACCCAGGTTACCGTAAAAACTTAGGTTTTGGAAATATGGGTGATTAAATCAGCCGCTTTTTGATGTGCAGTTAGCGATTTGTCTAATTTTGACATGAAATATAAAATAAATATGGAAGTGTGCTAACATTACGTACACATAGGGTGATAGAATAGAACCAGAACTTTAGTATTATACCAACCAAGTTACCGTAAAAACTTAGGTTTTGGAAATATGGGTGGTTAAAGTAGCCGCTTTGCGATGTGCGGTCAGCGATTTGTCTAAGTTTGACATGAAATATAACATAAATACGGAAGTGTGCCAACATTACGTACACATAGGATGATAGAAAAGGACCAGAAATTTAGTACTATACCACCCAAGTAACCGTAAAAACTTAGGTTTTGGAAATATGCGTGATTAAAGTAGTCGCTTTGCGATGTGCGGACAGCGATTTGTCTAAATTTTACATGAAATATAAAATAAATGAGGAAGTGTGCCAACATGACGTATATATCGGGTGATAGAATAGGACCAGAATTTTAGAACTATACTACCCGAGATACCTTAAAAACTTAGGTTTTGGAAATATGAGTGATTAAATTAGTCGCTTTGCGATGTGCGGACATAAATTTGTCTATGTTTGACATGAAATATAAAAATAAATACGGAATTGGGGATACATTTCGTAAACCTGGGGTGATAGAATAGGACCTGAAATTTAGTAATATACCGACCAAGTTACCGTAAAAACGTAGGGTTTGTAAATATGGGTGATAAAAGTAGCCGATTTGCGATGTGTGGTCAGCGATTTGTCTAAGTTTGACATGATATATAAAATAATACGGAAGTGTGCCAACATGACGTACACATAGGACAATAGAATAACTTTAGTATAATAACAAACAAGTTACCGTAAAAACTTACGATTTGGAAATATGGATGATTAAAGTAGCCGCTTTGCGATGTGCGGTCAGCGATTTGTCCAAGTTTGACATGAAATATAAAATAAATACGGAAGTGTGCCAACATTAGGTACACATAGGGTGATAGAATAGAAGCAGAACTTTAATATTATACCAACCAAGTTACCGTAAAAACTTAGATTTTGGAAATATGGGTGATTAAATTAGCCGCTTTGCGATGTGCGGTCAGCGATTTGTGTAAGTTTGACATGAAATATAAAATAAATACGGAAGTGTGCTAACATTACGTACACATAGGGTGATAAAATAGAACCAGAACTTTAGTACTATACCACCCAAGTTACCTTAAAAATTTAGGCTTTGGAAATATGGGTGATTAAAGTAGTCACTTTGCGATCTGCGGACAGCGATTTGTCCAAGTTTGACATGAAATATAAAAATAAATACGGAAATGTGGATACATGACGTACACACAGGGTGATAGAATAGTACCAGAAATACAGTATTATACCACCGAAGTTACCGTAAAAACTTAGGTTTTGGAAATATGGGTGGTTAAAGTAGTCGCTTTGCGATGTGCGGACAGCGATTTGTCTAATTTTGACATGAAATTTAAAATAAATACGGAAGTGTGCCAACATTACGTACACATAGGGTGATAGAATAGAACCAGAACTTTAGTATTATACCAACCAAGTTACCGTAAAAACTTAAGTTTTGGAAATATGGGTGGTTAAAGTAGCCGCTTTGCGATGTGCGTTCAGCTTTTTTTCTAAGTTTGACATCAAATATAAAATAAATACGGAAGTGTGCCAACATTACGTAAACATAGGATGATAGAAAAGGACCAGAAATTTAGTACTATACCACCCAAGTAACCGTAAAAACTTAGGTTTTTGAAATATGCGTGATTAAAGTAGTCGCTTTGCGATGTGCGGACAGCGATTTGTCTAAATTTTACATGAAATATAAAATAAATAACGAAGTGTGCCAACATGACGTACACATAGGGTGATAAAATAGTATCAGAAATATTGTATTATACCACCGAATTTACCGTAAAAACTTAGGTTTTGGAAATATGGGTGGTTAAAGTAGTCGCTTTGCGATGTGCGGACAGCGATATGTCTAGGTTTGACATTAAATATAAAATAAATACGGAAGTGTGCTAACATTACGTACACATAGGGTGATAAAATAGAACCAGAACTTTAGTACTATACCACCCAAACTACCTTAAAAACTTAGGTTTTGGAAATATGTGTGATTAAAGTAGTCACTTTGCTATGTGCGGACAGCGATTTGTCTAAGTTTGACATGAAATTTAAAATATATACGGAAGTGTGCCAACATTATGTACACATAGGATGATAGAATAGGACAAGAACTGTGGGACTATACCACCCAAGTTACCGTAAAAACTTAGGTTTTGGAAATATGGGTGATTAAATTAGCCGCTTTGCGATGTGTGGTCAGCGATTTGTCTAAGTATGACATGAAATATAAAAATAAATACGGAAATTTGGATACATGACGTAAACATAGGGTGATAGAATAGTACCAGATATATAGTATTATACCACCGAAGTTACCGTAAAAACTTAGGTTTTGGAAATACGGGTGGTTAAAGTAGTCGCTTTGCGATGTGCGGACAGCGATTTGTCTAGGTTTGACATGAAATTTAAAATAAATACGGAAGTGTGCCAACATTACTTACACATAGGATGATAGAATAGGACAAGAACTGTAGGACTGTACCATCCAAATTACCGTAAAAACTTAGGTTTTGGAAATATGGGTGATTAAATTAGCCGCTTTGCGATGTGCGGTCAGCGATTTGACTAAGTTTGACATGGAATATAAAATAAATCCGGAAGTGTGCCAACATGACGTACACATAGGATGATAGAATAAGACCAGAACTTTAGAACTATACTACCCCAGTTACCTTAAAAACTTAGGTTTTGGAAATATGGGTGATTAAAGTAGTCGCTTTGCGATGTGCGGACAACGATTTGTCAGAGTTTGACATGAAATATAAAATAAATACGGAAGTGTGCCAACATGACGGAAACATAGGATGATAGAATAGGACCAGAACCTTAGTACTATACCACCCAAGTTACCTTAAAAACTTAGGTTTCTGAAATATGGCTGATTAAATTAGTCGCTTTGCGATGTGCAGACAGCGATTTGTCTATGTTTGACATGAAATATAAAAATAAATACAGAATTGTGGATACATGACGTACACCTGGGGTGATAGAATAGGACCAGAAATTTAGTAATATACCTCCCAAGTTACCGTAAAAACGTAGGGTTTGGAAATATGGGTGATAAACGTAGCCGCTTTGCGATGTGTGGTCAGCGATTTGTCTAAGTTTGACCTGAAATATAAAAAAAATACGATAGTGTGCCAACATGACGTACACATAAGATAATAGAATAGGACCAGAACTTTAGTACTATACCACCCAAGTTACCTTAAAAACTTAGGTTTCGAAATATGGGTGATTAAATTAGTCGCTTTGCGATGTGCGGACAGCGATTTGTCTAAGTTTGATATGAAATATAAAAATAAATACGGAATTGTGGATACATGACGTACACATAGGGTGATAGAATAGGACCAGAAATTAGTATTATACCAACCAAGTTACCGTAAAAACTTAGTTTTTGGAAATATGGGTGATTAACGTAGCCGCTTTGCGATGTGCGGTTAGCGATTTGTCTAGGTTTGAATGAAATATAAAAAATTACGGAAGTGTGCCAACATGACATACACATTGGATGATAGAATAGGCCCGAAACAATTGTACTATACCACCCAAGTTACCATAAAAACTTAGGTTTTGGAAATATGGGTGATTAAAGTAGTCGCTTTGCGATGTGCGGACAACGATTTGTCAGAGTTTGACATGAAATATAAAATAAATACGGAAGTGTGCCAACATGACGGAAACATAGGATGATAGAATAGGACCAGAACCTTAGTACTATACCACCCAAGTTACCTTAAAAACTTAGGTTTCTGAAATATGGCTGATTAAATTAGTCGCTTTGCGATGTGCAGACAGCGATTTGTCTATGTTTGACATGAAATATAAAAATAAATACAGAATTGTGGATACATGACGTACACCTGGGGTGATAGAATAGGACCAGAAATTTAGTAATATACCTCCCAAGTTACCGTAAAAACGTAGGGTTTGGAAATATGGGTGATAAACGTAGCCGCTTTGCGATGTGTGGTCAGCGATTTGTCTAAGTTTGACCTGAAATATAAAAAAAATACGATAGTGTGCCAACATGACGTACACATAAGATAATAGAATAGGACCAGAACTTTAGTACTATACCACCCAAGTTACCTTAAAAACTTAGGTTTCGAAATATGGGTGATTAAATTAGTCGCTTTGCGATGTGCGGACAGCGATTTGTCTAAGTTTGATATGAAATATAAAAATAAATACGGAATTGTGGATACATGACGTACACATAGGGTGATAGAATAGGACCAGAAATTAGTATTATACCAACCAAGTTACCGTAAAAACTTAGTTTTTGGAAATATGGGTGATTAACGTAGCCGCTTTGCGATGTGCGGTTAGCGATTTGTCTAGGTTTGAATGAAATATAAAAAATTACGGAAGTGTGCCAACATGACATACACATTGGATGATAGAATAGGCCCAGAACCTTTGTACTATACCACCCAAGTTACCATAAAAACTTAGGTTTTGGAAATATGGGTGATTAAAGTAGTCGCTTTGCGATAAGCGGAAAACGATTTGTCAAAGTTTGACATGAAATATAAAATAAATACGGAATTGTGGATACAAAAAAACTTAGGTTTTTGAAAGATGGCTAATTAAATTAGTCGCTTTGCGATATACGGACAGCGATTTGTCTAAGTGTGAAATGATATATAAAATAAATACGGAAGTGTGCCAACATGACATACACATTGGATGATAGAATAGGCCCGAAACAATTGTACTATACCACCCAAGTTACCATAAAAACTTAGGTTTTGGAAATATGGGTGATTAAAGTAGTCGCTTTGCGATGTGCGGACAACGATTTGTCAGAGTTTGACATGAAATATAAAAATAAATACGGAATTGTGGGTACATGACGTACACATAGGGTGATAGAAAAGTACCAGAAATTTAGTATTATACCACCGAAGTTAACGTAAAAACTTAGGTTTTGGAAATATGGGTGATTACATTAGCCGCTTTGCGATGTTCGGTCAGCGATTTGTCTATTTTGACATGAAATATAAAATAAATACGGAAGTGTGGGTACATGACGTACACATAGGGTGATAGAAAAGTACCAGAAATATAGTATTATACCACCGAAGTTAACGTAAAAACTTAGGTTTTGGAAATATGGGTGATTACATTAGCCGCTTTGCGATGTGCTTTTAGCGATTTGTGTAAGTTTGACATGAAATACAAAATAAATATGGGAGTGTGCTAACATTACATACACATAGGGTGATAGAATAGAACCAGAACTTTAGTATTATACCAACCAAGTTACCGCAAAAACCTAGGTTTTGGAAATATGGGTAGTTAAAGTAGTCGCTTTGCGATGTGCGGTCAGCGATTTGTCTAAGTTTGACATGAAATTATAAAATAAATAAGGAAGTGTGCCAACATTAGGTACACATAAAGTGATAGAATAGAACCAGAACTTTAGTATTATACCAACCAAGTTACCGTAAAAACTTTGGTTTTGGAAATATGGGTGATTAAATTAGCCGCTTTGCGATGTTCGGTCAGCGATTTGTCTATTTTGACATGAAATATAAAATAAATACGGAAGTGTGCCAACATTAGGTACACATAGGGTGATAGAATAGAACCAGAACATTAGGACTATACCACCCAAGTTACCTTAAAAACTTAGTTTTTGGAAATATGGGTGATTAAAGTAGTCGCTTTGCGATGTGCGGACAGCGATTTGTCTAAATTATACATGAAATATAAAATAAATGAGGAAGTGTGCCAACATGACGTACAACATAGGGTAATAAAATAGTACCAGAACCTTTGTATTATACAACCCAAGTTACCGTAAAAACTTAGTTTTTGGAAATATGGCTGATTAAAGTAGTCGCTTTGCGATATACGGACAGCGATTTGTCTTAGTTTGTAATGAAATATAAAATAAATATGGAAGTGTGCCAACATGACGTACACATAGGATGATAGAATAAGACCAGAACAACTATACTACCCGAGTTACCTAAAAACTTAGGTTTTGGAAATATGGGTGATTAAATTTGTCGCTTTGCGATGTGCGGACAGCAATTTGTCTATGTTTGACATGAAATATAAAAATAAATACAGAATTGTGGATACAATAAAAAGTTAGGTTTTGGAAATATGGCTGATTAAAGTAGTCGCTTTGCGATATACGGACAGCGATTTGTCTTATTTTAAAATGAAATATAAAATAAATACGGAATTGTGGATACATGACGTACACCTGGGGTGATAGAATAGGACCGGATATTTAGTAATATACCGCCCAAGTTACCGTAAAAACGTAGGGTTTGGAAATATAGGTGATAAAAGTAGCCGCTTTGCGATGTGTGGTCAGCGATTTGTCTAAGTTTGACATGAAATATAAGAAAATACAATAGTGTGCCAACATGACATACACATAAGATAATAGAATAGGACCAGAACATTAGTACTATACCACCCAAGTTACCTTAAAAACTTAGGTTTCGGAAATATGGGTGATTAAATTAGTCGCTTTGCGATGTGCGGACAGCGATATGTCTAAGTTTAATGTGAAATATAAAAATAAATACAGAATTTTGGATACATGACGTACACATAAGGTGATAGAATAGGACCAGAAAAATTAGTATTATACCAACCAAGTTACCATAAAAAATTAGGTTTTGGAAATATGGGTGATTAAAGTAGTCGCTTTGCGATGTGCGGACAACGATTTGTCAAAGTTTGACATGAAATATAAAATAAATACGGAAGTGTGCCAACATTACGTAAACATAGGATGATAGAATAGGACCAGAACTTTAGTACTATACCACCCAAGTTACCTTAAAAACTTAAGTTTTGGAAAAATGGGTGATTAAAGTAGTCACTTTGCGATGTGCGGACAGCGATTTGACTACGTTTGAAATGAAATATAAAAATAAATACGGAATTGTGGGTACATGACGTACACATAGGGTGATAGAAAAGTACCAGAAATATAGTATTATACCACCAAAGTTAACGTAAAAACTTAGGTTTTGGAAATATGGCTGATCAAAGTAGTCGCTTTGCAATATACGGACAGCGATTTGTCTTAGTTTGAAATGAAATATAAAATAAATACGGAAGTGTGCCAACATGACGTACACATAGGATGATAGAATAAGACCAGAACATTAGAACTATACTACCCGAGTTACCTTAAAAACTTAGGTTTTGGAAATGTGGGTGATTAAATCTGTCGCTTTGCGATGTGCGGACAGCAATTTGTTTATGTTTGACATGAAATATAAAAATAAATACGGAATTGTGGATACAAAAAAAACTTAGGTTTTTGTAATATGGCTGATTAAAGTAGTCGCTCTGCGATATACGGACAGCGATTTGTCTTAGTGTGAAATGAAATATAAAATAAATACGGAGGTGTGACAACATGTTATACACATTGGATGATAGAATAGGCCCGAAAAATTTGTACTATGCCACCCAAGTTACCATAAAAACTTAGGTTTTGGAAATATGTGTGATTAAAGTAGTCGCTTTGCGATGTGCGGACAACGATTTGTCAAAGTTTGACATGAAATATAAAATAAATGCAAAAAAAATACAAAAAAGCAAAATGTCTAAGTTTGACATGAAATAAAAAATAAATACGGAAATGTGGATACATGACGTACACCTGGGGGGATAGAATAGGACCAGAAATTTTGGAATATACCGCCCAAGTTACCGTATAAACTTAGGTTTTGTAAATATGGGTGATTAAATTAGCCGCTTTGCGATATGCGGTCAGCGATTTGTCTAGGATTGACATGAAATAAAAAATAAATACGGAAGTATGCCAACATTAGGTACTCATAGGGTGATAGAATAGAACCATAACTTCAGTATTATACCAACCAAGTTACCGTAAAAACTTAGGTTTTGGAAATATGGCTGATAAAAGTAGCCGCTTTGCGATGTGTGGTTAGCGATTTGTCTAAGTTTGACATGAAATATAAAAAAAATACGGAAGGGTGCCAACATGACGTACACATAGGATAATAGAATAGGACCTGAACTTTAGTACTATACCACTCAAGTTACATAAAAACTTAAGTTTCGGAAATACGGGTGGTTAAATTAGTTGCTTTGCGATGTGCGGTCACGATTTGTCTAAGTTTGACGTGGAATATAAAAATAAATATACGGAATTGTGGATACATGACGTACACATAGGGTGATAGAATAGGACCAGAAATTTAGTACTATACCACCCAAGTTACCGTAAAAACTTAGGTTTAGGAAATATGGTTGATTAAAGTAGTCGCTTTGCGATGTGCGGACAACGATTTGTCAAAGTTTGACATGAAATATAAAATAAATGCAAAAAAAATACAAAAAAGCAAAATGTCTAAGTTTGACATGAAATAAAAAATAAATACGGAAATGTGGATACATGACGTACACCTGGGGGGATAGAATAGGACCAGAAATTTTGGAATATACCGCCCAAGTTACCGTATAAACTTAGGTTTTGTAAATATGGGTGATTAAATTAGCCGCTTTGCGATATGCGGTCAGCGATTTGTCTAGGATTGACATGAAATAAAAAATAAATACGGAAGTATGCCAACATTAGGTACTCATAGGGTGATAGAATAGAACCATAACTTCAGTATTATACCAACCAAGTTACCGTAAAAACTTAGGTTTTGGAAATATGGCTGATAAAAGTAGCCGCTTTGCGATGTGTGGTTAGCGATTTGTCTAAGTTTGACATGAAATATAAAAAAAATACGGAAGGGTGCCAACATGACGTACACATAGGATAATAGAATAGGACCTGAACTTTAGTACTATACCACTCAAGTTACATAAAAACTTAAGTTTCGGAAATACGGGTGGTTAAATTAGTTGCTTTGCGATGTGCGGTCACGATTTGTCTAAGTTTGACGTGGAATATAAAAATAAATATACGGAATTGTGGATACATGACGTACACATAGGGTGATAGAATAGGACCAGAAATTTAGTACTATACCACCCAAGTTACCGTAAAAACTTAGGTTTAGGAAATATGGTTGATTAAAGTAGTCGCTTTGCGATGTGCGGACAGCGATTTGTTTAAGTTTGATATGAATTATAAACATCAATATGGAATTGTGGATACATGTCGTGCACATAGAGTGATAGAATAGGACCAGAAATTTAGTAATATACCACCCAAGTTACCGTAAATACTTAGGTTTTGGAAATATGGGTGATTAAAGTAGTCGCTTTGCGATGTGCGGACAGCGATTTTTCAAAGTTTGACATAATATATGAAATAAATTCGGAAGTTTGCCAATATGCGGTACACATAGGATGATAGAATAGGACCAGAACTTAAGGACTATACCACCCAAGTTACCTTAAAAACTTAGGTTTTGGAAATATGGGTGATTAAATTAGTCACTTTGCGATGTGTGGACAGCGATTTGTCTAAGTTTAACATGAATTATAAAAATAAATACGGAATTGGGGATACATGACGTAGACTTACTGTGATAGAATAGAACCATAATTTTAGTATTGTACCAACCAAGTTACCGTAAAAACTTAAGTTTTGGAAATATGGGTGATTAAATTAGCCGCTTTACGATGTGCGTTCAGCGATTTGTCTAAGTTTGACATGAAATATAAAATAAATACGGAAGTGTGCCAACATTAGGTACACATAGGATAATAGAATAGGACCAAAACTTAACTACTATCCCAGCCAAGTTACCTTAAAAACTCAGGTTTCGGAAATATGGGTGATTAAATTTGTATCTTTGCTATGTTCGGAGAGGGATTGTTCAAAGTTTGACATGAAATATAAAATAAATACGGAAGTGTGCCAACATTACGTACACATAGAATAATAGAATAGGACAAGAACTGTAGGACTATACCACCCAAGTTACCGTAAAAACTTAGGTTTTGGAAATATGGGTGATTAAATTAGCCGCTTTGCGATGTGCGGTCAGCGATTTGTCTAAGTTTGACATGAAATATAAAATAAATACGGAAGTGTGCCAACATTAGATACATATAGGGTGATAGAATAGAACCAGAACTTTAGTATTATACCAACCAAGTTACCGTAAAAACTTTGGTTTTGGAAATATGGGTGATTAAATTAGCCCCTTTTCGATGTGCGGTCAGCGATTTGTCTAAGTTTGACATGAAATATAAAATAAATACGGAAGTGTGCTAACATTACGTACACATAGGGTGATAGAATGAAACCAGAACTTATGTTCTTTACCAAACAAGTTACCGTAAAAACTTAGGTTTTGGAAATATGGATGATTAAAGTAGTCACTTTGCGATGTGCGGACAACGATTTCTCTAAGTTTGACATGAAATATAAAAATAAATACGGAATTGTGGATACATGACCTACACATAGGGTGATAGAATAGTACCAGAAATATATTATTATACCACCGAATTTATCGTAAAAACTTAGGTTTTGGAAATATGAGTGATTAAAAAAGTCGCTTTGCGATGTGCGGACAGCAATTTGTCTGTTTGACATGAAATATAAAAATAAATACGACATTGTGGATACAAAAAAAACTTAGGTTTTGGAAATATGGCTGGTTAAAGTAGTCGCTTTGCGATATACGGACAGCGATTTTTCTTAGTTTGACATGAAATATAAAATAAATACGGAAGTTGCCAACATGAAGTACACATAGGATGATAGAATAGGATAAGAACTTTAGTACAATACCACCCAAGTTACCTTAAAAACTTAGGTTTTGGAAATATGGGTGATTAAAATAGTCATTTTGCGATGTGCGGACAGCGATTTGTCTAAGTTTGACATGAAATATAAAAATAAATACGGAATTGTGGATACATGACGTACACATAGGGTGATTGAATAGTACCAGAAATATAGCATTATACCACCGAAGTTACCGTAAAAACTTAGGTTTTTGAAATATGGGTGGTTAAAGTAGTCGCTTTGCGATGTGCGGACAGCGATTTGTCTAAGTTTGACATGAAACATAAAATAAATACGGAAGTGTGCCAATATTACGTACACATACGATGATAGAATAGGACAAGAACTGTAGGACTATACCACCCAAGTTACCGTAAAAACTTAGGTTTTGGAAATATGGGTGATTAATTTAGCCGGTTTGCGATGTGCGGTCAGCGATTTGTCTGAGTTTGACATGAAATATAAAATAAATACGGAAATTTGGATACAAAAAAAACTTAGGTTTCGGAAATATGGCTGATTCAAGTAGTCGCTTTGCGATGTGCGGTCAGCGATTTGTCAAAGTTTGACATGAAATATAAAATAAATACGGAAGTGTGCCAACATTACGTACACGTCGGATGATAGAATAGGACCAAAACTTTAGTACTATACCACCCAAGTTACCTTAACAACTTAGGTTTTGGAAATATGGGTGATTAAAGTAGTCGCTTTGCGATGTGCGGACAGCGACTAAGTTTGACATGAAATATAAAAATAAATACGGAATTCTGAATACATGACGTACAAATAGGGTGATAGAATAGTACCAGAAATATAGTATTATACCACCGAATTTACCGTAAAAACTTAGGTTTTGGAAATATGAGTGATTAAAGTAGTCGCTTTGCAATGTGCGGACAGCGATTTGTCAAAGTTTGACATGAAATATAAAATAAATAAAGAAGTGTGCCAACATTACGTACACTTAGGATGATAGAATAGGACAAGAACTGTAGGACTATACCACCCAAGTTACCGTAAAAACTTAGGTTTTGGAAATATGGGTGATTAAATTAGCCGCTTTGCGATGTGCGGACAGAAAATTGTCTATGTTTGACATGAAATAAAAAAATAAATGCGGAATTGTGGGTACAAAAAAACTTAGGTTTCGGAAATATGGCTGATCAAGTAGTCGCTTTGCGATATACAGGCAGCGATTTTTCTAAGTTTGACATGAAATATAAAATAAATATGGAAGTGTGCTAACATTACATACACATAGGGTGATAGAATAGAACCAGAACTTTAGTATTTTACCAACCAAGTTACCGTAAAAACTTAGGTTTTTGGAAATATGGGTGGCTAAATTAGCCGCTTTGCGAAGTGCGGTCAGCGATTTGTCTAAGTTTGACATAAAATATAAAGTAAATACGGAAGTTTGCCAACATGACGTACACATATGATGATAGAATAGGACTAGAACTTAAGTATTATGCCGCGTAAATTACCGCAAAAATTTAGGTTTTATAAAAATGGGTGATTAAATTAGTCGCTTTGCAATGAGTGGACAGAAATCCGCCTGAATTAGACATGAAATATGAAATAAATACTGAAGTGTGCCAACATGACGTACACATAGGATGATAGAATAGGGCCAGAACATTAGTACAATACCACCCAAGTTACCTTAAAAACTTAGGTTTTAGAAATATGGGTGATTAAAGTAGTCACTTTGCGATGTGCGGACAGCGATTTGTCTAAGTTTGACATGAAATATAAAAATAAATACGGAATTGTGGATACAAGACTTACACATAGGGTGATAGATAAGTACCAGAAATATAGTATTATACCACCGAAGTTACCGTAAAAACTTAGGTTTTGGAAATATGGGTGGTTAAAGTAGTTGCTTTGCGATGTGCGGACAGCGATTTGTCTAAGTTTGACATGAAATATAAAAAAAATACGGAAGTGTGCCAACATTAGATACATATAGGGTGATAGAATAGAACCAGAACTTTAGTATTATACCAACCAAGTTACCGTAAAAACTTTGGTTTTGGAAATATGGGTGATTAAATTAGCCCCTTTTCGATGTGCGGTCAGCGATTTGTCTAAGTTTGACATGAAATATAAAAAAAATACGGAAGTGTGCTAACATTACGTACACATAGGGTGATAGAATGAAACCAAAACTTAAGTTCTATACCAAACAAGTTACCGTAAAAACTTAGGTTTTGGAAATATGGATGATTAAAGTAGTCACTTTGCGATGTGCGGACAACGATTTCTCTAAGTTTGACATGAAATATAAAAATAAATACGGAATTGTGGATACATGACCTACACATAGGGTGATAGAATAGTACCAGAAATATATTATTATACCACCGAATTTACCGTAAAAACTTAGGTTTTGGAAATATGGGTGATTAAAAAAGTCGCTTTGCGATGTGCGGACAGCAATTTGTCTGTTTGACATGAAATATAAAAATAAATACGACATTGTGGATACAAAAAAAACTTAGGTTTTGGAAATATGGCTGGTTAAAGTAGTCGCTTTGCGATATACGGACAGCGATTTTTCTTAGTTTGAAATGAAATATAAAATAAATACGGAATTGTGGATACATTACGTACACATAGGATGATAGAATAGGACCAGAACTTTAGAACTATACTACCCAAGTTACCTTAAAAACTTAGGGTTTGGAAATATGGGTGATTAAATTAGCCGCTTTGCGATGTGCGGTCAGCGATTTGTCTAAGTTTGACATGAAATATAAAATAAATACGGAAGTGTGCTAACATTACGTACACATAGGGTGATAGAATAAAACCAGAACTTTAGTTCTATACCAAACAAGTTACCGTAAAAACTTAGGTTTTTCGAAATATGGGTGATAAAATTAGCCGCTTTGCAATGTGTGGTCAGCGATTTGTCTACGTTTGACATGAAATATAAAATAAATACGGAAGTGTGCCAACATTAGGTACATATAGGGTGATAGAATAGAACCAGAACTTTAGTATTATACCAACCAAGTTACCGTAAAAACTTTGGTTTTGGAAATATGGGTGATTAAATTAGCCCCTTTGCGATGTGCGGTCAGCGATTTGTCTAAGTTTGACATGAAATATAAAATAAATACGGAAGTGTGCTAACATTACGTACACAAAGGGTGATAGAATAAGACCAGAACTTTTGTATTATACCACCCAAGTTACCATATAAACTTAGGTTTTGGAAATATGGTTGATTAAAGTAGTCGCTTTGCGATGTGCGGACAACGAATTCTCTAAGTTTGCCATGAAATATAAAAATAAATACGGAATTGTGGATACATGACGTACACATAGGATGATAGAATAGGACCAGAACTTTAGAACTATACTACCCGAGTTACCTTAAAAACTTAGGTTTGGGAAATATGGGTAATTAAATTAGTCGCTTTGCGATGTGCGGACAGCAATTTGTCTGTTTGACATGAAATATAAAAATAAATACGGAATTGTGTATACAAAAAAACTTAGGTTTTGGAAATATGGCAGATTAAAGTAGTCGCTTTGCGATATACGGACAGCGATTTGTCTTAGTTTGAAATGAAATATAAAATAAATACGGAAGTGTGCCAACATGACGTACACATAGGATGATAGAATAGGAACAGAACTTTAGAACTATACTACCCGAGTTACCTTAAAAACTTAGGTTTTGGAAATATGGGTGATTAAATTAGTCGCTTTGCGATGTTCAGACAGCGATTTGTCCATGTTTGACATGAAACATAAAAATAAATACGGTATTGTGGATACATGACGTACACCTGGGGTGATATAATAGGACCAGAAATTTAGTAATATACCGCCCAAGTTACCGTAAAAACGTAGTGTTTGGAAATATGGGTGATGAAAGTAGCCGCTTTGCGATGTGTGGTCAGCAATTTGTCTAAGTTTGACATGAAATATAAAAAAAATACGGAATTGTGCCAACATGACGTACACATAGGGTGATAGAATAGGACCAGAAATTTAGTACTATACCACCCAAGTTATCGTAAAAACTTAGGTTTTGGAAATATGCGTGATTAAAGTAGTCGCTTTGCGATATACGGACAGCGATTTGTGTTATTTTAAAATGAAATATAAAATAAATACGGAAGTGTGCCAACATTAGGTATACATAGGGTGATAGAATAGAACCAGAACTTTAATATTATACCAACCAAGTTACCGTAAAAACTTAGGTTTTGGAAGTATTTGTGATTAAAGTAGTCAATTTGCGATGTGCGGACAGCGATTTGTCTAAGTTTGACATGAAATATAAAAATAAATACGGAAATGTAGATACATGACGTACACATAGGGTGATAGAATAGAACCAGATTTTTAGGACTATACCACCCAAGTTACCTTAAAAACATAGGTTTTGGAAATATAAGTGATTAAAGTAGTCGCTTTGCGATGTGCGGACAACGATTTTTCTACGTTTTATATGTAATATAAAATAAATACAAAAGTGTGCCAACATGACGTACACATAGGGTCTTAGAATTGGACCAGAACCTTTGTATTATACCACCCAAGTTACCGTAAAAACTTAATTTTTGGAAATATGGCTGATTAAAGTAGTCGCTTTGCGATATACGGACAGCGATTTGTGTTATTTTAAAATGAAATATAAAATACATACGGAAGTGTGCCAACATGACATACACATAGGATGATAGAATAGGACCAGAACTTTAAACCTATACTACCCAAGTTACCTTAAAAACTTAGGTTTTGGAAATATGGGTGATGAAATTAGTCGCTTTGCGATTTGCGGACAGCAATTTGTCTATGTTTGACATGAAATATAAAAATAAATACGGAATTGTGGTTACAAAAAAAACTTAGGTTTTGGAAATATGGCTGATTAAAGTAGTCGCTTTGCGATATACGGACAGCGATTTGTCTTAGTTTGAAATGAAATATAAAATAAATACGGAAGTGTGCCAACATGACGTACACATAGGATGATAGAATAGGACCAGAACTTTAGAACTATACCACCCAAGTTACCTTAAAAACTTAGGTTTCGGAAATATGGGTGATTAAATTAGTCGCTTTGCGATGTGCGGACAGCGATTTGTCTAAGTTTGATATGAAATATAAAAATAAATACCGATGCGTGCCATCATGACGTACACATAGGGTGATAGAATAGGACCAGAAATTCAGTACTATACCACCCAAGTTATCGTAAAAACTTAGGTTTTGGAAATATGGGTGATTAAATTAGCCGCTTTGCGATGTGCGGTCAGCGATTTGTCTAAGTTTGACATGAAATATAAAATAAATACGGAAGTGTGCCAACATTAGGTACACATAGGGTGATAGAATAGAACCAGAACTTTAGGACTATACCACCCAAGTTACCTTAAAAACATAGGTTTTGGAAATATGGGTGATTAAAGTCGTCGCTTTGCGATGTGCGGACAGCTATTTGTCTTATTTTGAAATTAAATATAAAATAAATACGGAAGTGTGCCACCTTACGTACACATAGGATGATAGAATAGGACAAGAGCTGTAGGACTATACCACCCAAGTTACCGTAAAAACTTAGGTTTTGGAAATATGGGTGATTAAATTAGTCGCTTTGCGATGTGCGGACAGCGACTTGTCTACGTTTTACATGAAATATAAAATAAATACGGAAGTGTGCCAAAATGACGTACACATAGGATGATAGAATAGGACAAGAACTGTAGGACTATACCAACCAAGTTACCGTAAAAACTTAGGTTTTGGAAATATGGGTGATTAAATTAGCCGCTTTGCGATGTGCGTTCAGCGATTTGTCTAAGTTTGACATGAAATATAAAATCAATACGGAAGTGTGCCAACATTAGGTACACATAGGATAATAGAATAGGACCAGAACTTAACTACTATCCCAGCCAAGTTACCTTAAAAACTCAGGTTTCGGAAATATGGGTGATTAAATTTGTATCTTTGCTATGTTCGGAGAGGGATTGTTCAAAGTTTTACATGAAATATAAAATAAATACGGAAGTGTGCCAACATGACGTACACATATGGTGATAGAATAGGACCAGAACTCTTGTACTATACCACCCAAGTTACCGTAAAACTTAGGTTTTGGAAATATGGGTAGTTAAAGTAGTCGCTTTGCGATGTGCGGACAGCGATTTGTCCAAGTTTGACATGAAATATAAAATAAATACGGAAGTGTGCCAACATTACGTACACATAGAATAATAGAATAGGACAAGAACTGTAGGACTATACCACCCAAGTTACCGTAAAAACTTAGGTTTTGGAAATATGGGTGATTAAATTAGCCGCTTTGCGATGTGCGGTCAGCGATTTGTCTAAGTTTGACATGAAATATAAAATAAATACGGAAGTGTGCTAACATTACGTACACATAGGGTGATAGAATGAAACCAGAACTTAAGTTCTATACCAAACAAGTTACCGTAAAAACTTAGGTTTTGGAAATATGGATGATTAAAGTAGTCACTTTGCGATGTGCGGACAACGATTTCTCTAAGTTTGACATGAAATATAAAAATAAATACGGAATTGTGGATACATGACCTACACATAGGGTGATAGAATAGTACCAGAAATATATTATTATACCACCGAATTTACCGTAAAAACTTAGGTTTTGGAAATATGGGTGATTAAAGTAGTCGCTTTGCGATGTGCGTTCAGCGATTTGTCTAAGTTTGACATGAAATATAAAATAAATACGGAAGTGTGCCAACATTAGGTACACATAGGATAATAGAATAGAACCAGAACTTAACTACTATCCCAGCCAAGTTACCTTAAAAACTCAGGTTTCGGAAATATGGGTGATTAAATTTGTATCTTTGCTATGTTCGGAGAGGGATTGTTCAAAGTTTTACATGAAATATAAAATAAATATGGAAGTGTGCCAACATGGAAATATGAGTGATTAAAAAAGTCGCTTTGCGATGTGCGGACAGCAATTTGTCTGTTTGACATGAAATATAAAAATAAATACGACATTGTGGATACAAAAAAAACTTAGGTTTTGGAAATATGGCTGGTTAAAGTAGTCGCTTTGCGATATACGGACAGCGATTTTTCTTAGTTTGAAATGATATATAAAATAAATACGGAATTGTGGATACATGACCTACACATAGGGTGATAGAATAGTTCCAGAAATATAGTATTATACATCCGAATTTACCGTAAAAACTTAGGTTTTGGAAATATGGGTGATTAAAGTAGTCGCTTTGCGATGTGCGTTCAGCGATTTGTCTAAGTTTGACATGAAATATAAAATAAATACGGAAGTGTGCCAACATTAGGTACACATAGGATAATAGAATAGAACCAGAACTTAACTACTATCCCAGCCAAGTTACCTTAAAAACTCAGGTTTCGGAAATATGGGTGATTAAATTTGTATCTTTGCTATGTTCGGAGAGGGATTGTTCAAAGTTTTACATGAAATATAAAATAAATATGGAAGTGTGCCAACATGACGTACACATATGGTGATAGAATAGGACCAGAACTCTTGTACTATACCACCCAAGTTACCGTAAAACTTAGGTTTTGGAAATATGGGTAGTTAAAGTAGTCGCTTTGCGATGTGCGGACAGCGATTGGTCTAAGTTTGACATGAAATATAAAATAAATACGGAAGTGTGCCAACATTACGTACACATAGAATAATAAAATAGGACAAGAACTGTAGGACTATAACGCTCAAGTTACCGTAAAAACTTAGGTTTTGGAAATATGGGTGATTAAATTAGCCGCTTTGCGATGTGCGGTCAGCGATTTGTCTAAGTTTGACATGAAATATAAAATAAATACGGAAGTGTGCCAACATTAGATACATATAGGGTGATAGAATAGAACGAGAACTTTAGTATTATACCAACCAAGTTACCGTAAAAACTTTGGTTTTTGAAATATGGGTGATTAAATTAGCCCCTTTTCGATGTGCGGTCAGCGATTTGTCTAAGTTTGACATGAAATATAAAATAAATACGGAAGTGTGCTAACATTACGTACACATAGGGTGATAGAATGAAACCAGAACTTAAGTTCTTTACCTAACAAGTTACCGTAAAAACTTAGGTTTTGGGAATATGGATGATTAAAGTAGTCACTTTGCGATGTGCGGACAACGATTTCTCTAAGTTTGACATGAAATATAAAAATAAATACCGAATTGTGGATACATGACCTACACATAGGGTGATAGAATAGTACCAGAAATATATTATTATACCACCGAATTTACCGTAAAAACTTAGATTTTGGAAATATGAGTGATTAAAAAAGTCGCTTTGCGATGTGCGGACAGCAATTTGTCTGTTTGACATGAAATATAAAAATAAATACGGAAGTTTGCCAACATGAAGTACACATAGGATGATAGAATAGGATAAGAACTTTAGTACCATACCACCCAAGTTACCTTAAAAACTTAGGTTTTGGAAATATGGGTGGCTAAAGTAGCCGCTTTGCGATATGCGGTCAGCGATTTGTCTAAGTTTGACATGAAATATAAAATAAATACGGAAGTTTGCCAACATGAAGTACATATAGGATGATAGAATAGGACCAGAACTTAAGTATTATGCCACGTAATTTACCGCAAAAATTTAGTTTTTATAAATATGGGTGATTAAATTAGTCTCTTTGCGATGAGTGGACAGAGATCCGCCTGACTTAGACATGAAATATGAAATAAATACTGAAGTGTGCCAACATGACGTACACATAGGATGATAGAATAGGATCAGAACTTTAGTACAATACCACCCAAGTTACATTAAAAACTTAGGTTTTGGAAATATGGGTAATTAAAATAGTCATTTTGCGATGTGCGGACAGCGATTTGTCTAAGTTTGACATGAAATATAAAAATAAATACGGAATTGTGGATACATGACGTACACATAGGGTGATTGAATAGTACCAGAAATATAGCATTATACCACCGAAGTTACCGTAAAAACTTAGGTTTTGGAAATATGGGTGGTTAAAGTAGTCGCTTTGCGATGTGCGGACAGCGATTTGTCTAAGTTTGACATGAAACATAAAATAAATACGGAAGTGTGCCAATATTACGTACACATACGATGATAGAATAGGACAAGAACTGTAGGACTATACCACCCAAGTTACCGTAAAAACTTAGGTTTTGGAAATATGCGTGATTAATTTAGCCGCTTTGCGATGTGCGGTCAGCGATTTGTCTGAGTTTGACATGAAATATAAAATAAATACGGAATTTTGGATACAAAAAAAACTTAGGTTTCGGAAATATGGCTGATTCAAGTAGTCGCTTTGCGATGTGCGGTCAGCGATTTGTCAAAGTTTGACATGAAATATAAAATAAATAAAGAAGTGTGCCAAAATTACGTACACTTAGGATGATAGAATAGGACAAGAACTGTAGGACTATACCACCCAATTTACCGTAAAAACTTAGGTTTCGGAAATATGGCTGATTCAAGTAGTCGCTTTGCGATGTGCGGTCAGCGATTTGTCAAAGTTTGACATGAAATATAAAATAAATACGGAAGTGTGCCAACATTACGTACACGTCGGATGATAGAATAGGACCAAAACTTTAGTACTATACCACCCAAGTTACCTTAACAACTTAGGTTTTGGAAATATGGGTGATTAAAGTAGTCGCTTTGCGATGTGCGGACAGCGACTAAGTTTGACATGAAATATAAAAATAAATACGGAATTCTGAATACATGACGTACAAATAGGGTGATAGAATAGTACCAGAAATATAGTATTATACCACCGAATTTACCGTAAAAACTTAGGTTTTGGAAATATGAGTGATTAAAGTAGTCGCTTTGCAATGTGCGGACAGCGATTTGTCTAAGTTTAACATGAAATATAAAATAAATAAAGAAGTGTGCCAACATTACGTACACTTAGGATGATAGAATAGGACAAGAACTGTAGGACTATACCACCCAAGTTACCGTAAAAACTTAGGTTTTGGAAATATGGGTGATTAAATTAGCCGCTTTGCGATGTGCGGACAGAAAATTGTCTATGTTTGACATGAAATAAAAAAATAAATGCGGAATTGTGGGTACAAAAAAACTTAGGTTTCGGAAATATGGCTGATCAAGTAGTCGCTTTGCGATATACAGGCAGCGATTTTTCTAAGTTTGACATGAAATATAAAATAAATATAGAAGTGTGCTAACATTACATACACATAGGGTGATAGAATAGAACCAGAACTTTAGTATTTTACCAACCAAGTTACCGTAAAAACTTAGGTTTTTGGAAATATGGGTGGCTAAGGTAGCCGCTTTGCGAAGTGCGGTCAGCGATTTGTCTAAGTTTGACATGAAATATAAAGTAAATACGGAAGTTTGCCAACATGACGTACACATATGATGATAGAATAGGACTAGAACTTAAGTATTATGCCGCGTAAATTACCGCAAAAATTTAGGTTTTATAAAAATGGGTGATTAAATTAGTCGCTTTGCAATGAGTGGACAGAAATCCGCCTGACCTAGACATGAAATATGAAATAAATACTGAAGTGTGCCAACATGACGTACACATAGGATGATAGAATAGGGCCAGAACATTAGTACAATACCACCCAAGTTACCTTAAAAACTTAGGTTTTAGAAATATGGGTGATTAAAGTAGTCACTTTGCGATGTGCGGACAGCGATTTGTCTAAGTTTGACATGAAATATAAAATAAATACGGAAGTGTGCCAACATGAAGTACACATAGGATGATAGAATAGGATCAGAACTTAAGGACTATACCACCCAAGTTACCTTAAAAACTTAGGTTTTGGAAATATGGGTGATTAAATTAGTCACTTTGCGATGTGTGGACAGCGATTTGTCTAAGTTTAACATGAATTATAAAAATAAATACGGAATTGTGGATACAAGACGTACACACAGGGTGATAGATAAGTACCAGAAATATAGTATTATACCACCGAAGTTACCGTAAAAACTTAGGTTTTGGAAATATGGGTGGTTAAAGTAGTTGCTTTGCGATGTGCGGACAGCGATTTGTCTAAGTTTGACATGAAATAAAAAATAAATACGGAAGTGTGCCAATATTATGTACACATACGATGATAGAATAGGACAAGAACTAAAGGACTATACCACCCAAGTTACCGTAAAAACTTAGGTTTTGGAAATATGGGTGGTTAAAGTAGTTGCTTTGCGATGTGCGGACAGCGATTTGTCTAAGTTTGACATGAAATAAAAAATAAATACGGAAGTGTGCCAATATTACGTACACATACGATGATAGAATAGGACAAGAACTGTAGGACTATACCACCCAAGTTATCGTAAAAACTTTGGTTTTGGAAATATGGGTGATTAAATTAGCCCCTTTTCGATGTGCGGTCAGCGATTTGTCTAAGTTTGACATGAAATATAAAATAAATACGGAAGTGTGCTAACATTACGTACACATAGGGTGATAGAATGAAACCAAAACTTAAGTTCTATACCAAACAAGTTACCGTAAAAACTTAGGTTTTGGAAATATGGATGATTAAAGTAGTCACTTTGCGATGTGCGGACAACGATTTCTCTAAGTTTGACATGAAATATAAAAATAAATACGGAATTGTGGATACATGACCTACACATAGGGTGATAGAATAGTACCAGAAATATATTATTATACCACCGAATTTACCGTAAAAACTTAGGTTTTGGAAATATAAGAGATTAAAAAAGTCGCTTTGCGATGTGCGGACAGCAATTTGTCTGTTTGACATGAAATATAAAAATAAATACGACATTGTGGATACAAAAAAAACTTAGGTTTTGGAAATATGGCTGGTTAAAGTAGTCGCTTTGCGATATACGGACAGCGATTTTTCTTAGTTTGAAATGAAATATAAAATAAATACGGAATTGTGGATACATTACGTACACATAGGATGATAGAATAGGACCAGAACTTTAGAACTATACTACCCAAGTTACCTTAAAAACTTAGGTTTTGGAAATATGGGTGGTTAAAGTAGCCGCTTTGCGATGTGCGGTCAGCGATTTGTCTTAGTTTGACATGAAATACAAAATAAATACGGAATTGGGGATACATGACGTAGACATAGGGTGATAGAATAGGACCAGAAATATAGTATTTTACCACCGAAGTTACCGTAAAAAATTTGGTTTTGGAAATATGGGTGATAAAAGTAGCCGCTTTGCCATATGCGGTCAGCGATTTGTCTAAGTTTGAATTACATATAAAAAATACGGAAGTGTGCCAACATGAGGTACACATAGGATGATAGAATAGGACAAGAACTCTAGGACTATACCACCCAAGTTACCGTAAAAACTTTGGTTTTGGAAATATGGGTGATTAAATTAGCCGCTTTGCGATGTGCGGTTAACGATTTGTCTAAGTTTGACATGAAATATAAAATAAATATGGAAGTGTGCTAACATTACATACACATAGGGTGATAGAATAGGACCAGAACTTTAGTATTATACCAACCAAGTTTCCGTAAAAACTTAGGTTTTGGAAATATGGCTAGTTAAAGTAGTCGCTTTGCGAAGTGCGGACAGCGATTTGTCTGGGTTTGACATGAAATATAAAATAAATACGGAAGTGTGCCAACATTACGTACACATAGGATGATAGAAAAGGACAAGAACTGTAGGTCTATACCACCCAAGTTACCGTAAAAACTTAGGTTTTGGAAATATGGGTGATTAAATTAGCCGCTTTGCGATGTGCGGTCAGCGACCTGTCTAAGTTTGACATGAAATATAAAATAAATACGGAAGTTTGCCAACATTAGGTACACATAGAGTGATAGAATAGAACCAGAACTTTAGTATTATACCAAACAAGTTACCGTAAAAACTTTGGTTTTGGAAATATAGGTGGTTAAAGTAGCCGCTTTGCGATGTGCGCTCAGCGATTTGTCTTAGTTTGACATGAAATATGAAATAAATCCGGAAGTGTGCCAACATGACGTACACATAGGATGATAGAATAGGACCAGAACCTTTGTACTTTACCACCCAAGTTACCATAAAAACTTAGTTTTTGGAAATATGGGTAGTTAAAGTAGTCGCTTTGCGATGTGCGGACAACGATTTGTCTAATTTTGACATGAAATACCAAATAAATACGGAATAGGGGATACATGACGTAGACATAGGGTGATAGAATAGGACCAGAAATATATTATTATATTACCGAAGTAACCGTAAAAACTTAGGTTTTGGGAATATGGTTGACTAAAGTAGTCGCTTTGCGATGTGCGGACAGCGATTTGTCTAAGTTTGACATAATATATAAATAAATAAAGAAGTGTGCCAACATTACGTACACTTAGGATGATAGAATAGGACAAGAACTGTAGAACTATATCACCCAAGTTACCGTAAAAACTTAGGTTTTGGAAATATGAGTGATTAAATTAGCCGCTTTGCGATGTCCGGTTAACGATTTGTCTAAGTTTGACATGAAATATAAAATAAATATGGAAGTGTGCTAACATTACATACACATAGGGTGATAGAAAAGAACCAGAACTTTAGTTTATACCAACCAAGTTTCCGTAAAAACTTAGGTTTTGGAAATATGGGTAGTTAAAGTAGTCGCTTTGCGAAGTGCGGACAGAGATTTGTCTTAGTTTGACATGAAATATAAAATAAAAACGGAAGTGTGCCAACATTACGTACACATAGGATGATAGAATAGGACAAGAACTGTAGGACTATACCACCCAAGTTACCGTAAAAACGTAGGTTTTGGAAATATGGGAGATTAAATTAGCCGCTTTGCGATGTGCGGTCAGCGATTTGTCTAAGTTTGACATGAAATATAAAATAAATAAATAAGTGTGCCAACATTACGTACACTTAGGATGATAGAATAGGACAAGAACTGTAGGACTATACCACCCAAGTTACCGTAAAAACTTAGGTTTTGGAAATATGGGTGGTTAAAGTAGTCGCTTTGCGATGTGCGGACAGCGATTTGTTTAAGTTTGACATGAAATATAAAATAAATACGGAAGTTTGCCAACATTACGTACACATAGGATGATAGAATAGGACAAAAACTGTAGGACTATACCACCCAATTTACCTTAACAACTTAGGTTTTGGAAATATGGGTGATTAAATTAGCCGCTTTGCGATGTGCGGTCAGCGATTTGTCTAAGTTTGACACGAAATATAAAATAAATACGGAAGTGTGCCAACATTAGGTACACATAGGGTGATAGAATAGAAACAGAACTTTAGGACTATACCACTCAAGTTACCTTAAAACATAGAATTGGAAATATGGGTAGTTAAAGTAGTCGCTTTGCGAAGTGCGGACAGAGATTTGTCTTAGTTTGACATGAAATATAAAATAAAAACGGAAGTGTGCCAACATTACGTACACATAGGATGATAGAATAGGACAAGAACTGTAGGACTATACCACCCAAGTTACCTTAAAAACCTAGGTTTTGGAAATATGGGTGGTTAAAGTAGTCGCTTTGCGATGTGCGGACAGCGATTTGTCTAAGTTTGACATGAAATATAAAAATAAATACGGAATTCTGGATACATGACGTACAAATAGAGTGATAGAATAGTACCAGAAATATAGTATTATACCACCGAAGTTACCGTAAAAACCTAGGTTTTGGAAATATGGGTGATTAAAGTAGTCGTTTTGCGATGTGCGGACAGCGATTTGTCTAAGTTTAACATGAAATATAAAAATAAATACGGATGTGTGGATACATAACGTACACATATTGTGATAGAATAGTACCAGAAATATAGAACTATACCACCAAAGTTACCGTAAAAACTTAGGTTTTGGAAATATGGTTGACTAAAGTAGTCGCTTTGCGATGTGCGGACAGCGATTTGTCTAAGTTTGACATGAAATATAAAATAAATACGGAAGTGTGCCAACATTACGTACACTTAGGATGATTGAATAGGTCAAGAACTGTAGGACTATACCACCCAAGTACCGTAAAAACTTAGGTTTTGGAAATATGGGTGATTAAATTAGCCGCTTTGCGATGTGCGGTCAGCGATTTGTCTAAGTTTGACATGAAATATAAAATAAATACGGAAGTTTGCCAACATTAGGTACACATAGAGTGATAGAATAGAACCAGAACTTTAGTATTATACCCCCAAGTTACCGTAAAAACTTAGGTTTTGAAAATATGGGTGATTAAATTAGCCGCTTTTCGATGTGCGGACAGCGATTTGTCTAAGTTTGACATGAAATATAAAATAAATAAATAAGTGTGCCAACATTACGCACACTTAGGATGATAGAATAGGACAAGAACTGTAGGACTATACCCTCCAAGATACCGTAAAAACTTAGCTTTTGGAAATATGGGTGATTAAAATAGCTGCTTTGCGATGTGCGTTCAGCGATTTGTCTAAGTTTGACATGAAATATAAAATAAATAAAGAAGTGTTCCAACATTACGTACACTTAGGATGATAGAATAGGACAAGAACTGTAGGACTATACCACCCAAGTTACCGTAAAAACTTAGGTTTTGGAAATATGGTTGACTAAAGTAGTCGCTTTGCGATGTGCGGACAGCGATTTGTCTAAGTTTGACATGAAATATAAAATAAATAAATAAGTGTGCCAACATTACGCACACTTAGGATGATAGAATAGGACAAGAACTGTAGGACTATACCCTCCAAGTTACCGTAAAAACTTAGGTTTTGGAAATATGGGTGATTAAATTAGCTGCTTTGCGATGTGCGGTTAGCGATTTGTCTAAGTTTGACATGAAATATAAAATAAATATGGAAGTGTGCTAACATTACGTACACATAGGGGGATAGAATAGAACCAGAACTTTAGTATTATACCAACCAAGTTACCGTAAAAACTAAGTTTTGGAAATATGCGTAGTTAAAGTAGTCGCTTTTCGATGTGCGGACAGCGATTTGTCTTAGTTTGACATGAAATATTAAATAAATACGGAAGTGTGCCAACATTACGTACACATAGGATGATAGAATTGGACAAGAACTGTAGGACTATACCACCCAAGTTACCGTAAAAACTTAGGTTTTGGAAATATGGGTGATTAAATCAGCCGCTTTGCGATGTGCGGTCAGCGACTTGTCTAATTTTGACATGAAATATAAAATAAATACGGAAGTGTGCCAACATTAGGTACACATAGAGTGATAGAATAGAACCAGAACTTTAATATTATACCGAACAAGTTACCGTAAAAACTTAGGTTTTGGAAATATGGGAGATTAAATTAGCCGCTTTGCGATGTGCGGTTAACGATTTGTCTAAGTTTGACATAAAATATAAAATAAATATGGAAGTGTGCTAACATTACATACACATAGGGTGATAGAATAGAACCAGAACTTTAGTATTATACCAACCAAATTTCCGTAAAAACTTAGGTTTTGGAAATATGACTAGTTATAGTAGTCGCTTTGCGAAGTGCGGACAGCGATTTGTCTAAGTTTGACATGAAATATAAAATAAATACGGAAGTGTGCCAACATTAGTTACACATAGGGTGATAGAATAGAACCAGAACTTTAGTATTATACCAACCAAGTTACCGTAAAAACTTTGGTTTTGGAAAAATGGGTTATTAAATTAGCCACTTTGCGATGTGTGGTCAGCGATTTGTCTAAGTTTTACATAAAATATAAAATAAATACGCAAGTGTGCTAACATTACGTACATACAGGATGATAGAATAGAACCAGAAATTTAGTATTATACCAAACAAGTTACCGTAAAAACTTAGGTTTTGGAAATATGGGTGATTAAATTAGCCGCTTTGCGATGTGCGGTCAGCGATTTGTCTAAGTTTGACATGAAATATAAAATAAATACGGAAGTGTGCCAGCATTAGGTACAAATAGAGTGATAGAATAGAACCAGAACTTTAGTATTATACCCCCCAAGTTACCGTAAAAACTTAGGTTTTGGAAATATGGGTGATTAAATTAGCCGCTTTGCGATGTGCGGTTAGCGATTTGTCTAAGTTTGACATGAAATATAAAATAAATATGGAAGTGTGCTAACATTACATACACATAGGGGGATAGAATAGAACCAGAACTTTAGTATTATACCAACCAAGTTACCGTAAAAACTAAAATTTGGAAATATGCGTAGTTAAGGTAGTCGCTTTGCGATGTGCGGACAGCGATTTGTCTAAGTTTGACATGAAATATAAAATAAATACGGAAGTGTGCCAACATTACGTACACTTAGGATGATTGAATAGGTCAAGAACTGTAGGACTATACCACCCAAGTTACCGTAAAAACTTAGGTTTTGGAAATATGGGAGATTAAATTAGCCGCTTTGCGATGTGCGGTTAACGATTCGTCTAATTTCACATAAAATATAAAATAAATATGGAAGTGTGCTAACATTACATACACATAGGGTGATAGAATAGGACCAGAAATATATCATTATATTACCGAAGTAACCGTAAAAACTTAGGTTTTGGAAATATGGTTGACTAAAGTAGTCGCTTTGCGATGTGCGGACAGCGATTTGTCTAAGTTTGACATGAAATATAAATAAATAAAGAAGTGTGCCAACATTACGTACACGTAGGATGATAGAATAGGACAAGAACTGTAGGACTATATCACCCAAGTTACAGTAAAAACTTAGGTTCTGGGAATATGGGTGATTAAATTAGCCGCTTTGCGATGTCCGGTTAACGATTTGTCTAAGTTTGACATGAAATATAAAATAAATATGAAAGTGTGCTAACATTACATACAAATAGGGTGATAGAAAAGAACCAGAACTTTAGTTTTATACCAACCAAGTTTCCGTAAAAACTTAGGTTTTGGAAATATGGGTAGTTAAAGTAGTCGCTTTGCGAAGTGCGGACAGAGATTTGTCTAAGTTTGACATGAAATATAAAATAAATACGGAAGTGTGCCAAAATTACGTACACATAGGATGATAGAATAGGCAAGAACTGTAGGACTATACCACCCAAGTTACCGTAAAAACGTAGGTTTTGGAAATATGGGAGATTAAATTAGCCGCTTTGCGATGTGCGGTCAGCGATTTGTCTAAGTTTGACATGAAATATAAAATAAATAAAGAAGTGTGCCAACATTACGTACACTTAGGATGATAGAATAGGACAAGAACTGTAGGACTATACCCTCCAAGTTATCGTAAAAACTTAGATTTTGGAAATATGGTTGACTAAAGTAGTCGCTTTGCGATGTGCGGACAACGATTTGTCTAGGTTTGACATGAAATAAAAAATAAATAAATAAGTGTGCCAACATTACGTACACTTAGGATGATAGAATAGGACAAGAACTGTAGGACTATACCACCCAAGTTACCGTAAAAACTTAGGTTTTGGAAATATGGGTGATTAAGGTAGTCGCTTTGCGATGTGCGGACAGCAATTTGTCTAGGTTTGACATGAAATATAAAATTAAATACGGAATTCTGGATACATGACGTACAAATAGGGTGATAGAATAGTACCAGAAATATAGTATTATACCACCGAAGTTACCGTAAAAACTTAGGTTTTGGAAATATGGGTGATTAAAGTCGTCGTTTTGCGATGTGCGGACAGCGATTTGTCTAAGTTTAACATGAAATATAAAAATAAATACGGATGTGTGGATACATGACGTACACATATTGTGATAGAATAGTACCAGAAATATAGAATTATACCACCAAAGTTTCCGTAAAAACTTAGGTTTTGGAAATATGGTTGACTAAAGTAGTCGCTTTGCGATGTGCGGACAGCGATTTGTCTAAGTTTGACATGAAATATAAAATAAATACGGAAGTGTGCCAACATTACGTACACTTAGGATGATTGAATAGGTCAAGAACTGTAGGACTATACCACCCAAGTACCGTAAAAACTTAGGTTTTGGAAATATGGGAGATTAAATTAGCCGCTTTGCGATGTGCGGTTAACGATTCGTCTAAGTTTGACATAAAATATAAAATAAATATGGAAGTGTGCTAACATTACATACACATAGGGTGATAGAATAGGACCAGAAAAATATTATTATATTACCGAAGTAACCGTAAAAACTTAGGTTTTGGAAATATGGTTGACTAAAGTAGTCGCTTTGCGATGTGCGGACAGCGATTTGTCTAAGTTTGACATGAAATATAAATAAATAAAGAAGTGTGCCAATAATTACGTACACTTAGGATGATAGAATAGAACAAGAACTGTAGGAATATACCCTCCAAGTTACCGTAAAAACTTAGCTTTTGGATATATGGGTGATTAAAATAGCTGCTTTGCGATGTGCGTTCAGCGATTTGTCTAAGTTTGACATGAAATATAAAATAAATATGGAAGTGTGCTAACATTACATACACATAGGGTGATAGAATAGGACCAGAAAAATATTATTATATTACCGAAGTAACCGTAAAAACTTAGGTTTTGGAAATATGGTTGACTAAAGTAGTCGCTTTGCGATGTGCGGACAGCGATTTGTCTAAGTTTGAAATGAAATATAAATAATTAAAGAAGTGTGCCAACATTAGGTACACATAGAGTGATAGAATAGAACCAGAACTTTAGTATTATACCCCCAAGTTACCGTAAAAACTTAGGTTTTGAAAATATGGGTGATTAAATTAGCCGCTTTGCGATGTGCGGACAGCGATTTGTCTAAGTTTGACATGAAATATAAAATAAATAAATAAGTGTGCCAACATTACGCACACTTAGGATGATAGAATAGGACAAGCACTGTAGGACTATACCCTCCAAGTTACCGTAAAAATTTAGCTTTTGGAAATATGGGTGATTAAAATAGCTGCTTTGCGATGTGCGTTCAGCGATTTGTCTAAGTTTGACATGAAATATAAAATAAATAAAGAAGTGTTCCAACATTACGTACACTTAGGATGATAGAATAGGACAAGAACTGTAGGACTATACCACCCAAGTTACCGTAAAAACTTAGGTTTTGGAAATATGGTTGACTAAAGTAGTCGCTTTGCGATGTGCGGACAGCGATTTGTCTAAGTTTGACATGAAATATAAAATAAATAAATAAGTGTGCCAACATTACGCACACTTAGGATGATAGAATAGGACAAGAACTGTAGGACTATACCCTCCAAGTTACCGTAAAAACTTAGGTTTTGGAAATATGGGTGATTAAATTAGCTGCTTTGCGATGTGCGGTTAGCGATTTGTCTAAGTTTGACATGAAATATAAAATAAATATGGAAGTGTGCTAACATTACGTACACATAGGGGGATAGAATAGAACCAGAACTTTAGTATTATACCAACCAAGTTACCGTAAAAACTAAGTTTTGGAAATATGCGTACTTAAAGTAGTCGCTTTTCGATGTGCGGACAGCGATTTGTCTTAGTTTGACATGAAATATTAAATAAATACGGAAGTGTGCCAACATTACGTACACATAGGATGATAGAATTGGACAAGAACTGTAGGACTATACCACCCAAGTTACCGTAAAAACTTAGGTTTTGGAAATATGGGTGATTAAATCAGCCGCTTTGCGATGTGCGGTCAGCGACTTGTCTAATTTTGACATGAAATATAAAATAAATACGGAAGTGTGCCAACATTAGGTACACATAGAGTGATAGAATAGAACCAGAACTTTAATATTATACCGAACAAGTTACCGTAAAAACTTAGGTTTTGGAAATATGGGAGATTAAATTAGCCGCTTTGCGATGTGCGGTTAACGATTTGTCTAAGTTTGACATAAAATATAAAATAAATATGGAAGTGTGCTAACATTACATACACATAGGGTGATAGAATAGAACCAGAACTTTAGTATTATACCCCCCAAGTTACCGTAAAAACTTAGGTTTTGGAAATATGGGTGATTAAATTAGCCGCTTTGCGATGTGCGGTTAGCGATTTGTCTAAGTTTGACATGAAATATAAAATAAATATGAAAGTGTGCTAACATTACATACAAATAGGGTGATAGAAAAGAACCAGAACTTTAGTTTTATACCAACCAAGTTTCCGTAAAAACTTAGGTTTTGGAAATATGGGTAGTTAAAGTAGTCGCTTTGCGAAGTGCGGACAGAGATTTGTCTAAGTTTGACATGAAATATAAAATAAATACGGAAGTGTGCCAAAATTACGTACACATAGGATGATAGAATAGGCAAGAACTGTAGGACTATACCACCCAAGTTACCGTAAAAACGTAGGTTTTGGAAATATGGGAGATTAAATTAGCCGCTTTGCGATGTGCGGTCAGCGATTTGTCTAAGTTTGACATGAAATATAAAATAAATAAAGAAGTGTGCCAACATTACGTACACTTAGGATGATAGAATAGGACAAGAACTGTAGGACTATACCCTCCAAGTTACCGTAAAAACTTAGATTTTGGAAATATGGTTGACTAAAGTAGTCGCTTTGCGATATGCGGACAACGATTTGTCTAAGTTTGACATGAAATATAAAATAAATAAATAAGTGTGCCAACATTACGTACACTTAGGATGATAGAATAGGACAAGAACTGTAGGACTATACCACCCAAGTTACCGTAAAAACTTAGGTTTTGGAAATATGGGTGATTAAGGTAGTCGCTTTGCGATGTGCGGACAGCAATTTGTCTAGGTTTGACATGAAATATAAAATTAAATACGGAATTCTGAATACATGACGTACAAATAGGGTGATAGAATAGTACCAGAAATATAGTATTATACCACCGAAGTTACCGTAAAAACATAGGTTTTGGAAATATGGGTGATTAAAGTCGTCGTTTTGCGATGTGCGGACAGCGATTTGTCTAAGTTTAACATGAAATATAAAAATAAATACGGATGTGTGGATACATGACGTACACATATTGTGATAGAATAGTACTAGAAATATAGAATTATACCACCAAAGTTTCCGTAAAAACTTAGGTTTTGGAAATATGGTTGACTAAAGTAGTCGCTTTGCGATGTGCGGACAGCGATTTGTCTAAGTTTGACATGAAATATAAAATAAATACGGAAGTGTGCCAACATTACGTACACTTAGGATGATTGAATAGGTCAAGAACTGTAGGACTATACCACCCAAGTACCGTAAAAACTTAGGTTTTGGAAATATGGGAGATTAAATTAGCCGCTTTGCGATGTGCGGTTAACGATTCGTCTAAGTTTGACATAAAATATAAAATAAATATGGAAGTGTGCTAACATTACATACACATAGGGTGATAGAATAGGACCAGAAAAATATTATTATATTACCGAAGTAACCGTAAAAACTTAGGTTTTGGAAATATGGTTGACTAAAGTAGTCGCTTTGCGATGTGCGGACAGCGATTTGTCTAAGTTTGACATGAAATATAAATAATTAAAGAAGTGTGCCAACATTAGGTACACATAGAGTGATAGAATAGAACCAGAACTTTAGTATTATACCCCCAAGTTACCGTAAAAACTTAGGTTTTGAAAATATGGGTGATTAAATTAGCCGCTTTGCGATGTGCGGACAGCGATTTGTCTAAGTTTGACATGAAATATAAAATAAATAAATAAGTGTGCCAACATTACGCACACTTAGGATGATAGAATAGGACAAGCACTGTAGGACTATACCCTCCAAGTTACCGTAAAAATTTAGCTTTTGGAAATATGGGTGATTAAAATAGCTGCTTTGCGATGTGCGTTCAGCGATTTGTCTAAGTTTGACATGAAATATAAAATAAATAAAGAAGTGTTCCAACATTACGTACACTTAGGATGATAGAATAGGACAAGAACTGTAGGACTATACCACCCAAGTACCGTAAAAACTTAGGTTTTGAAAATATGGGTGATTAAATTAGCCGCTTTGCGATGTGCTGACAGCGATTTGTCTAAGTTTGACATGAAATATAAAATAAATAAATAAGTGTGCCAACATTACGCACACTTAGGATGATAGAATAGGACAAGCACTGTAGGACTATACCCTCCAAGTTACCGTAAAAATTTAGCTTTTGGAAATATGGGTGATTAAATTAGCCGCTTTGCGATGTGCGGACAGCGATTTGTCTAAGTTTGACATAAAATATAAAATAAATATGGAAGTGTGCTAACATTACATACACATAGGGTGATAGAATAGAACCAGAACTTTAGTATTATACCAACCAAATTTCCGTAAAAACTTAGGTTTTGGAAATATGACTAGTTATAGTAGTCGCTTTGCGAAGTGCGGACAGCGATTTGTCTAAGTTTGACATGAAATATAAAATAAATACGGAAGTGTGCCAACATTAGTTACACATAGGGTGATAGAATAGAACCAGAACTTTAGTATTATACCAACCAAGTTACCGTAAAAACTTTGGTTTTGGAAAAATGGGTTATTAAATTAGCCACTTTGCGATGTGTGGTCAGCGATTTGTCTAAGTTTTACATAAAATATAAAATAAATACGCAAGTGTGCTAACATTACGTACATACAGGATGATAGAATAGAACCAGAAATTTAGTATTATACCAAACAAGTTACCGTAAAAACTTAGGTTTTGGAAATATGGGTGATTAAATTAGCCGCTTTGCGATGTGCGGTCAGCGATTTGTCTAAGTTTGACATGAAATATAAAATAAATACGGAAGTGTGCCAGCATTAGGTACAAATAGAGTGATAGAATAGAACCAGAACTTTAGTATTATACCCCCCAAGTTACCGTAAAAACTTAGGTTTTGGAAATATGGGTGATTAAATTAGCCGCTTTGCGATGTGCGGTTAGCGATTTGTCTAAGTTTGACATGAAATATAAAATAAATATGGAAGTGTGCTAACATTACATACACATAGGGGGATAGAATAGAACCAGAACTTTAGTATTATACCAACCAAGTTACCGTAAAAACTAAAATTTGGAAATATGCGTAGTTAAGGTAGTCGCTTTGCGATGTGCGGACAGCGATTTGTCTAAGTTTGACATGAAATATAAAATAAATACGGAAGTGTGCCAACATTACGTACACTTAGGATGATTGAATAGGTCAAGAACTGTAGGACTATACCACCCAAGTTACCGTAAAAACTTAGGTTTTGGAAATATGGGAGATTAAATTAGCCGCTTTGCGATGTGCGGTTAACGATTCGTCTAATTTCACATAAAATATAAAATAAATATGGAAGTGTGCTAACATTACATACACATAGGGTGATAGAATAGGACCAGAAATATATCATTATATTACCGAAGTAACCGTAAAAACTTAGGTTTTGGAAATATGGTTGACTAAAGTAGTCGCTTTGCGATGTGCGGACAGCGATTTGTCTAAGTTTGACATGAAATATAAATAAATAAAGAAGTGTGCCAACATTACGTACACGTAGGATGATAGAATAGGACAAGAACTGTAGGACTATATCACCCAAGTTACAGTAAAAACTTAGGTTCTGGGAATATGGGTGATTAAATTAGCCGCTTTGCGATGTCCGGTTAACGATTTGTCTAAGTTTGACATGAAATATAAAATAAATATGAAAGTGTGCTAACATTACATACAAATAGGGTGATAGAAAAGAACCAGAACTTTAGTTTTATACCAACCAAGTTTCCGTAAAAACTTAGGTTTTGGAAATATGGGTAGTTAAAGTAGTCGCTTTGCGAAGTGCGGACAGAGATTTGTCTAAGTTTGACATGAAATATAAAATAAATACGGAAGTGTGCCAAAATTACGTACACATAGGATGATAGAATAGGCAAGAACTGTAGGACTATACCACCCAAGTTACCGTAAAAAGGTAGGTTTTGGAAATATGGGAGATTAAATTAGCCGCTTTGCGATGTGCGGTCAGCGATTTGTCTAAGTTTGACATGAAATATAAAATAAATAAAGAAGTGTGCCAACATTACGTACACTTAGGATGATAGAATAGGACAAGAACTGTAGGACTATACCCTCCAAGTTACCGTAAAAACTTAGATTTTGGAAATATGGTTGACTAAAGTAGTCGCTTTGCGATGTGCGGACAACGATTTGTCTAGGTTTGACATGAAATAAAAAATAAATAAATAAGTGTGCCAACATTACGTACACTTAGGATGATAGAATAGGACAAGAACTGTAGGACTATACCACCCAAGTTACCGTAAAAACTTAGGTTTTGGAAATATGGGTGATTAAGGTAGTCGCTTTGCGATGTGCGGACAGCAATTTGTCTAGGTTTGACATGAAATATAAAATTAAATACGGAATTCTGGATACATGACGTACAAATAGGGTGATAGAATAGTACCAGAAATATAGTATTATACCACCGAAGTTACCGTAAAAACTTAGGTTTTGGAAATATGGGTGATTAAAGTCGTCGTTTTGCGATGTGCGGACAGCGATTTGTCTAAGTTTAACATGAAATATAAAAATAAATACGGATGTGTGGATACATGACGTACACATATTGTGATAGAATAGTACCAGAAATATAGAATTATACCACCAAAGTTTCCGTAAAAACTTAGGTTTTGGAAATATGGTTGACTAAAGTAGTCGCTTTGCGATGTGCGGACAGCGATTTGTCTAAGTTTGACATGAAATATAAAATAAATACGGAAGTGTGCCAACATTACGTACACTTAGGATGATTGAATAGGTCAAGAACTGTAGGACTATACCACCCAAGTACCGTAAAAACTTAGGTTTTGGAAATATGGGAGATTAAATTAGCCGCTTTGCGATGTGCGGTTAACGATTCGTCTAAGTTTGACATAAAATATAAAATAAATATGGAAGTGTGCTAACATTACATACACATAGGGTGATAGAATAGGACCAGAAAAATATTATTATATTACCGAAGTAACCGTAAAAACTTAGGTTTTGGAAATATGGTTGACTAAAGTAGTCGCTTTGCGATGTGCGGACAGCGATTTGTCTAAGTTTGACATGAAATATAAATAAATAAAGAAGTGTGCCAATAATTACGTACACTTAGGATGATAGAATAGAACAAGAACTGTAGGAATATACCCTCCAAGTTACCGTAAAAACTTAGCTTTTGGAAATATGGGTGATTAAAATAGCTGCTTTGCGATGTGCGTTCAGCGATTTGTCTAAGTTTGACATGAAATATAAAATAAATATGGAAGTGTGCTAACATTACATACACATAGGGTGATAGAATAGGACCAGAAAAATATTATTATATTACCGAAGTAACCGTAAAAACTTAGGTTTTGGAAATATGGTTGACTAAAGTAGTCGCTTTGCGATGTGCGGACAGCGATTTGTCTAAGTTTGAAATGAAATATAAATAATTAAAGAAGTGTGCCAACATTAGGTACACATAGAGTGATAGAATAGAACCAGAACTTTAGTATTATACCCCCAAGTTACCGTAAAAACTTAGGTTTTGAAAATATGGGTGATTAAATTAGCCGCTTTGCGATGTGCGGACAGCGATTTGTCTAAGTTTGACATGAAATATAAAATAAATAAATAAGTGTGCCAACATTACGCACACTTAGGATGATAGAATAGGACAAGCACTGTAGGACTATACCCTCCAAGTTACCGTAAAAATTTAGCTTTTGGAAATATGGGTGATTAAAATAGCTGCTTTGCGATGTGCGTTCAGCGATTTGTCTAAGTTTGACATGAAATATAAAATAAATAAAGAAGTGTTCCAACATTACGTACACTTAGGATGATAGAATAGGACAAGAACTGTAGGACTATACCACCCAAGTTACCGTAAAAACTTAGGTTTTGGAAATATGGTTGACTAAAGTAGTCGCTTTGCGATGTGCGGACAGCGATTTGTCTAAGTTTGACATGAAATATAAAATAAATAAATAAGTGTGCCAACATTACGCACACTTAGGATGATAGAATAGGACAAGAACTGTAGGACTATACCCTCCAAGTTACCGTAAAAACTTAGGTTTTGGAAATATGGGTGATTAAATTAGCTGCTTTGCGATGTGCGGTTAGCGATTTGTCTAAGTTTGACATGAAATATAAAATAAATATGGAAGTGTGCTAACATTACGTACACATAGGGGGATAGAATAGAACCAGAACTTTAGTATTATACCAACCAAGTTACCGTAAAAACTAAGTTTTGGAAATATGCGTACTTAAAGTAGTCGCTTTTCGATGTGCGGACAGCGATTTGTCTTAGTTTGACATGAAATATTAAATAAATACGGAAGTGTGCCAACATTACGTACACATAGGATGATAGAATTGGACAAGAACTGTAGGACTATACCACCCAAGTTACCGTAAAAACTTAGGTTTTGGAAATATGGGTGATTAAATCAGCCGCTTTGCGATGTGCGGTCAGCGACTTGTCTAATTTTGACATGAAATATAAAATAAATACGGAAGTGTGCCAACATTAGGTACACATAGAGTGATAGAATAGAACCAGAACTTTAATATTATACCGAACAAGTTACCGTAAAAACTTAGGTTTTGGAAATATGGGAGATTAAATTAGCCGCTTTGCGATGTGCGGTTAACGATTTGTCTAAGTTTGACATAAAATATAAAATAAATATGGAAGTGTGCTAACATTACATACACATAGGGTGATAGAATAGAACCAGAACTTTAGTATTATACCCCCCAAGTTACCGTAAAAACTTAGGTTTTGGAAATATGGGTGATTAAATTAGCCGCTTTGCGATGTGCGGTTAGCGATTTGTCTAAGTTTGACATGAAATATAAAATAAATATGAAAGTGTGCTAACATTACATACAAATAGGGTGATAGAAAAGAACCAGAACTTTAGTTTTATACCAACCAAGTTTCCGTAAAAACTTAGGTTTTGGAAATATGGGTAGTTAAAGTAGTCGCTTTGCGAAGTGCGGACAGAGATTTGTCTAAGTTTGACATGAAATATAAAATAAATACGGAAGTGTGCCAAAATTACGTACACATAGGATGATAGAATAGGCAAGAACTGTAGGACTATACCACCCAAGTTACCGTAAAAACGTAGGTTTTGGAAATATGGGAGATTAAATTAGCCGCTTTGCGATGTGCGGTCAGCGATTTGTCTAAGTTTGACATGAAATATAAAATAAATAAAGAAGTGTGCCAACATTACGTACACTTAGGATGATAGAATAGGACAAGAACTGTAGGACTATACCCTCCAAGTTACCGTAAAAACTTAGATTTTGGAAATATGGTTGACTAAAGTAGTCGCTTTGCGATATGCGGACAACGATTTGTCTAAGTTTGACATGAAATATAAAATAAATAAATAAGTGTGCCAACATTACGTACACTTAGGATGATAGAATAGGACAAGAACTGTAGGACTATACCACCCAAGTTACCGTAAAAACTTAGGTTTTGGAAATATGGGTGATTAAGGTAGTCGCTTTGCGATGTGCGGACAGCAATTTGTCTAGGTTTGACATGAAATATAAAATTAAATACGGAATTCTGGATACATGACGTACAAATAGGGTGATAGAATAGTACCAGAAATATAGTATTATACCACCGAAGTTACCGTAAAAACATAGGTTTTGGAAATATGGGTGATTAAAGTCGTCGTTTTGCGATGTGCGGACAGCGATTTGTCTAAGTTTAACATGAAATATAAAAATAAATACGGATGTGTGGATACATGACGTACACATATTGTGATAGAATAGTACTAGAAATATAGAATTATACCACCAAAGTTTCCGTAAAAACTTAGGTTTTGGAAATATGGTTGACTAAAGTAGTCGCTTTGCGATGTGCGGACAGCGATTTGTCTAAGTTTGACATGAAATATAAAATAAATACGGAAGTGTGCCAACATTACGTACACTTAGGATGATTGAATAGGTCAAGAACTGTAGGACTATACCACCCAAGTACCGTAAAAACTTAGGTTTTGGAAATATGGGAGATTAAATTAGCCGCTTTGCGATGTGCGGTTAACGATTCGTCTAAGTTTGACATAAAATATAAAATAAATATGGAAGTGTGCTAACATTACATACACATAGGGTGATAGAATAGGACCAGAAAAATATTATTATATTACCGAAGTAACCGTAAAAACTTAGGTTTTGGAAATATGGTTGACTAAAGTAGTCGCTTTGCGATGTGCGGACAGCGATTTGTCTAAGTTTGACATGAAATATAAATAATTAAGGAAGTGTGCCAACATTAGGTACACATAGAGTGATAGAATAGAACCAGAACTTTAGTATTATACCCCCAAGTTACCGTAAAAACTTAGGTTTTGAAAATATGGGTGATTAAATTAGCCGCTTTGCGATGTGCGGACAGCGATTTGTCTAAGTTTGACATGAAATATAAAATAAATAAATAAGTGTGCCAACATTACGCACACTTAGGATGATAGAATAGGACAAGCACTGTAGGACTATACCCTCCAAGTTACCGTAAAAATTTAGCTTTTGGAAATATGGGTGATTAAAATAGCTGCTTTGCGATGTGCGTTCAGCGATTTGTCTAAGTTTGACATGAAATATAAAATAAATAAAGAAGTGTTCCAACATTACGTACACTTAGGATGATAGAATAGGACAAGAACTGTAGGACTATACCACCCAAGTTACCGTAAAAACTTAGGTTTTGGAAATATGGTTGACTAAAGTAGTCGCTTTGCGATGTGCGGACAGCGATTTGTCTAAGTTTGACATGAAATATAAAATAAATAAATAAGTGTGCCAACATTACGCACACTTAGGATGATAGAATAGGACAAGAACTGTAGGACTATACCCTCCAAGTTACCGTAAAAACTTAGGTTTTGGAAATATGGGTGATTAAATTAGCTGCTTTGCGATGTGCGGTTAGCAATTTGTCTAAGTTTGACATGAAATATAAAATAAATATGGAAGTGTGCTAACATTACGTACACATAGGGGGATAGAATAGAACCAGAACTTTAGTATTATACCAACCAAGTTACCGTAAAAACTAAGTTTTGGAAATATGCGTACTTAAAGTAGTCGCTTTTCGATGTGCGGACAGCGATTTGTCTTAGTTTGACATGAAATATTAAATAAATACGGAAGTGTGCCAACATTACGTACACATAGGATGATAGAATTGGACAAGAACTGTAGGACTATACCACCCAAGTTACCGTAAAAACTTAGGTTTTGGAAATATGGGTGATTAAATCAGCCGCTTTGCGATGTGCGGTCAGCGACTTGTCTAATTTTGACATGAAATATAAAATAAATACGGAAGTGTGCCAACATTAGGTACACATAGAGTGATAGAATAGAACCAGAACTTTAATATTATACCGAACAAGTTACCGTAAAAACTTAGGTTTTGGAAATATGGGAGATTAAATTAGCCGCTTTGCGATGTGCGGTTAACGATTTGTCTAAGTTTGACATAAAATATAAAATAAATATGGAAGTGTGCTAACATTACATACACATAGGGTGATAGAATAGAACCAGAACTTTAGTATTATACCCCCCAAGTTACCGTAAAAACTTAGGTTTTGGAAATATGGGTGATTAAATTAGCCGCTTTGCGATGTGCGGTTAGCGATTTGTCTAAGTTTGACATGAAATATAAAATAAATATGAAAGTGTGCTAACATTACATACAAATAGGGTGATAGAAAAGAACCAGAACTTTAGTTTTATACCAACCAAGTTTCCGTAAAAACTTAGGTTTTGGAAATATGGGTAGTTAAAGTAGTCGCTTTGCGAAGTGCGGACAGAGATTTGTCTAAGTTTGACATGAAATATAAAATAAATACGGAAGTGTGCCAAAATTACGTACACATAGGATGATAGAATAGGCAAGAACTGTAGGACTATACCACCCAAGTTACCGTAAAAACGTAGGTTTTGGAAATATGGGAGATTAAATTAGCCGCTTTGCGATGTGCGGTCAGCGATTTGTCTAAGTTTGACATGAAATATAAAATAAATAAAGAAGTGTGCCAACATTACGTACACTTAGGATGATAGAATAGGACAAGAACTGTAGGACTATACCCTCCAAGTTACCGTAAAAACTTAGATTTTGGAAATATGGTTGACTAAAGTAGTCGCTTTGCGATATGCGGACAACGATTTGTCAAAGTTTGACATGAAATATAAAATAAATACGGAAGTGTGCCAACATTACGTACACGTCGGATGATAGAATAGGACCAAAACTTTAGTACTATACCACCCAAGTTACCTTAACAACTTAGGTTTTGGAAATATGGGTGATTAAAGTAGTCGCTTTGCGATGTGCGGACAGCGACTAAGTTTGACATGAAATATAAAAATAAATACGGAATTCTGAATACATGACGTACAAATAGGGTGATAGAATAGTACCAGAAATATAGTATTATACCACCGAATTTACCGTAAAAACTTAGGTTTTGGAAATATGAGTGATTAAAGTAGTCGCTTTGCAATGTGCGGACAGCGACTTGTCTAAGTTTAACATGAAATATAAAATAAATAAAGAAGTGTGCCAACATTACGTACACTTAGGATGATAGAATAGGACAAGAACTGTAGGACTATACCACCCAAGTTACCGTAAAAACTTAGGTTTTGGAAATATGGGTGATTAAATTAGCCGCTTTGCGATGTGCGGACAGAAAATTGTCTATGTTTGACATGAAATAAAAAAATAAATGCGGAATTGTGGGTACAAAAAAACTTAGGTTTCGGAAATATGGCTGATCAAGTAGTCGCTTTGCGATATACAGGCAGCGATTTGTCTAGGTTTGACATGAAGTATAAAAATAAATACGGAATTCTGGATACATGACGTACAAATAGGGTGATAGAATAGTACCAGAAATATAGTATTATACCACCGAAGTTACCGTAAAAAATTAGGTTTTGGAAATATTGGTGATTAAAGTAGTCGTTTTGCGATGTGCGGACAGCGATTTGTCTAAGTTTAACATGAAATATAAAAATAAATACGGATGTGTAGATACATGACGTACACATAGGGTGATAGAATAGTACCAAAAATATTGTATTTTACCACCGAAGTTACCGTAAAAACTTAGGTTTTGGAAATACGGGTGGTTAAAGTAGTCGCTTTGCGATGTGCGGACAGCGATTTGTCTTAGTTTGACATGAAATATAAAATAAATATAGAAGTGTGCTAACATTACATACACATAGGGTGATAGAATAGAACCAGAACTTTAGTATTTTACCAACCAAGTTACCGTAAAAACTTAGGTTTTTGGAAATATAGGTGGCTAAGGTAGCCGCTTTGCGAAGTGCGGTCAGCGATTTGTCTAAGTTTGACATGAAATATAAAGTAAATACGGAAGTTTGCCAACATGACGTACACATATGATGATAGAATAGGACTAGAACTTAAGTATTATGCCGCGTAAATTACCGCAAAAATTTAGGTTTTATAAAAATGGGTGATTAAATTAGTTGCTTTGCAATGAGTGGACAGAAATCCGCCTGACCTAGACATGAAATATGAAATAAATACTGAAGTGTGCCAACATGACGTACACATAGGATGATAGAATAGGGCCAGAACATTAGTACAATACCACCCAAGTTACCTTAAAAACTTAGGTTTTAGAAATATGGGTGATTAAAGTAGTCACTTTGCGATGTGCGGACAGCGATTTGTCTAAGTTTGACATGAAATATAAAATAAATACGGAAGTGTGCCAACATGAAGTACACATAGGATGATAGAATAGGATCAGAACTTAAGGACTATACCACCCAAGTTACCTTAAAAACTTAGGTTTTGGAAATATGGGTGATTAAATTAGTCACTTTGCGATGTGTGGACAGCGATTTGTCTAAGTTTAACATGAATTATAAAAATAAATACGGAATTGTGGATACAAGACGTACACACAGGGTGATAGATAAGTACCAGAAATATAGTATTATACCACCGAAGTTACCGTAAAAACTTAGGTTTTGGAAATATGGGTGGTTAAAGTAGTTGCTTTGCGATGTGCGGACAGCGATTTGTCTAAGTTTGACATGAAATAAAAAATAAATACGGAAGTGTGCCAATATTATGTACACATACGATGATAGAATAGGACAAGAACTGTAGGACTATACCACCCAAGTTACCGTAAAAACTTAGGTTTTGGAAATATGGGTGGTTAAAGTAGTTGCTTTGCGATGTGCGGACAGCGATTTGTCTAAGTTTGACATGAAATAAAAAATAAATACGGAAGTGTGCCAATATTATGTACACATACGATGATAGAATAGGACAAGAACTGTAGGACTATACCACCCAAGTTATCGTAAAAACTTTGGTTTTGGAAATATGGGTGATTAAATTAGCCCCTTTTCGATGTGCGGTCAGCGATTTGTCTAAGTTTGACATGAAATATAAAATAAATACGGAAGTGTGCTAACATTACGTACACATAGGGTGATAGAATGAAACCAAAACTTAAGTTCTATACCAAACAAGTTACCGTAAAAACTTAGGTTTTGGAAATATGGATGATTAAAGTAGTCACTTTGCGATGTGCGGACAACGATTTCTCTAAGTTTGACATGAAATATAAAAATAAATACGGAATTGTGGATACATGACCTACACATAGGGTGATAGAATAGTACCAGAAATATATTATTATACCACCGAATTTACCGTAAAAACTTAGGTTTTGGAAATATAAGAGATTAAAAAAGTCGCTTTGCGATGTGCGGACAGCAATTTGTCTGTTTGACATGAAATATAAAAATAAATACGACATTGTGGATACAAAAAAAACTTAGGTTTTGGAAATATGGCTGGTTAAAGTAGTCGCTTTGCGATATACGGACAGCGATTTTTCTTAGTTTGAAATGAAATATAAAATAAATACGGAATTGTGGATACATTACGTACACATAGGATGATAGAATAGGACCAGAACTTTAGAACTATACTACCCAAGTTACCTTAAAAACTTAGGTTTTGGAAATATGGGTGGTTAAAGTAGCCGCTTTGCGATGTGCGGTCAGCGATTTGTCTTAGTTTGACATGAAATACAAAATAAATACGGAATTGGGGATACATGACGTAGACATAGGGTGATAGAATAGGACCAGAAATATAGTATTTTACCACCGAAGTTACCGTAAAAAATTTGGTTTTGGAAATATGGGTGATAAAAGTAGCCGCTTTGCCATATGCGGTCAGCGATTTGTCTAAGTTTGAATTACATATAAAAAATACGGAAGTGTGCCAACATGAGGTACACATAGGATGATAGAATAGGACAAGAACTCTAGGACTATACCACCCAAGTTACCGTAAAAACTTTGGTTTTGGAAATATGGGTGATTAAATTAGCCGCTTTGCGATGTGCGGTTAACGATTTGTCTAAGTTTGACATGAAATATAAAATAAATATGGAAGTGTGCTAACATTACATACACATAGGGTGATAGAATAGGACCAGAACTTTAGTATTATACCAACCAAGTTTCCGTAAAAACTTAGGTTTTGGAAATATGGCTAGTTAAAGTAGTCGCTTTGCGAAGTGCGGACAGCGATTTGTCTAGGTTTGACATGAAATATAAAATAAATACGGAAGTGTGCCAACATTACGTACACATAGGATGATAGAAAAGGATAAGAACTGTAGGTCTATACCACCCAAGTTACCGTAAAAACTTAGGTTTTGGAAATATGGGTGATTAAATTAGCCGCTTTGCGATGTGCGGTCAGCGACCTGTCTAAGTTTGACATGAAATATAAAATAAATACGGAAGTTTGCCAACATTAGGTACACATAGAGTGATAGAATAGAACCAGAACTTTAGTATTATACCAAACAAGTTACCGTAAAAACTTTGGTTTTGGAAATATAGGTGGTTAAAGTAGCCGCTTTGCGATGTGCGCTCAGCGATTTGTCTTAGTTTGACATGAAATATGAAATAAATCCGGAAGTGTGCCAACATGACGTACACATAGGATGATAGAATAGGACCAGAACCTTTGTACTTTACCACCCAAGTTACCATAAAAACTTAGTTTTTGGAAATATGGGTAGTTAAAGTAGTCGCTTTGCGATGTGCGGACAACGATTTGTCTAATTTTGACATGAAATACCAAATAAATACGGAATAGGGGATACATGACGTAGACATAGGGTGATAGAATAGGACCAGAAATATATTATTATATTACCGAAGTAACCGTAAAAACTTAGGTTTTGGGAATATGGTTGACTAAAGTAGTCGCTTTGCGATGTGCGGACAGCGATTTGTCTAAGTTTGACATAATATATAAATAAATAAAGAAGTGTGCCAACATTACGTACACTTAGGATGATAGAATAGGACAAGAACTGTAGAACTATATCACCCAAGTTACCGTAAAAACTTAGGTTTTGGAAATATGAGTGATTAAATTAGCCGCTTTGCGATGTCCGGTTAACGATTTGTCTAAGTTTGACATGAAATATAAAATAAATATGGAAGTGTGCTAACATTACATACACATAGGGTGATAGAAAAGAACCAGAACTTTAGTTTATACCAACCAAGTTTCCGTAAAAACTTAGGTTTTGGAAATATGGGTAGTTAAAGTAGTCGCTTTGCGAAGTGCGGACAGAGATTTGTCTTAGTTTGACATGAAATATAAAATAAAAACGGAAGTGTGCCAACATTACGTACACATAGGATGATAGAATAGGACAAGAACTGTAGGACTATACCACCCAAGTTACCGTAAAAACGTAGGTTTTGGAAATATGGGAGATTAAATTAGCCGCTTTGCGATGTGCGGTCAGCGATTTGTCTAAGTTTGACATGAAATATAAAATAAATAAATAAGTGTGCCAACATTACGTACACTTAGGATGATAGAATAGGACAAGAACTGTAGGACTATACCACCCAAGTTACCGTAAAAACTTAGGTTTTGGAAATATGGGTGGTTAAAGTAGTCGCTTTGCGATGTGCGGACAGCGATTTGTTTAAGTTTGACATGAAATATAAAATAAATACGGAAGTTTGCCAACATTACGTACACATAGGATGATAGAATAGGACAAAAACTGTAGGACTATACCACCCAATTTACCTTAACAACTTAGGTTTTGGAAATATGGGTGATTAAATTAGCCGCTTTGCGATGTGCGGTCAGCGATTTGTCTAAGTTTGACACGAAATATAAAATAAATACGGAAGTGTGCCAACATTAGGTACACATAGGGTGATAGAATAGAAACAGAACTTTAGGACTATACCACTCAAGTTACCTTAAAACATAGAATTGGAAATATGGGTAGTTAAAGTAGTCGCTTTGCGAAATGCGGACAGAGATTTGTCTTAGTTTGACATGAAATATAAAATAAAAACGGAAGTGTGCCAACATTACGTACACATAGGATGATAGAATAGGACAAGAACTGTAGGACTATACCACCCAAGTTACCTTAAAAACCTAGGTTTTGGAAATATGGGTGGTTAAAGTAGTCGCTTTGCGATGTGCGGACAGCGATTTGTCTAAGTTTGACATGAAATATAAAAATAAATACGGAATTCTGGATACATGACGTACAAATAGAGTGATAGAATAGTACCAGAAATATAGTATTATACCACCGAAGTTACCGTAAAAACCTAGGTTTTGGAAATATGGGTGATTAAAGTAGTCGTTTTGCGATGTGCGGACAGCGATTTGTCTAAGTTTAACATGAAATATAAAAATAAATACGGATGTGTGGATACATGACGTACACATATTGTGATAGAATAGTACCAGAAATATAGAACTATACCACCAAAGTTACCGTAAAAACTTAGGTTTTGGAAATATGGTTGACTAAAGTAGTCGCTTTGCGATGTGCGGACAGCGATTTGTCTAAGTTTGACATGAAATATAAAATAAATACGGAAGTGTGCCAACATTACGTACACTTAGGATGATTGAATAGGTCAAGAACTGTAGGACTATACCACCCAAGTACCGTAAAAACTTAGGTTTTGGAAATATGGGTGATTAAATTAGCCGCTTTGCGATGTGCGGTCAGCGATTTGTCTAAGTTTGACATGAAATATAAAATAAATACGGAAGTTTGCCAACATTAGGTACACATAGAGTGATAGAATAGAACCAGAACTTTAGTATTATACCCCCAAGTTACCGTAAAAACTTAGGTTTTGAAAATATGGGTGATTAAATTAGCCGCTTTTCGATGTGCGGACAGCGATTTGTCTAAGTTTGACATGAAATATAAAATAAATAAATAAGTGTGCCAACATTACGCACACTTAGGATGATAGAATAGGACAAGAACTGTAGGACTATACCCTCCAAGTTAGCGTAAAAACTTAGCTTTTGGAAATATGGGTGATTAAAATAGCTGCTTTGCGATGTGCGTTCAGCGATTTGTCTAAGTTTGACATGAAATATAAAATAAATAAAGAAGTGTTCCAACATTACGTACACTTAGGATGATAGAATAGGACAAGAACTGTAGGACTATACCACCCAAGTTACCGTAAAAACTTAGGTTTTGGAAATATGGTTGACTAAAGTAGTCGCTTTGCGATGTGCGGACAGCGATTTGTCTAAGTTTGACATGAAATATAAAATAAATAAATAAGTGTGCCAACATTACGCACACTTAGGATGATAGAATAGGACAAGAACTGTAGGACTATACCCTCCAAGTTACCGTAAAAACTTAGGTTTTGGAAATATGGGTGATTAAATTAGCTGCTTTGCGATGTGCGGTTAGCGATTTGTCTAAGTTTGACATGAAATATAAAATAAATATGGAAGTGTGCTAACATTACGTACACATAGGGGGATAGAATAGAACCAGAACTTTAGTATTATACCAACCAAGTTACCGTAAAAACTAAGTTTTGGAAATATGCGTAGTTAAAGTAGTCGCTTTTCGATGTGCGGACAGCGATTTGTCTTAGTTTGACATGAAATATTAAATAAATACGGAAGTGTGCCAACATTACGTACACATAGGATGATAGAATTGGACAAGAACTGTAGGACTATACCACCCAAGTTACCGTAAAAACTTAGGTTTTGGAAATATGGGTGATTAAATCAGCCGCTTTGCGATGTGCGGTCAGCGACTTGTCTAATTTTGACATGAAATATAAAATAAATACGGAAGTGTGCCAACATTAGGTACACATAGAGTGATAGAATAGAACCAGAACTTTAATATTATACCGAACAAGTTACCGTAAAAACTTAGGTTTTGGAAATATGGGAGATTAAATTAGCCGCTTTGCGATGTGCGGTTAACGATTTGTCTAAGTTTGACATAAAATATAAAATAAATATGGAAGTGTGCTAACATTACATACACATAGGGTGATAGAATAGAACCAGAACTTTAGTATTATACCAACCAAATTTCCGTAAAAACTTAGGTTTTGGAAATATGACTAGTTATAGTAGTCGCTTTGCGAAGTGCGGACAGCGATTTGTCTAAGTTTGACATGAAATATAAAATAAATACGGAAGTGTGCCAACATTAGTTACACATAGGGTGATAGAATAGAACCAGAACTTTAGTATTATACCAACCAAGTTACCGTAAAAACTTTGGTTTTGGAAAAATGGGTTATTAAATTAGCCACTTTGCGATGTGTGGTCAGCGATTTGTCTAAGTTTTACATAAAATATAAAATAAATACGCAAGTGTGCTAACATTACGTACATACAGGATGATAGAATAGAACCAGAAATTTAGTATTATACCAAACAAGTTACCGTAAAAACTTAGGTTTTGGAAATATGGGTGATTAAATTAGCCGCTTTGCGATGTGCGGTCAGCGATTTGTCTAAGTTTGACATGAAATATAAAATAAATACGGAAGTGTGCCAGCATTAGGTACAAATAGAGTGATAGAATAGAACCAGAACTTTAGTATTATACCCCCCAAGTTACCGTAAAAACTTAGGTTTTGGAAATATGGGTGATTAAATTAGCCGCTTTGCGATGTGCGGTTAGCGATTTGTCTAAGTTTGACATGAAATATAAAATAAATATGGAAGTGTGCTAACATTACATACACATAGGGGGATAGAATAGAACCAGAACTTTAGTATTATACCAACCAAGTTACCGTAAAAACTAAAATTTGGAAATATGCGTAGTTAAGGTAGTCGCTTTGCGATGTGCGGACAGCGATTTGTCTAAGTTTGACATGAAATATAAAATAAATACGGAAGTGTGCCAACATTACGTACACTTAGGATGATTGAATAGGTCAAGAACTGTAGGACTATACCACCCAAGTTACCGTAAAAACTTAGGTTTTGGAAATATGGGAGATTAAATTAGCCCCTTTGCGATGTGCGGTTAACGATTCGTCTAATTTCACATAAAATATAAAATAAATATGGAAGTGTGCTAACATTACATACACATAGGGTGATAGAATAGGACCAGAAATATATCATTATATTACCGAAGTAACCGTAAAAACTTAGGTTTTGGAAATATGGTTGACTAAAGTAGTCGCTTTGCGATGTGCGGACAGCGATTTGTCTAAGTTTGACATGAAATATAAATAAATAAAGAAGTGTGCCAACATTACGTACACGTAGGATGATAGAATAGGACAAGAACTGTAGGACTATATCACCCAAGTAACAGTAAAAACTTAGGTTCTGGGAATATGGGTGATTAAATTAGCCGCTTTGCGATGTCCGGTTAACGATTTGTCTAAGTTTGACATGAAATATAAAATAAATATGAAAGTGTGCTAACATTACATACAAATAGGGTGATAGAAAAGAACCAGAACTTTAGTTTTATACCAACCAAGTTTCCGTAAAAACTTAGGTTTTGGAAATATGGGTAGTTAAAGTGGTCGCTTTGCGAAGTGCGGACAGAGATTTGTCTAAGTTTGACATGAAATATAAAATAAATACGGAAGTGTGCCAAAATTACGTACACATAGGATGATAGAATAGGCAAGAACTGTAGGACTATACCACCCAAGTTACCGTAAAAACGTAGGTTTTGGAAATATGGGAGATTAAATTAGCCGCTTTGCGATGTGCGGTCAGCGATTTGTCTAAGTTTGACATGAAATATAAAATAAATAAAGAAGTGTGCCAACATTACGTACACTTAGGATGATAGAATAGGACAAGAACTGTAGGACTATACCCTCCAAGTTACCGTAAAAACTTAGATTTTGGAAATATGGTTGACTAAAGTAGTCGCTTTGCGATGTGCGGACAACGATTTGTCTAGGTTTGACATGAAATAAAAAATAAATAAATAAGTGTGCCAACATTACGTACACTTAGGATGATAGAATAGGACAAGAACTGTAGGACTATACCACCCAAGTTACCGTAAAAACTTAGGTTTTGGAAATATGGGTGATTAAGGTAGTCGCTTTGCGATGTGCGGACAGCAATTTGTCTAGGTTTGACATGAAATATAAAATTAAATACGGAATTCTGGATACATGACGTACAAATAGGGTGATAGAATAGTACCAGAAATATAGTATTATACCACCGAAGTTACCGTAAAAACTTAGGTTTTGGAAATATGGGTGATTAAAGTCGTCGTTTTGCGATGTGCGGACAGCGATTTGTCTAAGTTTAACATGAAATATAAAAATAAATACGGATGTGTGGATACATGACGTACACATATTGTGATAGAATAGTACCAGAAATATAGAATTATACCACCAAAGTTTCCGTAAAAACTTAGGTTTTGGAAATATGGTTGACTAAAGTAGTCGCTTTGCGATGTGCGGACAGCGATTTGTCTAAGTTTGACATGAAATATAAAATAAATACGGAAGTGTGCCAACATTACGTACACTTAGGATGATTGAATAGGTCAAGAACTGTAGGACTATACCACCCAAGTACCGTAAAAACTTAGGTTTTGGAAATATGGGAGATTAAATTAGCCGCTTTGCGATGTGCGGTTAACGATTCGTCTAAGTTTGACATAAAATATAAAATAAATATGGAAGTGTGCTAACATTACATACACATAGGGTGATAGAATAGGACCAGAAAAATATTATTATATTACCGAAGTAACCGTAAAAACTTAGGTTTTGGAAATATGGTTGACTAAAGTAGTCGCTTTGCGATGTGCGGACAGCGATTTGTCTAAGTTTGACATGAAATATAAATAAATAAAGAAGTGTGCCAATAATTACGTACACTTAGGATGATAGAATAGAACAAGAACTGTAGGAATATACCCTCCAAGTTACCGTAAAAACTTAGCTTTTGGAAATATGGGTGATTAAAATAGCTGCTTTGCGATGTGCGTTCAGCGATTTGTCTAAGTTTGACATGAAATATAAAATAAATATGGAAGTGTGCTAACATTACATACACATAGGGTGATAGAATAGGACCAGAAAAATATTATTATATTACCGAAGTAACCGTAAAAACTTAGGTTTTGGAAATATGGTTGACTAAAGTAGTCGCTTTGCGATGTGCGGACAGCGATTTGTCTAAGTTTGACATGAAAAATAAATAATTAAAGAAGTGTGCCAACATTAGGTACACATAGAGTGATAGAATAGAACCAGAACTTTAGTATTATACCCCCAAGTTACCGTAAAAACTTAGGTTTTGAAAATATGGGTGATTAAATTAGCCGCTTTGCGATGTGCGGACAGCGATTTGTCTAAGTTTGACATGAAATATAAAATAAATAAATAAGTGTGCCAACATTACGCACACTTAGGATGATAGAATAGGACAAGCACTGTAGGACTATACCCTCCAAGTTACCGTAAAAATTTAGCTTTTGGAAATATGGGTGATTAAAATAGCTGCTTTGCGATGTGCGTTCAGCGATTTGTCTAAGTTTGACATGAAATATAAAATAAATAAAGAAGTGTTCCAACATTACGTACACTTAGGATGATAGAATAGGACAAGAACTGTAGGACTATACCACCCAAGTTACCGTAAAAACTTAGGTTTTGGAAATATGGTTGACTAAAGTAGTCGCTTTGCGATGTGCGGACAGCGATTTGTCTAAGTTTGACATGAAATATAAAATAAATAAATAAGTGTGCCAACATTACGCACACTTAGGATGATAGAATAGGACAAGAACTGTAGGACTATACCCTCCAAGTTACCGTAAAAACTTAGGTTTTGGAAATATGGGTGATTAAATTAGCTGCTTTGCGATGTGCGGTTAGCGATTTGTCTAAGTTTGACATGAAATATAAAATAAATATGGAAGTGTGCTAACATTACGTACACATAGGGGGATAGAATAGAACCAGAACTTTAGTATTATACCAACCAAGTTACCGTAAAAACTAAGTTTTGGAAATATGCGTACTTAAAGTAGTCGCTTTTCGATGTGCGGACAGCGATTTGTCTTAGTTTGACATGAAATATTAAATAAATACGGAAGTGTGCCAACATTACGTACACATAGGATGATAGAATTGGACAAGAACTGTAGGACTATACCACCCAAGTTACCGTAAAAACTTAGGTTTTGGAAATATGGGTGATTAAATCAGCCGCTTTGCGATGTGCGGTCAGCGACTTGTCTAATTTTGACATGAAATATAAAATAAATACGGAAGTGTGCCAACATTAGGTACACATAGAGTGATAGAATAGAACCAGAACTTTAATATTATACCGAACAAGTTACCGTAAAAACTTAGGTTTTGGAAATATGGGAGATTAAATTAGCCGCTTTGCGATGTGCGGTTAACGATTTGTCTAAGTTTGACATAAAATATAAAATAAATATGGAAGTGTGCTAACATTACATACACATAGGGTGATAGAATAGAACCAGAACTTTAGTATTATACCCCCCAAGTTACCGTAAAAACTTAGGTTTTGGAAATATGGGTGATTAAATTAGCCGCTTTGCGATGTGCGGTTAGCGATTTGTCTAAGTTTGACATGAAATATAAAATAAATATGAAAGTGTGCTAACATTACATACAAATAGGGTAATAGAAAAGAACCAGAACTTTAGTTTTATACCAACCAAGTTTCCGTAAAAACTTAGGTTTTGGAAATATGGGTAGTTAAAGTAGTCGCTTTGCGAAGTGCGGACAGAGATTTGTCTAAGTTTGACATGAAATATAAAATAAATACGGAAGTGTGCCAAAATTACGTACACATAGGATGATAGAATAGGCAAGAACTGTAGGACTATACCACCCAAGTTACCGTAAAAACGTAGGTTTTGGAAATATGGGAGATTAAATTAGCCGCTTTGCGATGTGCGGTCAGCGATTTGTCTAAGTTTGACATGAAATATAAAATAAATAAAGAAGTGTGCCAACATTACGTACACTTAGGATGATAGAATAGGACAAGAACTGTAGGACTATACCCTCCAAGTTACCGTAAAAACTTAGATTTTGGAAATATGGTTGACTAAAGTAGTCGCTTTGCGATATGCGGACAACGATTTGTCTAAGTTTGACATGAAATATAAAATAAATAAATAAGTGTGCCAACATTACGTACACTTAGGATGATAGAATAGGACAAGAACTGTAGGACTATACCACCCAAGTTACCGTAAAAACTTAGGTTTTGGAAATATGGGTGATTAAGGTAGTCGCTTTGCGATGTGCGGACAGCAATTTGTCTAGGTTTGACATGAAATATAAAATTAAATACGGAATTCTGGATACATGACGTACAAATAGGGTGATAGAATAGTACCAGAAATATAGTATTATACCACCGAAGTTACCGTAAAAACATAGGTTTTGGAAATATGGGTGATTAAAGTCGTCGTTTTGCGATGTGCGGACAGCGATTTGTCTAAGTTTAACATGAAATATAAAAATAAATACGGATGTGTGGATACATGACGTACACATATTGTGATAGAATAGTACTAGAAATATAGAATTATACCACCAAAGTTTCCGTAAAAACTTAGGTTTTGGAAATATGGTTGACTAAAGTAGTCGCTTTGCGATGTGCGGACAGCGATTTGTCTAAGTTTGACATGAAATATAAAATAAATACGGAAGTGTGCCAACATTTCGTACACTTAGGATGATTGAATAGGTCAAGAACTGTAGGACTATACCACCCAAGTACCGTAAAAACTTAGGTTTTGGAAATATGGGAGATTAAATTAGCCGCTTTGCGATGTGCGGTTAACGATTCGTCTAAGTTTGACATAAAATATAAAATAAATATGGAAGTGTGCTAACATTACATACACATAAGGTGATAGAATAGGACCAGAAAAATATTATTATATTACCGAAGTAACCGTAAAAACTTAGGTTTTGGAAATATGGTTGACTAAAGTAGTCGCTTTGCGATGTGCGGACAGCGATTTGTCTAAGTTTGACATGAAATATAAATAATTAAAGAAGTGTGCCAACATTAGGTACACATAGAGTGATAGAATAGAACCAGAACTTTAGTATTATACCCCCAAGTTACCGTAAAAACTTAGGTTTTGAAAATATGGGTGATTATATTAGCCGCTTTGCGATGTGCGGACAGCGATTTGTCTAAGTTTGACATGAAATATAAAATAAATAAATAAGTGTGCCAACATTACGCACACTTAGGATGATAGAATAGGACAAGCACTGTAGGACTATACCCTCCAAGTTACCGTAAAAATTTAGCTTTTGGAAATATGGGTGATTAAAATAGCTGCTTTGCGATGTGCGTTCAGCGATTTGTCTAAGTTTGACATGAAATATAAAATAAATAAAGAAGTGTTCCAACATTACGTACACTTAGGATGATAGAATAGGACAAGAACTGTAGGACTATACCACCCAAGTTACCGTAAAAACTTAGGTCCTGGAAATATGGTTGACTAAAGTAGTCGCTTTGCGATGTGCGGACAGCGATTTGTCTAAGTTTGACATGAAATATAAAATAAATAAATAAGTGTGCCAACATTACGCACACTTAGGATGATAGAATAGGACAAGAACTGTAGGACTATACCCTCCAAGTTACCGTAAAAACTTAGGTTTTGGAAATATGGGTGATTAAATTAGCTGCTTTGCGATGTGCGGTTAGCGATTTGTCTAAGTTTGACATGAAATATAAAATAAATATGGAAGTGTGCTAACATTACGTACACATAGGGGGATAGAATAGAACCAGAACTTTAGTATTATACCAACCAAGTTACCGTAAAAACTAAGTTTTGGAAATATGCGTACTTAAAGTAGTCGCTTTTCGATGTGCGGACAGCGATTTGTCTTAGTTTGACATGAAATATTAAATAAATACGGAAGTGTGCCAACATTACGTACACATAGGATGATAGAATTGGACAAGAACTGTAGGACTATACCACCCAAGTTACCGTAAAAACTTAGGTTTTGGAAATATGGGTGATTAAATCAGCCGCTTTGCGATGTGCGGTCAGCGACTTGTCTAATTTTGACATGAAATATAAAATAAATACGGAAGTGTGCCAACATTAGGTACACATAGAGTGATAGAATAGAACCAGAACTTTAATATTATACCGAACAAGTTACCGTAAAAACTTAGGTTTTGGAAATATGGGAGATTAAATTAGCCGCTTTGCGATGTGCGGTTAACGATTTGTCTAAGTTTGACATAAAATATAAAATAAATATGGAAGTGTGCTAACATTACATACACATAGGGTGATAGAATAGAACCAGAACTTTAGTATTATACCCCCCAAGTTACCGTAAAAACTTAGGTTTTGGAAATATGGGTGATTAAATTAGCCGCTTTGCGATGTGCGGTTAGCGATTTGTCTAAGTTTGACATGAAATATAAAATAAATATGAAAGTGTGCTAACATTACATACAAATAGGGTGATAGAAAAGAACCAGAACTTTAGTTTTATACCAACCAAGTTTCCGTAAAAACTTAGGTTTTGGAAATATGGGTAGTTAAAGTAGTCGCTTTGCGAAGTGCGGACAGAGATTTGTCTAAGTTTGACATGAAATATAAAATAAATACGGAAGTGTGCCAAAATTACGTACACATAGGATGATAGAATAGGCAAGAACTGTAGGACTATACCACCCAAGTTACCGTAAAAACGTAGGTTTTGGAAATATGGGAGATTAAATTAGCCGCTTTGCGATGTGCGGTCAGCGATTTGTCTAAGTTTGACATGAAATATAAAATAAATAAAGAAGTGTGCCAACATTACGTACACTTAGGATGATAGAATAGGACAAGAACTGTAGGACTATACCCTCCAAGTTACCGTAAAAACTTAGATTTTGGAAATATGGTTGACTAAAGTAGTCGCTTTGCGATATGCGGACAACGATTTGTCTAAGTTTGACATGAAATATAAAATAAATAAATAAGTGTGCCAACATTACGTACACTTAGGATGATAGAATAGGACAAGAACTGTAGGACTATACCACCCAAGTTACCGTAAAAACTTAGGTTTTGGTAATATGGGTGATTAAGGTAGTCGCTTTGCGATGTGCGGACAGCAATTTGTCTAGGTTTGACATGAAATATAAAATTAAATACGGAATTCTGGATACATGACGTACAAATAGGGTGATAGAATAGTACCAGAAATATAGTATTATACCACCGAAGTTACCGTAAAAACATAGGTTTTGGAAATATGGGTGATTAAAGTCGTCATTTTGCGATGTGCGGACAGCGATTTGTCTAAGTTTAACATGAAATATAAAAATAAATACAAATGTGTGGATACATGACGTACACATATTGTGATAGAATAGTACTAGAAATATAGAATTATACCACCAAAGTTTCCGTAAAAACTTAGGTTTTGGAAATATGGTTGACTAAAGTAGTCGCTTTGCGATGTGCGGACAGCGATTTGTCTAAGTTTGACATGAAATATAAAATAAATACGGAAGTGTGCCAACATTACGTACACTTAGGATGATTGAATAGGTCAAGAACTGTAGGACTATACCACCCAAGTACCGTAAAAACTTAGGTTTTGGAAATATGGGAGATTAAATTAGCCGCTTTGCGATGTGCGGTTAACGATTCGTCTAAGTTTGACATAAAATATAAAATAAATATGGAAGTGTGCTAACATTACATACACATAGGGTGATAGAATAGGACCAGAAAAATATTATTATATTACCGAAGTAACCGTAAAAACTTAGGTTTTGGAAATATGGTTGACTAAAGTAGTCGCTTTGCGATGTGCGGACAGCGATTTGTCTAAGTTTGACATGAAATATAAATAAATAAAGAAGTGTGCCAATAATTACGTACACTTAGGATGATAGAATAGAACAAGAACTGTAGGACTATATCACCCAAGATACCGTAAAAACTTAGGTTTTGGAAATATGGGTGATTAAATTAGCTGCTTTGCGATGTGCGGTTAGCGATTTGTCTAAGTTTGACATGAAATATAAAATAAATATGGAAGTGTGCTAACATTACATACACATAGGGGGATAGAACAGAACCAGAACTTTAGTATTATACCAACCAAGTTACCGTAAAAACTAAGTTTTGGAAATATGCGTAGTTAAAGTAGTCGCTTTGCGATGTGCGGACAGCGATTTGTCTTAGTTTGACATGAAATATTAAATAAATACGGAAGTGTGCCAACATTACGTACACATAGGATGATAGAATAGGACAAGAACTGTAGGACTATACCACCCAAGTTACCGTAAAAACTTAGGTTTTGGAAATATGGGTGATTAAATCAGCCGCTTTGCGACGTGCGGTCAGCGACTTGTCTAATTTTGACATGAAATATAAAATAAATACGGAAGTGTGCCAACATTAGGTACACATAGAGTGATAGAATAGAACCAGAACTTTAATATTATACCGAACAAGTTACCGTAAAAACTTAGGTTTTGGAAATATGGGAGATTAAATTAGCCGCTTTGCGATGTGCGGTTAACGATTTGTCTAAGTTTGACATAAAATATAAAATAAATATGGAAGTGTGCTAACATTACATACACATAGGGTGATAGAATAGAACCAGAACTTTAGTATTATACCAACCAAATTTCCGTAAAAACTTAGGTTTTGGAAATATGACTAGTTATAGTAGTCGCTTTGCGAAGTGCGGACAGCGATTTGTCTAAGTTTGACATGAAATATAAAATAAATACGGAAGTGTGCCAACATTAGGTACACATAGGGTGATAGAATAGAACCAGAACTTTAGTATTATACCAACCAAGTTACCGTAAAAACTTTGGTTTTGGAAAAATGGGTTATTAAATTAGCCACTTTGCGATGTGCGGTCAGCGATTTGTCTAAGTTTGACATAAAATATAAAATAAATACGGAAGTGTGCTAACATTACGTACACACAGGATGATAGAATAGAACCAGAACTTTAGTATTATACCAAACAAGTTACCGTAAAAACTTAGGTTTTGGAAATATGGGTGATTGAATTAGCCGCTTTGCGATGTGCGGTCAGCGATTCGTCTAATTTCACATAAAATATAAAATAAATATGGAAGTGTGCTAACATTACATACACATAGGGGGATAGAATAGAACCAGAACTTTAGTATTATACCAACCAAGTTACCGTAAAAACTAAAATTTGGAAATATGCGTAGTTAAGGTAGTCGCTTTGCGATGTGCGGACAGCGATTTGTCTTAGTTTGACATGAAATATTAAATAAATACGGAAGTGTGCAAAAATTACGTAGACATAGGATGTTAGAATAGGACAAGAACTGTAGGACTATACCACCCAAGTTACCGTAAAAACTTAGGTTTTGGAAATATGTGTAATTAAGGTAGTCGCTTTGCGATGTGCGGACAGCAATTTGTCTAGGTTTGACATGAAATATAAAAATAAATACGGAATTCTGGATACACAAAGTGCAAATAGGGTGATAGAATAGTACCAGAAATATAGTATTATACCACCGAAGTTACCGTAAAAACTTAGGTTTTGGAAATATGGTTGACTAAAGTAGTCGCTTTGCGATGTGCGGACAGCGATTTGTCTAAGTTTGACATGAAATATAAAATAAATACGGAAGTGTGCCAACATTACGTACACTTAGGATGATTGAATAGGTCAAGAACTGTAGGACTATACCACCCAAGTTACCGTAAAAACTTAGGTTTTGGAAATATGGGAGATTAAATTAGCCGCTTTGCGATGTGCGGTTAACGATTCGTCTAATTTCACATAAAATATAAAATAAATATGGAAGTGCTAACATTACATACACATAGGATGATAGAATAGGACCAGAAATATATTATTATATTACCGAAGTAACCGTAAAAACTTAGGTTTTGGAAATATGGTTGACTAAAGTAGTCGCTTTGCGATGTGCGGACAGCGATTTGTCTAAGTTTGACATGAAATATAAATAAATAAAGAAGTGTGCCAACATTACGTACACGTAGGATGATAGAATAGGACAAGAACTGTAGGACTATATCACCCAAGTTACAGTAAAAACTTAGGTTCTGGGAATATGGGTGATTAAATTAGCCGCTTTGCGATGTCCGGTTAACGATTTGTCTAAGTTTGACATGAAATATAAAATAAATATGGAAGTGTGCTAACATTACATACACATAGGGTGATAGAAAAGAACCAGAACTTTAGTTTTATACCAACCAAGTTTCCGTAAAAACTTAGGTTTTGGAAATATGGGTAGGTAAAGTAGTCGCTTGGCGAAGTGCGGACAGAGATTTGTCTAAGTTTGACATGAAATATAAAATAAATACGGAAGTGTGCCAAAATTACGTACTCATAGGATGATAGAATAGGCAAGAACTGTAGGACTATACCACCCAAGTTACCGTAAAAACTTAGGTTTTGGAAATATGGGATATTAAATTAGCCGTTTTGCGATGTGCGGTCAGCGATTTGTCTAAGTTTGACATGAAATATAAAATAAATAAAGAAGTGTGCCAACATTACGTACACTTAGGATGATAGAATAGGACAAGAACTGTAGGACTATACCCTCCAAGTTACCGTAAAAACTTAGGTTTTGGAAATATGGTTGACTAAAGTAGTCGCTTTGCGATGTGCGGACAGCGATTTGTCTAAGTTTGACATGAAATATAAAATAAATAAATAAGTGTGAAAACATTACGTACACTTAGGATGATAGAATAGGACAAGAACTGTAGGACTATACCCTCCAAGTTACCGTAAAAACTTAGGTTTTGGAAATATGGGTGATTAAATTAGCTGCTTTGCGATGTGCGGTTAGCGATTTGTCTAAGTTTGACATGAAATATAAAATAAATATGGAAGTGTGCTAACATTACATACACATAGGGGGATAGAATAGAACCAGAACTTTAGTATTACACCAACCAAGTTACCGTAAAAACTAAAATTTGGATATATGCGTAGTTAAGGTAGTCGCTTTGCAATGTGCGGACAGCGATTTGTCTTAGTTTGACATGAAATATTAAATAAATACTGAAGTGTGCCAACATTACGTACACACAGGATGATAGAATAGGACAAGAACTGTAGGACTATACCACCCAAGTTACCGTAAAAACTTAGGTTTTGGAAATATGGGTGATTAAATTAGCCGCTTTGCGATGTGCGGTCAGCGACTTGTCTAATTTTGACATGAAATATAAAATAAGTACGGAAGTGTGCCAACATTAGGTACACATAGAGTGATAGAATAGAACCAGAACTTTAATATTATACCGAACAAGTTACCTTAAAAACTTAGGTTTTGGAAATATGGGAGATTAAATTAGCCGCTTTGCGATGTGCGGTTAACGATTTGTCTAAGTTTGACATAAAATATAAAATAAATATGGAAGTGTGCTAACATTACATACACATAGGGTGATAGAATAGAACCAGAACTTTAGTATTATACCAACCAAATTTCCGTAAAAACTTAGGTTTTGGAAATATGGGTGATTAAATTAGCCGCTTTGCGATGTGCGGTCAGCGATTTGTCTAAGTTTGACATAAAATATAAAATAAATACGCAAGTGTGCTAACATTACGTACACACAGGATGATAGAATAGAACCAGAACTTTAGTATTATACCAAACAAGTTACCGTAAAAACTTAGGTTTTGGAAATATGGGTGATTAAATTAGCCGCTTTGCGATGTGCGGTTAGCGATTTGTCTATGTTTGACATGAAATATAAAATAAATATGGAAGTGTGCTAACATTACATACACATAGGGGGATAGAATAGAACCAGAACTTTAGTATTATACCAACCAAGTTACCGTAAAAACTAAAATTTGGATATATGCGTAGTTAAGGTAGTCGCTTTGCAATGTGCGGACAGCGATTTGTCTTAGTTTGACATGAAATATTAAATAAATACTGAAGTGTGCCAAAATTACGTAGACATAGGATGATAGAATAGGACAAGAACTGTAGGACTATACCACCCAAGTTACCGTAAAAACTTAGGTTTTGGAAATATGGGTGATTAAGGTAGTCGCTTTGCGATGTGCGGACAGCAATTTGTCTAGGTTTGACATGAAATATAAAAATAAATACGGAATTCTGGATACATGACGTACAAATAGGGTGATAGAATAGTACCAGAAATATAGTATTATACCACCGAAGTTACCGTAAAAACTTAGGTTTTGGAAATATGGGTGATTAAAGTAGTCGTTTTGCGATGTGCGGACAGCGATTTGTCTAAGTTTAACATGAAATATAAAAATAAATACGGATGTGTGGATACATGACGTACACATATTGTGATAGAATAGTACCAGAAATATAGAATTATACCACCAAAGTTACCGTAAAAACTTAGGTTTTGGAAATATGGTTGACTAAAGTAGTCGCTTTGCGATGTGCGGACAGCGATTTGTCTAAGTTTTACATGAAATATAAAATAAATACGGAAGTGTGCCAACATTACGTACACTTAGGATGATTGAATAGGTCAAGAACTGTAGGACTATACCACCCAAGTTACCGTAAAAACTTAGGTTTTGGAAATATGGGAGATTAAATTAGCCGCTTTGCGATGTGCGGTTAACGATTCGTCTAATTTCACATAAAATATAAAATAAATATGGAAGTGTGCTAACATTACATACACATAGGGTGATAGAATAGGACCAGAAATATATTATTATATTACCGAAGTAACCGTAAAAACTTAGGTTTTGGAAATATGGTTGACTAAAGTAGTCGCTTTGCGATGTGCGGACAGCGATTTGTCTAAGTTTGACATGAAATATAAATAAATAAAGAAGTGTGCCAACATAACGTACACGTAGGATGATAGAATAGGACAAGAACTACCACCCAAGTTACCGTAAAAACTTAGGTTTTGGAAATATGGGTGATTAAGGTAGTCGCTTTGCGATGTGCGGACAGCAATTTGTCTAGGTTTGACATGAAATATAAAAATAAATACGGAATTCTGGATACATGACGTACGAATAGGGTGATAGAATAGTACCAGAAATATAGTATTATACCACCGAAGTTACCGTAAAAACTTAGGTTTTGGAAATATGGGTGATTAAAGTAGTCGTTTTGCAATGTGCGGACAGCGATTTGTCTAAGTTTGACATGAAATATAAAATTAATAAAGAAGTGTGCCAACATTACGTACACTTAGGATGATAGAATAGGACTAGAACTGTATGACTATACCCTCCAAGTTACCGTAAAAACTTAGGTTTTGGAAATATGGTTGACTAAAGTAGTCGCTTTGCGATGTGCGGACAGCGATTTGTCTAAGTTTGACATGAAATATAAAATAAATAAATAAGTGTGCCAACATTACGTACACTTAGGATGATAGAATAGGACAAGAACTGTAGGACTATACCCTCCAAGTAACCGTAAAAACTTAGGTTTTGGAAATATGGGTGATTAAATTAGCTGCTTTGCGATGTGCGGTTAGCGATTTGTCTAAGTTTGACATGAAATATAAAATAAATATGGAAGTGTGCTAACATTACATACACATAGGGGGATAGAATAGAACCAGAACTTTAGTATTATACAAACCAAATTTCCGTAAAAACTTAGGTTTTGGAAATATGGGTGATTAAATTAGCCGCTTTGCGATGTGCGGTTAGCGATTTGTCTAAGTTTGACATGAAATATAAAATAAATATGGAAGTGTGCTAACATTACATAAAAATAGGGGGATAGAATAGAACCAGAACTTTAGTATTATACCAACAAAGTTACCGTAAAAACTAAGTTTTGGAAATATGCGTAGTTAAGGTAGTCGCTTTGCGATGTGCGGACAGCGATTTGTCTTAGTTTGACATGAAATATTAAATAAATACGGAAGTGTGCCAAAATTACGTAGACATAGGATGATAGAATAGGACAAGAACTGTAGGACTATACCACCCAAGTTACGGTAAAAACTTAGGTTTTGGAAATATGAGTGATTAAGGTAGTCGCTTTGCGATGTGCGGACAGCAATTTGTCTAGGTTTGACATGAAATATAAAAATAAATACGGAATTCTGGATACATGACGTACAAATAGGGTGATAGAATAGTACCAGAAATATAGTATTATACCACCGAAGTTACCGTAAAAACTTAGGTTTTGGAAATATAGGTGATTAAAGTAGTCGTTTTGCGATGTGCGGACAGCGATTTGTCTAAGTTTAACATGAAATATAAAAATAAATACGGATGTTTGGATACATGACGTACACATATTGTGATAGAATAGTACCAGAAATATAGAATTATACCACCAAAGTTACCGTAAAAACTTAGGTTTTGGAAATATGGTTGACTAAAGTAGTCGCTTTGCGATGTGCGGACTGCGATTTGTCTAAGTTTGACATGAAATATAAAATAAATACGGAAGTGTGCCAACATTACGTACACTTAGGATGATTGAATAGGTCAAGAACTGTAGGACTATACCACCCAAGTTACCGTAAAAACTTAGGTTTTGGAAATATGGGAGATTAAATTAGCCGCTTTGCGATGTGCGGTTAACGATTCGTCTAATTTCACATAAAATATAAAATAAATATGGAAGTGCTAACATTACATACACATAGGGTGATAGAATAGGACCAGAAATATATTATTATATTACCGAAGTAACCGTAAAAACTTAGGTTTTGGAAATATGGTTGACTAAAGTAGTCGCTTTGCGATGTGCGGACAGCGATTTGTCTAAGTTTGACATGAAATATAAATAAATAAAGAAGTGTGCCAACATTACGTACACGTAGGATGATAGAATAGGACAAGAACTGTAGGACTATATCACCCAAGTTACAGTAAAAACTTAGGTTCTGGGAATATGGGTGATTAAATTAGCCGCTTTGCGATGTCCGGTTAACGATTTGTCTAAGTTTGACATGAAATATAAAATAAATATGGAAGTGTGCTAACATTACATACACATAGGGTGATAGAAAAGAACCAGAACTTTAGTCTTATACCAACCAAGTTTCCGTAAAAACTTAGGTTTTGGAAATATGGGTAGTTAAAGTAGTCGCTTTGCGAAGTGCGGACAGAGATTTGTCTAAGTTTGACATGAAATATAAAATAAATACGGAAGTGTGCAAATATTACGTACACATAGGATGATAGAATAGGCAAGAACTGTAGGACTATACCACGCAAGTTACCGTAAAAACTTAGGTTTTGGAAATATGGGATATTAAATTAGCCGTTTTGCGATGTGCGGTCAGCGATTTGTCTAAGTTTGACATGAAATATAAAATAAATAAAGAAGTGTGTTAACATTACGTACACTTAGGATGATAGATTAGGACAAGAACTGTAGGACTATACCCTCCAAGTTACCGTAAAAACTTAGGTTTTGGAAATATGGTTGACTAAAGTAGTCGCTTTGCGATGTGCGGACTGCGATTTGTCTAAGTTTGACATGAAATATAAAATAAATAAATAAGTGTGAAAACATTACGTACACTTAGGATGATAGAATAGGACAAGAACTTTAGGACTATACCCTCCAAGTTACCGTAAAAACTTAGGTTTTGGAAATATGGGTGATTAAATTAGCTGCTTTGCGATGTGCGGTTAGCGATTTGTCTAAGTTTGACATGAAATATAAAATAAATATGAAAGTGTGCTAACATTACATACACATAGGGGGATAGAATAGAACCAGAACTTTAGTATTATACCAACCAAGTTACCGTAAAAACTAAGTTTTTGAAATATGCGTAGTTAAAGTTGTCACTTTGCGATGTGCGGACAGCGATTTGTCTTAGTTTGACATGAAATATTAAATAAATACGGAAGTGTGCCAACATTACGTACACACAGGATGATAGAATAGGACAAGAACTGTAGGACTATACCACCCAAGTTACCGTAAAAACTTAGGTTTTGGAAATATGGGTGATTAAATCAGCCGCTTTGCGATGTGCGGTCAGCGACTTGTCTAATTTTGACATGAAATATAAAATAAGTACGGAAGTGTGCCAACATTAGGTACGCATAGAGTGATAGAATAGAACCAGAACTTTAATATTATACCGAACAAGTTACCTTAAAAACTTAGGTTTTGGAAATATGGGAGATTAAATTAGCCGCTTTGCGATGTGCGGTTAACGATTTGTCTAAGTTTGACATAAAATATAAAATAAATATGGAAGTGTGCTAACATTACATACACATAGGGTGATAGAATAGAACCAGAACTTTAGTATTATACCAACCAAATTTCCGTAAAAACTTAGGTTTTGGAAATATGGGTGATTAAATTAGCCGCTTTGCGATGTGCGGTCAGCGATTTGTCTAAGTTTGACATAAAATATAAAATAAATACGCAAGTGTGCTAACATTACGTACACACAGGATGATAGAATAGAACCAGAACTTTAGTATTATACCAAACAAGTTACCGTAAAAACTTAGGTTTTGGAAATATGGGTGATTAAATTAGCCGCTTTGCGATGTGCGGTTAGCGATTTGTCTAAGTTTGACATGAAATATAAAATAAATATGGAAGTGTGCTAACATTACATACACATAGGGGGATAGAATAGAACCAGAACTTTAGTATTATACCAACCAAGTTACCGTAAAAACTAAAATTTGGATATATGCGTAGTTAAGGTAGTCGCTTTGCAATGTGCGGACAGCGATTTGTCTTAGTTTGACATGAAATATTAAATAAATACTGAAGTATGCCAAAATTACGTAGACATAGGATGATAGAATAGGACAAGAACTGTAGGACTATACCACCCAAGTTACCGTAAAAACTTAGGTTTTGGAAATATGGGTGATTAAGGTAGTCGCTTTGCGATGTGCGGACAGCAATTTGTCTAGGTTTGACATGAAATATAAAGATAAATACGGAATTCTGGATACATGACGTTCAAATAGGGTGATAGAATAGTACCAGAAATATAGTATTATACCACCGAAGTTACCGTAAAAACTTAGGTTTTGGAAATATGGGTGATTAAAGTAGTCGTTTTGCGATGTGCGGACAGCGATTTGTCTAAGTTTAACATGAAATATAAAAATAAATACGGATGTGTGGATACATGACGTACACATATTGTGATAGAATAGTACCAGAAATATAGAATTATACCACCAAAGTTACCGTAAAAACTTAGGTTTTGGAAATATGGTTGACTAAAGTAGTCGCTTTGCGATGTGCGGACAGCGATTTGTCTAAGTTTTACATGAAATATAAAATAAATACGGAAGTGTGCCAACATTACGTACACTTAGGATGATTGAATAGGTCAAGAACTGTAGGACTATACCACCCAAGTTACCGTAAAAACTTAGGTTTTGGAAATATGGGAGATTAAATTAGCCGCTTTGCGATGTGCGGTTAACGATTCGTCTAATTTCACATAAAATATAAAATAAATATGGAAGTGTGCTAACATTACATACACATAGGGTGATAGAATAGGACCAGAAATATATTATTATATTACCGAAGTAACCGTAAAAACTTAGGTTTTGGAAATATGGTTGACTAAATTAGTCGCTTTGCGATGTGCGGACAGCGATTTGTCTAAGTTTGACATGAAATATAAATAAATAAAGAAGTGTGCCAACATTACGTACACGTAGGATGATAGAATAGGACAAGAACTACCACCCAAGTTACCGTAAAAACTTAGGTTTTGGAAATATGGGTGATTAAGGTAGTCGCTTTGCGATGTGCGGACAGCAATTTGTCTAGGTTTGACATGAAATATAAAAATAAATACGGAATTCTGGATACATGACGTACAAATAGGGTGATAGAATAGTACCAGAAATATAGTATTATACCACCGAAGTTACCGTAAAAACTTAGGTTTTGGAAATATGGGTGATTAAAGTAGTCGTTTTGCAATGTGCGGACAGCGATTTGTCTAAGTTTAACATGAAATATAAAAATAAATACGGATGTGTGGATACATGACGTACACATATTGTGATAGAATAGTACCAGAAATATAGAATTATACCACCAAAGTTACCGTAAAAACTTAGGTTTTGGAAATATGGTTGACTAAAGTAGTCGCTTTGCGATGTGCGGACAGCGATTTGTCTAAGTTTTACATGAAATATAAAATAAATACGGAAGTGTGCCAACATTACGTACACTTAGGATGATTGAATAGGTCAAGAACTGTAGGACTATACCACCCAAGTTACCGTAAAAACTTAGGTTTTGGAAATATGGGAGATTAAATTAGCCGCTTTGCGATGTGCGGTCAGCGATTTGTCTAAGTTTGACATGAAATATAAAATAAATAAAGAAGTGTGCCAACATTACGTACACTTAGGATGATAGAATAGGAC
>JAQJVK010000072.1:1073976-1316351 GCA_035578135.1 Flexamia atlantica
CATCCTATGTGTACCTCATGTTGGCACACTTCCGTATTTATTTTATATTTCATGTCAAACTTAGACAAATCTCTGTCCGCACTTCGCAAAGCGACTACTTTAACTACCCATATTTCCAAAACCTAAGTTTTTACGGAAACTTGGTTAATATAATACTAAAGTTCTGGTTCTAGTCTATCACCCTATGTGTATTTAATGTTAGCACACTTCCATATTTATTTTATATTTCATGTCAAACTTAGACAAATCGTTAACCGGACATCGCAAAGCGGCTTATTTAATCACCCATATTTCCAAAACCTAAGTTTTTACGGTAACTTCGGTGGTATAATTCTATATTTCTGGTCCTATTCTATCACCCTATGTCTACGTCATGTATCCCCAATTCCATATTTATTTTGTATTTCATGTCAAACTAAGACAAAACGCTGTCCGCACTTCGCAAAGCGACTACTTTAACCACCCATATTTCCAAAACCTAAGTTTTTACGGTAACTTCGGTGGTATAATACTATATTTCTGGTACTATTCTATCACCCTATGTGTACGTCATGTATCCACACATCCGTATTTATTTTTATATTTCATGTTAAACTTAGACAAATCGCTGTCCGCACATCGCAAAACGACTACTTTAATCACCCATATTTCCAAAACCTAAGTTTTTACGGTAACTTGTTTGGTATAATACTAAAGTTCTGGTACTATTCTATCATCCTAAGTGTACGTAATGTTGGCACACTTCTTTATTTATTTTATATTTCATGTCAAACTTAGACAAATCGCTGACCGCACATCGCAAAGCGGCTAATTTAATCACCCATATTTCCAAAACCTAAGTTTTTACGGTAACTTGGGTGGTATAGTCCTACAGTTCTTGCCTATTCTATCATCCTATGTGTACGTAATGTTGGCACACTTCCGTATTTATTTTATATTTCATGTCAATCTAAGACAAATCGGTGTCCGCACATCGCAAAGCGACTACTTTAACTACGCATATTTCCAAAACTTAGTTTTTACGGTAACTTGGTTGGTATAATACTAATGTTCTGGTTCTATTCTATCCCCCTATGTGTATGTAATGTTAGCACACTTCCATATTTATTTTATATTTCATGTCAAACTTAGACAAATCGTTAACCGGACATCGCAAAGCGGCTAATTTAATCACCCATATTTCCAAAACCTAAGTTTTTACGGTAACTTGGGAGATATAGTCCTACAGTTCTTGTCCTATTCTATCATCCTAAATGTACGTAATGTTCGCAAACTTCTTTATTTATTTATATTTCATGTCAAACTTAGACAAATCGCTGTCCGCACATCGCAAAGCGACTACTTTAGTCAGCCATATTTCCAAAACCTAAGTTTTTACGGTTACTTCGTTAATATAATAATATATTTCTGGTCCTATTCTATCACCCTATGTCTACGTCATGTATCCCCTATTCCGTATTTATTTGGTATTTCATGTCAAAATTAGACAAATCGTTGTCCGCACATCGCAAAGCGACTAATTTAATCACCCATATTTCCACAACCTAAGTTTTTAAGGTAACTCGGGTAGTTTATTTCTAAAGTTCTGGTCCAATTCTGTCATCCTATGTGTACGTCATGTTGGCACACTTCCGTATTTATTTTATATTTCATTTGAAACTAAGACAAATCGCTGTCCGCACATCGAAAGCGACTAATTTAATCACCCATATTTCCAAAACCTAAGTTTTTAAGGTAATTTGGGTGGTATAATACTAAAGTTCTGGTCCTATTTTATTATCCTATGTGTACGTCATGTTGGCACACTTCCGTATTTTTTTTTATATTTCATGTCAAACTTAGACAAATCGCTGACCACACATTGCAAAGCGGCTACTTTTATCACCCATATTTCCTAACCTAAGTTTTTACGTTAACTTGGTTGGTATAATACTAAAGTTCTGGTTCTATTCTATCACCATATGCGTACCTAATGTTGGCTCACATCCGTATTTATTTTATATTTCATGTCAAACCTAGACAAATCGCTGACCGCTCATCTCAAAGCGGCTAATTTAATCACCCATATTTCCAAAACCTAAGTTTTTAAGGTAACTCGGGGAGTATAGTTCTAAAGTTCTGGTCCTATTCTATCATCCTATGTGTACGTCATGTTGGCACACTTCCATATTTATTTATATATCATTTCAAACTAAGACAAATCGCTGTCCGTATATCGCAAAGCGACTACGGACGAATAACTTGGGCGGTATGATACTAAATTTCTTGTCCTATTCTATCAACCCAGGTGTACGTCATGTATCCACAATTCCGTATTTATTTTTATATTTCATGTCAAACATATACAAATCGCTGTCCGCACATCGCAAAGCGACAAACTTAATCACCCATATTTCCAAAACCTAAGTTTTTAAGGTAACTCGGGGAGTATAGTTCTAAAGTTCTGGTCCAATTCTATCATCCTATGTGTACGTCATGTTGGCACACTTACGTATTTATTTTATATTTCATTTCAAACTAAGACAAATCGCTTTCCGCACATCTCAAAGCCACTAATTTAATCACCAATATTTCCAAAACCTAAAATTTTATGGTAACTTGTTTGGTATAATACTAAAGTTCTGGTTCTATTCTATCACCCTATGTGTACCTAATGTTGGCACACTTCCGTATTTATTTTATATTTCATGTCAAACTTAGACAAATCGCTGACAGCATATCGCAAAGCGACTAATTTAATCACCCACATTTCCAAAACCTAAGTTTTTATGGTAACTTTGGTGGTATAGTCCTACAGTTCTTGTCCTATTCTATCATCCTATGTGTACATAAGTTGGCACACTTCCGTATTTGTTTTATATTTCATTTCAAACTAAGACAAATCCCTGTCCGTATATCGCAAAGCGACTACTTTAATCAGCCATATTTCCAAAACCTAAGTTTTTACGATTACTTGGGTGGTATAATAGTAAAGTTATCGTTCTATTCCATCATCCAATGTGTTCGTCATGTTGGCACACTTCCATATTTTTTATATTTCATTCAAACTTAGACAAATCGCTGACCGCACATCGCAAAGCGTCTACTTTAATCACCCATATTTCCAAAACCTAAGTTTTTATGGTAACTTTGGTGGTATAGTCCTACAGTTCTTGTCCTATTCTATCATCCTATGTGTACATAAGTTGGCACACTTCCGTATTTGTTTTATATTTCATTTCAAACTCAGACAAATCCCTGTCCGTATATCGCAAAGCGACTACTTTAATCAGCCATATTTCCAAAACCTAGGTTTTTACGGTTACTTGGGTGGTATGATAGTAAAGTTATCGTTCTATTCCATCATCCAATGTGTTCGTCATGTTGGCACACTTCCGTATTTATTTTATATTTTATTTCAAACCAAGACAAATCGCAGTCCGTATATTGCAAAGCGACTACTTTAATCACCCATATTTCCAAAACCTAAGTTTTTACGGTAACTTGGTTGGTATAATACTAAAGTTCTGGTTCTATTCTATCACCCTAAGTGTACCTAATGTTGGCACACTTCCGTATTTATTTTATATTTCATGTCAAACTGAGACAAATCGCTAACCGCACATCGCAAAGCGTCTACTTTAATCACCCATATTTCCAGAACCTTAATTTTTAAGGTAATTTGGGTGGTATAGTACTAAAGTTTTGGTCCTATTTTATTATCCTATGTGTACGTCATGTATCCACATTTCCGTATTTATTTTTATTTTTTATTTCAAACTTAGACAAATCGCTGTCCGCACATCGCAAAGTGACTAATTTAATCACCCATATTTCCAAAACCTAAGTTTTTAAGGTAATTTGGGTGGTATAATACTAAAGTTCTGGTCCTATTTTATTATCCTATGTGTACGTCATGTTGGCACACTTCCGTATTTTTTTATATTTCATTTCAAACTAAGACAAATCGCTGACCACACATCGCAAAGCGGCTACTTTTATCACCCATATTTCCAAACCTACGTTTTTACGGTAACTTGGTTGGTATAATACTAAAGTTCTGGTTCTATTCTATCACCATATGCGTAGCTAATGTTGGCTCACTTCCGTATTTATTTTATATTTCATGTCAAACCTAGACAAATCGCTGACCGCTCATCTCAAAGCAGCTAATTTAATCAGCCATATTTCCAAAACCTAAGTTTTTAAGGTAACTCGGGGAGTTTAGTTCTAAAGTTCTAGTCCAATTCTGTCATCCTATGTGTACGTAATGTTGGCACACTTACGTATTTATTTTATATTTCATTTCAAACTAAGACAAATCGCTGTCCGTATATCGCAAAGCGACTACTTTAATCACTCATATTTCCAAAACCTAGGTTTTTTCGGTAACTTGGTTGGTATAATACTAAAGTTCTCGTTCTATTCTATCACCCTATGTGAACGTCATGTATCTACAATTCCATATTGATATTTATATTTCATGTCAAACTTAGACAAATCGCTGATCGCACATCTCAAAGCGGCTAATTTAATCACCCATATTTCCAAAACCTAAGTTTTTAATGTAATTCGGGTAGTATAGTTCTAAAGTTCTGGTCCTATTCTATCATCCTATGTGTACGTCATGTTGGCACACTTCCGTATTTATTTTTTATCTTATGTCAAACCTAGACAAAACGCTGACCGCACATCGCAAAGCGGCTAATTTAATAACCCATATTTCCAAAAACTAAGTTTTTACGGTAACTTGGGCTATATATTACTAAATTTCTGGTCCAATTCTATCACCCCAGGTGTACGTCATGTCGGCACACTTTCGTATTTATTTTATATTTTATGTAAAACTTAGATAAATCACTGTCCGCACATCGCAAAGCGAATAATTTAATCACCCATTTTTCAAAAATCTAAGTTTTTAAGGTAACTTGGGTGGTATAGTCTTAAAGTTCTTGTCCTATTGTATCATCCTATGTGTACGTCATGTTGGCACACTTCCGTATTTATTTTTTATCACATGTCAAACCTAGACGAAACGCTGTCCGCACATCTAAAAGCCACTAATTTAATCACCGATATTTCCAAAACCTAAAATTTTATGGTAACTTGTTTGGTATAATACTAAAGTTCTGGTTCTATTCTATCACCCTATGTGTACCTAATGTTGGCACACTTCCGTATTTATTTTATATTTCATGTCAAACTTAGACAAATCGCTGACAACATATCGCAAAGCGACTAATTTAATCACCCATATTTCCAAAACCTAAGTTTTTATGGTAACTTTGGTGGTATAGTCCTACAGTTCTTGTCCTATTCTATCATCCTATGTGTACATAAGTTGGCACACTTCCGTATTTGTTTTATATTTCATTTCAAACTAAGACAAATCCCTGTCCGTATATCGCAAAGCGACTACTTTAATCAGCCATATTTCCAAAACCTAAGTTTTTACGGTTACTTGGGTGGTATAATACAAAAGTTCTGGTCCTATTCTATCATCCTATGTGTACGTCATATTGGCACACTTCCGAATTTATTTCATATATTATGTCAAACTTTGAAAAATCGCTGTCCGCACATCGCAAAGCGACTACTTTAATCACCCATATTTCCAAAACCTAAGTTTTTACGGTAACTTGGGTGGTATAATACTAAATTTCTGTTCCTATTCTATCACCCTATGTGCACGTGATGTATACACAATTCCATATTGATGTTTATAATTCATGTCAAACCTAGACAAATCGCTGACCGCACATCTCAAAGCGGCTAATTTAATCACCCATATTTCCAAAACCTAAGTTTTTAAGGTAACTTGGTTGGTATAATACTAAAGTTCTGGTTCTATTCTATCACCCTAAGTGTACCTAATGTTGGCACACTTCCGTATTTATTTTATATTTCATGTCAAACTGAGACAAATCGCTGACCGCACATCGCAAAGCGCCTACTTTAATCACCAATATTTCCAGAACCTTAATTTTTAAGGTAATTTGGGTGGTATAGTACTAAAGTTCTGGTCCTATTTTATTATCCTATGTGTACGTTATGTATCCACATTTCCGTATTTATTTATATTTTTCATGTCAAAATTAGACAAATCGCTGTCCGCACATCGCAAAGCGACTAATTTAATCACCCATATTTCCAAAACCTAAGTTTTTAAGGTAATTTGGGTGGTATAATACTAAAGTTCTGGTTCTATTCTATCACCCTATGCGTACCTAATGATGGCACACATCCGTATTTATTTTATATATCATTTCAAACTAACACGAATCGCTGTCCGTATATCGCAAAGCGACTACGGACTAATAACTTGGGCGGTATAATACTAAATTTTTTTGTCACCCCAGGTTTACGTCATGTATCCACAATTCCGTATTTATTTTTATATTTCATGTCAAACTTAGACAAATCGCTGACCACACATCGCAAAGCGGCTACTTTTATCACCCATATTTCCAAACCTAAGTTTTTACGGTAACTTGGTTGTAATAATACTAAAGTTCTGGTTCTATTCTATCACCATATGCGTATATGCGTACCTAATGTTGGCTCACTTCCGTATTTATTTTATATTTCATGTCAAACCTAGACAAATCGCTGACTGCTCATCTCAAAGCGGCTAATTTAATCACCCATATTTCCAAAACCTAAGTTTTTAAGGTAACTCGGGGAGTATAGTTCTAAAGTTCTGGTCCTATTCTATCATCCTATGTGTACGTCATGTTGGCACACTTCCATATTTATTTATATATCATTTCAAACTAAGACAAATCGCTGTCCGTATATCGCAAAGCGACTACGGACGAATAACTTGGGCGGTATGATACTAAATTTCTTGTCCTATTCTATCAACCCAGGTGTACGTCATGTATCCACAATTCCGTATTTATTTTTATATTTCATGTCAAACATATACAAATCGCTGTCCGCACATCGCAAAGCGACAAACTTAATCACCCATATTTCCAAAACCTAAGTTTTTAAGGTAACTCGGGGAGTATAGTTCTAAAGTTCTGGTCCAATTCTATCATCCTATGTGTACGTCATGTTGGCACACTTACGTATTTATTTTATATTTCATTTCAAACTAAGACAAATCGCTTTCCGCACATCTCAAAGCCACTAATTTAATCACCAATATTTCCAAAACCTAAAATTTTATGGTAACTTGTTTGGTATAATACTAAAGTTCTGGTTCTATTCTATCACCCTATGTGTACCTAATGTTGGCACACTTCCGTATTTATTTTATATTTCATGTCAAACTTAGACAAATCGCTGACAGCATATCGCAAAGCGACTAATTTAATCACCCATATTTCCAAAACCTAAGTTTTTATGGTAACTTTGGTGGTATAGTCCTACAGTTCTTGTCCTATTCTATCATCCTATGTGTACATAAGTTGGCACACTTCCGTATTTGTTTTATATTTCATTTCAAACTAAGACAAATCCCTGTCCGTATATCGCAAAGCGACTACTTTAATCAGCCATATTTCAAAAACCTAAGTTTTTACGGTTACTTGGGTGGTATAATAGTAAAGTTATCGTTCTATTCCATCATCCAATGTGTTCGTCATGTTGGCACACTTCCATATTTTTTATATTTCATTCAAACTTAGACAAATCGCTGACCGCACATCGCAAAGCGTCTACTTTAATCACCCATATTTCCAAAACCTAAGTTTTTATGGTAACTTTGGTGGTATAGTCCTACAGTTCTTGTCCTATTCTATCATCCTATGTGTACATAAGTTGGCACACTTCCGTATTTGTTTTATATTTCATTTCAAACTCAGACAAATCCCTGTCCGTATATCGCAAAGCGACTACTTTAATCAGCCATATTTCCAAAACCTAGGTTTTTACGGTTACTTGGGTGGTATGATAGTAAAGTTATCGTTCTATTCCATCATCCAATGTGTTCGTCATGTTGGCACACTTCCGTATTTATTTTATATTTTATTTCAAACCAAGACAAATCGCAGTCCGTATATTGCAAAGCGACTACTTTAATCACCCATATTTCCAAAACCTAAGTTTTTACGGTAACTTGGTTGGTATAATACTAAAGTTCTGGTTCTATTCTATCACCCTAAGTGTACCTAATGTTGGCACACTTCCGTATTTATTTTATATTTCATGTCAAACTGAGACAAATCGCTGACCGCACATCGCAAAGCGTCTACTTTAATCACCCATATTTCCAGAACCTTAATTTTTAAGGTAATTTGGGTGGTATAGTACTAAAGTTTTGGTCCTATTTTATTATCCTATGTGTACGTCATGTATCCACATTTCCGTATTTATTTTTATTTTTAATTTCAAACTTAGACAAATCGCTGTCCGCACATCGCAAAGTGACTAATTTAATCACCCATATTTCCAAAACCTAAGTTTTTAAGGTAATTTGGGTGGTATAATACTAAAGTTCTGGTCCTATTTTATTATCCTATGTGTACGTCATGTTGGCACACTTCCGTATTTTTTTATATTTCATTTCAAACTAAGACAAATCGCTGACCACACATCGCAAAGCGGCTACTTTTATCACCCATATTTCCAAACCTACGTTTTTACGGTAACTTGGTTGGTATAATACTAAAGTTCTGGTTCTATTCTATCACCATATGCGTACCTAATGTTGGCTCACTTCCGTATTTATTTTATATTTTATGTCAAACCTAGACAAATCGCTGACCGCTCATCTCAAAGCAGCTAATTTAATCACCCATATTTCCAAAACCTAAGTTTTTAAGGTAACTCGGGGAGTTTAGTTCTAAAGTTCTAGTCCAATTCTGTCATCCTATGTGTACGTAATGTTGGCACACTTACGTATTTATTTTATATTTCATTTCAAACTAAGACAAATCGCTGTCCGTATATCGCAAAGCGACTACTTTAATCACTCATATTTCCAAAACCTAGGTTTTTACGGTAACTTGGTTGGTATAATACTAAAGTTCTCGTTCTATTCTATCACCCTATGTGAACGTCATGTATCTACAATTCCATATTGATATTTATATTTCATGTCAAACTTAGACAAATCGCTGATCGCACATCGAAAAGCGGCTACTTTAATCACTCATATTTCCAAAACCTAAGTTTTTACGGTAACTTGGTTGGTATAATACTAAAGTTCTCGTTCTATTCTATCACCCTATGTGAACGTCATGTATCTACAATTCCATATTGATATTTATATTTCATGTCAAACTTAGACAAATCGCTGATCGCACATCTCAAAGCGGCTAATTTAATCACCCATATTTCCAAAACCTAAGTTTTTAATGTAATTCGGGTAGTATAGTTCTAAAGTTCTGGTCCTATTCTATCATCCTATGTGTACGTCATGTTGGCACACTTCCGTATTTATTTTTTATCTCATGTCAAACCTAGACAAAACGCTGACCGCACATCGCAAAGCGGCTAATTTAATAACCCATATTTCCAAAAACTAAGTTTTTACGGTAACTTGGGCTATATATTACTAAATTTCTGGTCCAATTCTATCACCCCAGGTGTACGTCATGTCGGCACACTTTCGTATTTATTTTATATTTTATGTAAAACTTAGATAAATCACTGTCCGCACATCGCAAAGCGAATAATTTAATCACCCATTTTTCAAAAATCTAAGTTTTTAAGGTAACTTGGGTGGTATAGTCTTAAAGTTCTTGTCCTATTGTATCATCCTATGTGTACGTCATGTTGGCACACTTCCGTATTTATTTTTTATCACATGTCAAACCTAGACGAAACGCTGTCCGCACATCTAAAAGCCACTAATTTAATCACCGATATTTCCAAAACCTAAAATTTTATGGTAACTTGTTTGGTATAATACTAAAGTTCTGGTTCTATTCTATCACCCTATGTGTACCTAATGTTGGCACACTTCCGTATTTATTTTATATTTCATGTCAAACTTAGACAAATCGCTGACAACATATCGCAAAGCGACTAATTTAATCACCCATATTTCCAAAACCTAAGTTTTTATGGTAACTTTGGTGGTATAGTCCTACAGTTCTTGTCCTATTCTATCATCCTATGTGTACATAAGTTGGCACACTTCCGTATTTGTTTTATATTTCATTTCAAACTAAGACAAATCCCTGTCCGTATATCGCAAAGCGACTACTTTAATCAGCCATATTTCCAAAACCTAAGGTTTTACGGTTACTTGGGTGGTATAATACAAAAGTTCTGGTCCTATTCTATCATCCTATGTGTACGTCATATTGGCACACTTCCGAATTTATTTCATATATTATGTCAAACTTTGAAAAATCGCTGTCCGCACATCGCAAAGCGACTACTTTAATCACCCATATTTCCAAAACCTAAGTTTTTACGGTAACTTGGGTGGTATAATACTAAATTTCTGTTCCTATTCTATCACCCTATGTGCACGTGATGTATACACAATTCCATATTGATGTTTATAATTCATGTCAAACCTAGACAAATCGCTGACCGCACATCTCAAAGCGGCTAATTTAATCACCCATATTTCCAAAACCTAAGTTTTTAAGGTAACTTGGTTGGTATAATACTAAAGTTCTGGTTCTATTCTATCACACTAAGTGTACCTCATGTTGGCACACTTCCGTATTTATTTTATATTTCATGTCAAACTGAGACAAATCGCTGACCGCACATCGCAAAGCGCCTACTTTAATCACCAATATTTCCAGAACCTTAATTTTTAAGGTAATTTGGGTGGTATAGTACTAAAGTTCTGGTCCTATTTTATTATCCTATGTGTACGTCATGTATCCACATTTCCGTATTTATTTATATTTTTCATGTCAAAATTAGACAAATCGCTGTCCGCACATCGCAAAGCGACTAATTTAATCACCCATATTTCCAAAACCTAAGTTTTTAAGGTAATTTGGGTGGTATAATACTAAAGTTCTGGTTCTATTCTATCACCCTATGCGTACCTAATGATGGCACACATCCGTATTTATTTTATATATCATTTCAAACTAACACGAATCGCTGTCCGTATATCGCAAAGCGACTACGGACTAATAACTTGGGCGGTATAATACTAAATTTTTTTGTCACCCCAGGTTTACGTCATGTATCCACAATTCCGTATTTATTTTTATATTTCATGTCAAACTTAGACAAATCGCTGACCACACATCGCAAAGCGGCTACTTTTATCACCCATATTTCCAAACCTAAGTTTTTACGGTAACTTGGTTGTAATAATACTAAAGTTCTGGTTCTATTCTATCACCATATGCGTATATGCGTACCTAATGTTGGCTCACTTCCGTATTTATTTTATATTTCATGTCAAACCTAGACAAATCGCTGACTGCTCATCTCAAAGCGGCTAATTTAATCACCCATATTTCCAAAACCTAAGTTTTTAAGGTAACTCGGGGAGTATAGTTCTAAAGTTCTGGTCCTATTCTATCATCCTATGTGTACGTCATGTTGGCAAACTTCCATATTTATTTTATATATCATTTCAAACTTAGACAAATCGCTGTCCGTATATTGCAAAGCGACTACGGACGAATAACTTGGGCGGTATGATACTAAATTTCTTGTCCTATTCTATAAACCCAGGTGTACGTCATGTATCCACAATTCCGTATTTATTTTTATATTTCATGTCAAACATATACAAATCGCTGTCCGCACATCGCAAAGCGACTAATTTAATCACCCATATTTCCAAAACCTAAGTTTTTAAGTTAACTCGGGTAGTATAGTTCTAAAGTTCTGGTCCAATTCTATCATCCTATGTGTACGTCATGTTGGCACACTTACGTATTTATTTTATATTTCATTTCAAACTAAGACAAATCGCTGTCCGTATATCGCAAAGCGACTACTTTAATCACTCATATTTCCAAAACCTAAGTTTTTACGGTAACTTGGTTGGTATAATACTAAAGTTCTCGTTCTATTCTATCACCCTATGTGAACGTCATGTATCCTCAATTCCATATTGATATTTATATTTCATGTCAAACTTAGACAAATCGCTGATCGCACATCGCAAAGCGGCTACTTTAATCACTCATATTTCCAAAACCTAATTTTTTACGGTAACTTGGTTGGTATAATACTAAAGTTCTCATTCTATTCTATCACCCTATGTGAACGTCATGTATCCACAATTCCATATTGATATTTATATTTCATGTCAAACTTAGACAAATCGTTGACCGCACATCGCAAAGCGGCTACTTTAATCACTCATATTTCCGAAACCTAAGTTTTTAAGGTAACTTGGGTGGTATAGTACTAATGTTCCGGTCCTATTATATTATCCTATGTGTACGTCATGTTGGCACACTTCCGTATTTTTTTTATATTTCATGTCAAACTTAGACAAATCGCTGACCACACATCGCAAAGCGGCTACTTTTATCACCCATATTTCCAAAACCTACGTTTTTACGTTAACTTGGTTGGTATAATACTAAAGTTCTGGTTCGATTCTATCACCTATGTGTACCTAATGTTGGCACACGTCCGTATTTATTTTATCTTTCATGTCAAACCTAGACAAATCGCTGACCGCACATCTCAAAGCGGCTAAATATAATCACCCATATTTCCAAAACCTAAGTTTTTAAGGTAATTCCGGTAGTATAGTTCTAAAGTTCTGGTCCTATTCTATCATCCTATGTGTACGTCATGTTGGCAAACTTCCGTATTTATTTTTTATCTCATGTCAAACCTAGACAAATCGCTGACCGCACATCGCAAAGCGAATAATTTAATCACCCATTTTTCAAAAATCTAAATTTTAAGGTAACTTGGGTGGTATAGTCTTAAAGTTCTTGTCCTATTTTATCATCCTATGTGTACGTCATGCTGGCACACCTCCGTATTTATTTTTTATCTCATGTCAAACCTAGACGAAACGCTGTCCGCACATCTCAAAGCCACTACTTTATTCACCAATATTTCCAAAACCTAAGTTTTTACGGTAACTTGGTTGGTATAATACTAAAGTTCTGGTTCTATTCTATCACCCTCTGCGTACCTAATGTTGGCACACTTCCGTATTTATTTTATATTTCATGTCAAACTTAGACAAATCGCTGACCGCACATCGCAAAGCGGCTAATTTAAGGACCCATATTTCCAAAACCTAAGTTTTTACGGTAACTTGTGTGGTATAGTCCAACAGTTCTTGTCCTATTCTATCATCCTATGTGTACGTAATGTTGGCACACTTCAGTATTTATTTTATATTTCATGTCAAACTTAGACAAATCGTTGTCCGGACATCGCAAAGCGGCTAATTTAATCACACCTATATCCATAACCTAAGTTTTTACGGTAACTTTGGTGGTAAAGTACAAAGGTTCTGGTCCTATTCTATCATCCTATGTGTACGTCATGTTAGCACACTTCCGTATTTATTTTATATTTCATTTCAAATTTAGACAAATCGCTGACCGCACATCGCAAAGCGGCTAATTTAATCACCGATATTTCCAAAACCTAAGTTTTTATGGTAACTTGTTTGGTATAATACTAAAGTTCTGGTTCTATTCTATCACCCTATGTGTACCTAATGTTGGCACACTTCCGTATTTATTTTATATTTCATGTCAAACTTAGACAAATCGCTGACCGCACATCGCAAAGCGACTAATTTAATCACCCATATTTCCAAAACCTAAGTTTTTACGGTAACTTTGGTGGTATAGTCCTACAGTTCTTGTCCTATTATATCATCCTATGTGTACGTAAGTTGGCACACTTCCATATTTATTTTATATTTCATTTCAAACTAAGACAAATCCCTGTCCGTATATCGCAAAGCGACTAATTTAATCAGCCATTTTTCCAAAACCTAAGTTTTTACGGTTACTTGGGTGATATAATACAAAAGTTCTGGTCCTATTCTATCATCCTATGTGTACGTCATATTGGCACACTTCCGAATTTATTTCATATATTATGTCAAACTTTGAAAAATCGCTGTCCGCACATCGCAAAGCGACTACTTTAATCACCCATATTTCCAAAACCTAAGTTTTTACGGTAACTTGGTTGGTATAATACTAATGTTCTGGTTCTATTCTATCACCCTGTGTGTACCTAATGTTGGCACACTTCCGTATTTATTTTATATTTCATGTCAAACTTAGACAAATCGCTGACTGCACATCGCAAGGCGGCTAATTTAATCACCGATATTTCCAAAACCTAGGTTTTTACGGTAATTTGGTTGGTATAATACTAAATTTCTTGTTCTATTCTTTCACCCCAGGTGTACGTCATGTATAAACAATTCCGTATTTATTTTTATATTTCATGTCAAACATATACAAATCGCTGTCCGTATATCGCAAAGCGACTACTTTAATCACTCATATTTCCAAAACCTAAATTTTTACGGTAACTTGGTTGGTATAATACTAAAGTTCTCGTTCTATTCTATCACCCTATGTGAACGTCATGTATCCACAATTCCATATGGAGTTTTATATTTCATGTTAAACTTAAAAAAATCGCTGTCCGCACATCGCAAAGCGACTAATTTAATCACCCATATTTCCGAAACCTAAGTCTTTAAGGTAACTTGGGTGGTATAGTACTAATGTTCTGGTCCTATTATATTATCCTATGTGTACGTCATGTTGGCACACTTCCGTATTTTTTTTATATTTCATGTCAAACTTAGACAAATCGCTGACCACACATCGCAAAGCGGCTACTTTTATCACCCATATTTCCAAAACCTACGTTTTTACGGTAACTTGGTTGGTATAATACTAAAGTTCTGGTTCTATTCTATGACCTATATGTACCTAATGTTGGCACACGTCCGTATTTATTTAATCTTTCATGTCAAACCTAGATAAATCGCTGACCGCACATCTCAAAGCGGCTAATTTAATCACCCATATTTCCAAAACCTAAGTTTTTACGGTAACTTGGTCGGTATAATACTAAATTTCTGGTCCTATCCTATCACCCCAGGTATACGTCATGTATCCACAATTCCGTATTTATTTTTATATTTCATGTCAAATTTAGACAAATCGCTGTCCGCACATCGCAAAGTGACTAATTTAATCACCCATATTTCCAAAACCTAAGTTTTTAAGGTAACTTGGGTGGAATAGTACAAAGTTCTGGTCCTATTTTATTATCCTATGTGTACGTCATGTTGGCACACTTCCGTATTTTTTTACATTTCATGTCAAACTTAGACAAATCGCTGACCACACATCGCGAAGCGGCTACTTTTATCACCCATATTTCCAAAACCTAAGTTTTTACGGTAACTTGGTTGGTATAATACTAAAGTTCTGGTTCTATTCTATCACTCTATGCGTACCTAATGTTGGCACACTTCCGTATTTATTTTATATTTCATGTCAAACCTAAACAAATCGCTGACCGCTCATCTCAAAGCGGCTAATTTAATCACCCATATTTCCAAAACCTAAGTTTTTAAGGTAACTCGGGGAGTATAGTTCTAAAGTTCTGGTCCTATTCTATCATCCTATATGTACGCCATATTGGCAAACTTCCGTATTTTTTTATATTTCATGTCAAACATAGACAAATCGCTGACCACACATCGTAAAGCGGCTACTTTTATCACCCATATTTCCAAACCTAAGTTTTTACGGTGACTTGGTTGGTATAATACTAAAGTTCTGGTTCTATTCTATCACCATATGCGTATATGCGTACCTAATGTTGGCTCACTTCCGTATTAATTTTATATTTCATGTCAAACCTAGACAAATCGCTGACTGCTCATCGCAAACCGGCTACTTTAATCACTCATATTTCCAAAACCTAAGTTTTTACGGTAACTTGGTTGGTATAATACTAAAGTTCTTATTCTATTCTATCACCCTATGTGAACGTCATGTATCCACAATTCCATATTGATATTTATATTTCATGTCAAACTTAGACAAATCGCTGACCGCACATCGCAAAGCGGCTACTTTAATCACTCATATTTCCGAAACCTAAGTTTTTAAGGTAACTTGGGTGGTATAGTACTAATGTTCCGGTCCTATTATATTATCCTATGTGTACGTCATGTTGGCACACTTCCGTATTTTTTTTATATTTCATGTCAAACTTAGACAAATCGCTGACCACACATCGCAAAGCGGCTACTTTTATCACCCATATTTCCAAAACCTACGTTTTTACGTTAACTTGGTTGGTATAATACTAAAGTTCTGGTTCGATTCTATCACCTATGTGTACCTAATGTTGGCACACGTCCGTATTTATTTTATCTTTCATGTCAAACCTAGACAAATCGCTGACCGCACATCTCAAAGCGGCTAATTTAATCACCCAAATTTCCAAAACCTAAGTTTTTAAGGTAATTCTGGTAGTATAGTTCTAAAGTTCTGGTCCTATTCTATCATCCTATGTGTACGTCATGTTGGCAAACCTCCGTATTTATTTTTTATCTCATGTAAAACCTAGACAAATCGCTGACCGCACATCGCAAAGCGAATAATTTAATCACCCATTTTTCAAAAATCTAAATTTTAAGGTAACTTGGGTGGTATAGTCTTAAAGTTCTTGTCCTATTTTATCATCCTATGTGTACGTCATGCTGGCACACTTCCGTATTTATTTTTTATCTCATGTCAAACCTAGACGAAACGCTGTCCGCACATCTCAAAGCCACTACTTTATTCACCAATATTTCCAAAACCTAAGTTTTTACGGTAACTTGGGTGGTATAGTCCAACAGTTCTTGTCCTATTCTATCATCCTATGTGTACGTAATGTTGGAACACTTCAGTATTTATTTTATATTTCATGTCAAACTTAGACAAATCGCTGACCGCACATCGCAAAGCGGCTAATTTAAGGACCCATATTTCCAAAACCTAAGTTTTTACGGTAACTTGTGTGGTATAGTCCAACAGTTCTTGTCCTATTCTATCATCCTATGTGTACGTAATGTTGGCACACTTCAGTATTTATTTTATATTTCATGTCAAACTTAGACAAATCGTTGTCCGGACATCGCAAAGCGGCTAATTTAATCACACCTATATCCATAACCTAAGTTTTTACGGTAACTTTGGTGGTAAAGTACAAAGGTTCTGGTCCTATTCTATCATCCTATGTGTACGTCATGTTAGCACACTTCCGTATTTATTTTATATTTCATTTCAAATTTAGACAAATCGCTGACCGCACATCGCAAAGCGGCTAATTTAATCACCGATATTTCCAAAACCTAAGTTTTTATGGTAACTTGTTTGGTATAATACTAAAGTTCTGGTTCTATTCTATCACCCTATGTGTACCTAATGTTGGCACACTTCCGTATTTATTTTATATTTCATGTCAAACTTAGACAAATCGCTGACTGCACATCGCAAGGCGGCTAATTTAATCACCGATATTTCCAAAACCTAGGTTTTTACGGTAATTTGGTTGGTATAATACTAAATTTCTTGTTCTATTCTTTCACCCCAGGTGTACGTCATGTATAAACAATTCCGTATTTATTTTTATATTTCATGTCAAACATATACAAATCGCTGTCCGTATATCGCAAAGCGACTACTTTAATCACTCATATTTCCAAAACCTAAATTTTTACGGTAACTTGGTTGGTATAATACTAAAGTTCTCGTTCTATTCTATCACCCTATGTGAACGTCATGTATCCACAATTCCATATGGAGTTTTATATTTCATGTTAAACTTAAAAAAATCGCTGTCCGCACATCGCAAAGCGACTAATTTAATCACCCATATTTCCGAAACCTAAGTCTTTAAGGTAACTTGGGTGGTATAGTACTAATGTTCTGGTCCTATTATATTATCCTATGTGTACGTCATGTTGGCACACTTCCGTATTTTTTTTATATTTCATGTCAAACTTAGACAAATCGCTGACCACACATCGCAAAGCGGCTACTTTTATCACCCATATTTCCAAAACCTACGTTTTTACGGTAACTTGGTTGGTATAATACTAAAGTTCTGGTTCTATTCTATGACCTATATGTACCTAATGTTGGCACACGTCCGTATTTATTTAATCTTTCATGTCAAACCTAGATAAATCGCTGACCGCACATCTCAAAGCGGCTAATTTAATCACCCATATTTCCAAAACCTAAGTTTTTACGGTAACTTGGTCGGTATAATACTAAATTTCTGGTCCTATCCTATCACCCCAGGTATACGTCATGTATCCACAATTCCGTATTTATTTTTATATTTCATGTCAAATTTAGACAAATCGCTGTCCGCACATCGCAAAGTGACTAATTTAATCACCCATATTTCCAAAACCTAAGTTTTTAAGGTAACTTGGGTGGAATAGTACAAAGTTCTGGTCCTATTTTATTATCCTATGTGTACGTCATGTTGGCACACTTCCGTATTTTTTTACATTTCATGTCAAACTTAGACAAATCGCTGACCACACATCGCGAAGCGGCTACTTTTATCACCCATATTTCCAAAACCTAAGTTTTTACGGTAACTTGGTTGGTATAATACTAAAGTTCTGGTTCTATTCTATCACTCTATGCGTACCTAATGTTGGCACACTTCCGTATTTATTTTATATTTCATGTCAAACCTAAACAAATCGCTGACCGCTCATCTCAAAGCGGCTAATTTAATCACCCATATTTCCAAAACCTAAGTTTTTAAGGTAACTCGGGGAGTATAGTTCTAAAGTTCTGGTCCTATTCTATCATCCTATATGTACGCCATATTGGCAAACTTCCGTATTTTTTTATATTTCATGTCAAACATAGACAAATCGCTGACCACACATCGTAAAGCGGCTACTTTTATCACCCATATTTCCAAACCTAAGTTTTTACGGTGACTTGGTTGGTATAATACTAAAGTTCTGGTTCTATTCTATCACCATATGCGTATATGCGTACCTAATGTTGGCTCACTTCCGTATTAATTTTATATTTCATGTCAAACCTAGACAAATCGCTGACTGCTCATCGCAAACCGGCTACTTTAATCACTCATATTTCCAAAACCTAAGTTTTTACGGTAACTTGGTTGGTATAATACTAAAGTTCTTATTCTATTCTATCACCCTATGTGAACGTCATGTATCCACAATTCCATATTGATATTTATATTTCATGTCAAACTTAGACAAATCGCTGACCGCACATCGCAAAGCGGCTACTTTAATCACTCATATTTCCGAAACCTAAGTTTTTAAGGTAACTTGGGTGGTATAGTACTAATGTTCCGGTCCTATTATATTATCCTATGTGTACGTCATGTTGGCACACTTCCGTATTTTTTTTATATTTCATGTCAAACTTAGACAAATCGCTGACCACACATCGCAAAGCGGCTACTTTTATCACCCATATTTCCAAAACCTACGTTTTTACGTTAACTTGGTTGGTATAATACTAAAGTTCTGGTTCGATTCTATCACCTATGTGTACCTAATGTTGGCACACGTCCGTATTTATTTTATCTTTCATGTCAAACCTAGACAAATCGCTGACCGCACATCTCAAAGCGGCTAATTTAATCACCCAAATTTCCAAAACCTAAGTTTTTAAGGTAATTCTGGTAGTATAGTTCTAAAGTTCTGGTCCTATTCTATCATCCTATGTGTACGTCATGTTGGCAAACCTCCGTATTTATTTTTTATCTCATGTAAAACCTAGACAAATCGCTGACCGCACATCGCAAAGCGAATAATTTAATCACCCATTTTTCAAAAATCTAAATTTTAAGGTAACTTGGGTGGTATAGTCTTAAAGTTCTTGTCCTATTTTATCATCCTATGTGTACGTCATGCTGGCACACTTCCGTATTTATTTTTTATCTCATGTCAAACCTAGACGAAACGCTGTCCGCACATCTCAAAGCCACTACTTTATTCACCAATATTTCCAAAACCTAAGTTTTTACGGTAACTTGGGTGGTATAGTCCAACAGTTCTTGTCCTATTCTATCATCCTATGTGTACGTAATGTTGGAACACTTCAGTATTTATTTTATATTTCATGTCAAACTTAGACAAATCGCTGACCGCACATCGCAAAGCGGCTAATTTAAGGACCCATATTTCCAAAACCTAAGTTTTTACGGTAACTTGTGTGGTATAGTCCAACAGTTCTTGTCCTATTCTATCATCCTATGTGTACGTAATGTTGGCACACTTCAGTATTTATTTTATATTTCATGTCAAACTTAGACAAATCGTTGTCCGGACATCGCAAAGCGGCTAATTTAATCACACCTATATCCATAACCTAAGTTTTTACGGTAACTTTGGTGGTAAAGTACAAAGGTTCTGGTCCTATTCTATCATCCTATGTGTACGTCATGTTAGCACACTTCCGTATTTATTTTATATTTCATTTCAAATTTAGACAAATCGCTGACCGCACATCGCAAAGCGGCTAATTTAATCACCGATATTTCCAAAACCTAAGTTTTTATGGTAACTTGTTTGGTATAATACTAAAGTTCTGGTTCTATTCTATCACCCTATGTGTACCTAATGTTGGCACACTTCCGTATTTATTTTATATTTCATGTCAAACTTAGACAAATCGCTGACCGCACATCGCAAAGCGACTAATTTAATCACCCATATTTCCAAAACCTAAGTTTTTACGGTAACTTTGGTGGTATAGTCCTACAGTTCTTGTCCTATTATATCATCCTATGTGTACGTAAGTTGGCACACTTCCATATTTATTTTATATTTCATTTCAAACTAAGACAAATCCCTGTCCGTATATCGCAAAGCGACTAATTTAATCAGCCATTTTTCCAAAACCTAAGTTTTTACGGTTACTTGGGTGATATAATACAAAAGTTCTGGTCCTATTCTATCATCCTATGTGTACGTCATATTGGCACACTTCCGAATTTATTTCATATATTATGTCAAACTTTGAAAAATCGCTGTCCGCACATCGCAAAGCGACTACTTTAATCACCCATATTTCCAAAACCTAAGTTTTTACGGTAACTTGGGTGGTATAATACTAAATTTCTGTTCCTATTCTATCACCCTATGTGCACGTCATGTATACACAATTCCATATTTATGTTTATAATTCATGTCAAACTTAGACAAATCGCTGTGCGCAAATCGCAAAGCGACTACTTTAATCACCCATATTTCCAAAGCCTAGGTTTTTACGGTAACTTGGTTGGTATAATACTAATGTTCTGGTTCTATTCTATCACCCTGTGTGTACCTAATGTTGGCACACTTCCGTATTTATTTTATATTTCATGTCAAACTTAGACAAATCGCTGACTGCACATCGCAAGGCGGCTAATTTAATCACCGATATTTCCAAAACCTAGGTTTTTACGGTAATTTGGTTGGTATAATACTAAATTTCTTGTTCTATTCTTTCACCCCAGGTGTACGTCATGTATAAACAATTCCGTATTTATTTTTATATTTCATGTCAAACATATACAAATCGCTGTCCGTATATCGCAAAGCGACTACTTTAATCACTCATATTTCCAAAACCTAAATTTTTACGGTAACTTGGTTGGTATAATACTAAAGTTCTCGTTCTATTCTATCACCCTATGTGAACGTCATGTATCCACAATTCCATATGGAGTTTTATATTTCATGTTAAACTTAAAAAAATCGCTGTCCGCACATCGCAAAGCGACTAATTTAATCACCCATATTTCCGAAACCTAAGTCTTTAAGGTAACTTGGGTGGTATAGTACTAATGTTCTGGTCCTATTATATTATCCTATGTGTACGTCATGTTGGCACACTTCCGTATTTTTTTTATATTTCATGTCAAACTTAGACAAATCGCTGACCACACATCGCAAAGCGGCTACTTTTATCACCCATATTTCCAAAACCTACGTTTTTACGGTAACTTGGTTGGTATAATACTAAAGTTCTGGTTCTATTCTATGACCTATATGTACCTAATGTTGGCACACGTCCGTATTTATTTAATCTTTCATGTCAAACCTAGATAAATCGCTGACCGCACATCTCAAAGCGGCTAATTTAATCACCCATATTTCCAAAACCTAAGTTTTTACGGTAACTTGGTCGGTATAATACTAAATTTCTGGTCCTATCCTATCACCCCAGGTATACGTCATGTATCCACAATTCCGTATTTATTTTTATATTTCATGTCAAATTTAGACAAATCGCTGTCCGCACATCGCAAAGTGACTAATTTAATCACCCATATTTCCAAAACCTAAGTTTTTAAGGTAACTTGGGTGGAATAGTACAAAGTTCTGGTCCTATTTTATTATCCTATGTGTACGTCATGTTGGCACACTTCCGTATTTTTTTACATTTCATGTCAAACTTAGACAAATCGCTGACCACACATCGCGAAGCGGCTACTTTTATCACCCATATTTCCAAAACCTAAGTTTTTACGGTAACTTGGTTGGTATAATACTAAAGTTCTGGTTCTATTCTATCACTCTATGCGTACCTAATGTTGGCACACTTCCGTATTTATTTTATATTTCATGTCAAACCTAAACAAATCGCTGACCGCTCATCTCAAAGCGGCTAATTTAATCACCCATATTTCCAAAACCTAAGTTTTTAAGGTAACTCGGGGAGTATAGTTCTAAAGTTCTGGTCCTATTCTATCATCCTATATGTACGCCATATTGGCAAACTTCCGTATTTTTTTATATTTCATGTCAAACATAGACAAATCGCTGACCACACATCGTAAAGCGGCTACTTTTATCACCCATATTTCCAAACCTAAGTTTTTACGGTGACTTGGTTGGTATAATACTAAAGTTCTGGTTCTATTCTATCACCATATGCGTATATGCGTACCTAATGTTGGCTCACTTCCGTATTAATTTTATATTTCATGTCAAACCTAGACAAATCGCTGACTGCTCATCGCAAACCGGCTACTTTAATCACTCATATTTCCAAAACCTAAGTTTTTACGGTAACTTGGTTGGTATAATACTAAAGTTCTTATTCTATTCTATCACCCTATGTGAACGTCATGTATCCACAATTCCATATTGATATTTATATTTCATGTCAAACTTAGACAAATCGCTGACCGCACATCGCAAAGCGGCTACTTTAATCACTCATATTTCCGAAACCTAAGTTTTTAAGGTAACTTGGGTGGTATAGTACTAATGTTCCGGTCCTATTATATTATCCTATGTGTACGTCATGTTGGCACACTTCCGTATTTTTTTTATATTTCATGTCAAACTTAGACAAATCGCTGACCACACATCGCAAAGCGGCTACTTTTATCACCCATATTTCCAAAACCTACGTTTTTACGTTAACTTGGTTGGTATAATACTAAAGTTCTGGTTCGATTCTATCACCTATGTGTACCTAATGTTGGCTCACGTCCGTATTTATTTTATCTTTCATGTCAAACCTAGACAAATCGCTGACCGCACATCTCAAAGCGGCTAATTTAATCACCCAAATTTCCAAAACCTAAGTTTTTAAGGTAATTCTGGTAGTATAGTTCTAAAGTTCTGGTCCTATTCTATCATCCTATGTGTACGTCATGTTGGCAAACCTCCGTATTTATTTTTTATCTCATGTAAAACCTAGACAAATCGCTGACCGCACATCGCAAAGCGAATAATTTAATCACCCATTTTTCAAAAATCTAAATTTTAAGGTAACTTGGGTGGTATAGTCTTAAAGTTCTTGTCCTATTTTATCATCCTATGTGTACGTCATGCTGGCACACTTCCGTATTTATTTTTTATCTCATGTCAAACCTAGACGAAACGCTGTCCGCACATCTCAAAGCCACTACTTTATTCACCAATATTTCCAAAACCTAAGTTTTTACGGTAACTTGGGTGGTATAGTCCAACAGTTCTTGTCCTATTCTATCATCCTATGTGTACGTAATGTTGGAACACTTCAGTATTTATTTTATATTTCATGTCAAACTTAGACAAATCGCTGACCGCACATCGCAAAGCGGCTAATTTAATCACCGATATTTCCAAAACCTAAGTTTTTATGGTAACTTGTTTGGTATAATACTAAAGTTCTGGTTCTATTCTATCACCCTATGTGTACCTAATGTTGGCACACTTCCGTATTTATTTTATATTTCATGTCAAACTTAGACAAATCGCTGACCGCACATCGCAAAGCGGCTACTTTACCCACCCATATTTTCAAAACCTAAGTTTTTACGGTAACTTGTTTTGTATAATACTAAAGTTCTGGTTCTATTCTATCACTCTATGCGTACCTAATGTTGGCACACTTCCGTATTTATTTTATATTTCATGTCAAACCTAAACAAATCGCTGACCGCTCATCTCAAAGCGGCTAATTTAATCACCCATATTTCTAAAACCTAAGTTTTTAAGGTAACTCGGGGAGGATAGTTCTAAAGTTCTGGTCCTATTCTATCATCCTATGTGTACGCCATATTGGCAAACTTCCGTATTTTTTTTATATTTCATGTCAAACTTAGACAAATCGCTGACCACACATCGCAAAGCGGCTACTTTTATCGCCCATATTTCCAAAACCTACGTTTTTACGGTAACTTGGTTGGTATAATACTAAAGTTCTAGTTCTAGTCTATCACCTATGTGTACCTAATGTTGGCACACGTCCGTATTTATTTTACCTTTCATGTCAAACTTAGACAAATCGCTGACCGCTCATCGCAAAGCGACTAATTTAATCACCCATATTTCCAAAACCTAAGTTTTTACGGTAACTTGGTTGGTATAATACTAAAGTTCTGGTTCTATTCTATCACCATATGCGTATATGCGTACCTAATGTTTGCTCACTTCCGTATTAATTTTATATTTCATGTCAAACCTAGACAAATCGCTGACTGCTCATCTCAAAGCGGCTAATTTAATCACCCATATTTCCAAAACCTAAGTTTTTAAGGTAACTCGGGGAGTATAGTTCTAAAGTTCTGGTCCTATTCTATCATCCTAAGTGTACGTCATGTTGGCACACTTCCATATTTATTTTATATATCATTTCAAACTAAGACAAATCGCTGTCCGTATATCGCGAAGCGACTACGGACGAATAACTTGGGCGGTATGATACTAAATTTCTTGTCCTATTCTATAAACCCAGGTGTACGTCATGTATCCACAATTCCGTATTTATTTTTATATTTCATGTCAAACATAGACAAATCGCTGACCACACATCGCAAAGCGGCTACTTTTATCACCCATATTTCCAAACCTAAGTTTTTACGGTAACTTGGTTGGTATAATACTAAAGTTCTGGTTCTATTCTATCACCATATGCGTATATGCGTACCTAATGTTGGCTCATTTCCGTATTAATTTTATATTTCATGTCAAACCTAGACAAATCGCTGACTGCTCATCTCAAAGCGGCTAATTTAATCACCCATATTTCCAAAACCTAAGTTTTTAAGGTAACTCGGGGAGTATAGTTCTAAAGTTCTGGTCCTATTCTATCATCCTATGTGTACGTCATGTTGGCACACTTCCAAATTTATTTTATATATCATTTCAAACTAAGACAAATCGCTGTCCGTATATCGCAAAGCGACTACGGACGAATAACTTGGGCGGTATGATACTAAATTTCTCGTCCTATTCTATAAACCCAGGTGTACGTCATGTATCCACAATTCCGTATTTATTTTTATATTTCATGTCAAACATATACAAATCGCTGTCCGCACATCGCAAAGCGACTAATTTAATCACCCATATTTCCAAAACCTAAGTTTTTAAGTTAACTCGGGTAGTATAGTTCTAAAGTTCTGGTCCAATTCTATCATCCTATGTGTACGTCATGTTGGCACACTTACGTATTTATTTTATATTTCATTTCAAACTAAGACAAATCGCTGTCCGTATATCGCAAAGCGACTACTTTAATCACTCATATTTCCGAAACCTAAGTTTTTACGGTAACTTGGTTGGTATAATACTAAAGTTCTCATTCTATTCTATCACCCTATGTGAACGTCATGTATCCACAATTCCATATTGATATTTATATTTCATGTCAAACTTAGACAAATCGCTGACCGCACATCGCAAAGCGGCTACTTTAATCACTCATATTTCCAAAACCTAAGTTTTTACGGTAACTTGGATGGTATAATACTAAAGTTCTCATTCTATTCTATCACCCTATGTGAACGTCATGTATCCACAATTCCATATTGATATTTATATTTCATGTCAAACTTAGACAAATCGCTGACCGCACATCGCAAAGCGGCTACTTTAATCACTCATATTTCCGAAACCTAAGTTTTTAAGGTAACTTGGGTGGTATAGTACTAATGTTCCGGTCCTATTATATTATCCTATGTGTACGTCATGTTGGCACACTTCCGTATTTTTTTTATATTTCATGTCAAACTTAGACAAATCGCTGACCACACATCGCAAAGCGGCTACTTTTATCACCCATATTTCCAAAACCTACGTTTTTACGTTAACTTGGTTGGTATAATACTAAAGTTCTGGTTCGATTCTATCACCTATGTGTACCTAATGTTGGCACACGTCCGTATTTATTTTATCTTTCATGTCAAACCTAGACAAATCGCTGACCGCACATCTCAAAGCGGCTAAATATAATCACCCATATTTCCAAAACCTAAGTTTTTAAGGTAATTCCGGTAGTATAGTTCTAAAGTTCTGGTCCTATTCTATCATCCTATGTGTACGTCATGTTGGCAAACTTCCGTATTTATTTTTTATCTCATGTCAAACCTAGACAAATCGCTGACCGCACATCGCAAAGCGAATAATTTAATCACCCATTTTTCAAAAATCTAAATTTTAAGGTAACTTGGGTGGTATAGTCTTAAAGTTCTTGTCCTATTTTATCATCCTATGTGTACGTCATGCTGGCACACCTCCGTATTTATTTTTTATCTCATGTCAAACCTAGACGAAACGCTGTCCGCACATCTCAAAGCCACTACTTTATTCACCAATATTTCCAAAACCTAAGTTTTTACGGTAACTTGGTTGGTATAATACTAAAGTTCTGGTTCTATTCTATCACCCTCTGCGTACCTAATGTTGGCACACTTCCGTATTTATTTTATATTTCATGTCAAACTTAGACAAATCGCTGACCGCACATCGCAAAGCGGCTAATTTAAGGACCCATATTTCCAAAACCTAAGTTTTTACGGTAACTTGTGTGGTATAGTCCAACAGTTCTTGTCCTATTCTATCATCCTATGTGTACGTAATGTTGGCACACTTCAGTATTTATTTTATATTTCATGTCAAACTTAGACAAATCGTTGTCCGGACATCGCAAAGCGGCTAATTTAATCACACCTATATCCATAACCTAAGTTTTTACGGTAACTTTGGTGGTAAAGTACAAAGGTTCTGGTCCTATTCTATCATCCTATGTGTACGTCATGTTAGCACACTTCCGTATTTATTTTATATTTCATTTCAAATTTAGACAAATCGCTGACCGCACATCGCAAAGCGGCTAATTTAATCACCGATATTTCCAAAACCTAAGTTTTTATGGTAACTTGTTTGGTATAATACTAAAGTTCTGGTTCTATTCTATCACCCTATGTGTACCTAATGTTGGTACACTTCCGTATTTATTTTATATTTCATGTCAAACTTAGACAAATCGCTGACCGCACATCGCAAAGCGACTAATTTAATCACCCATATTTCCAAAACCTAAGTTTTTACGGTAACTTTGGTGGTATAGTCCTACAGTTCTTGTCCTATTATATCATCCTATGTGTACGTAAGTTGGCACACTTCCATATTTATTTTATATTTCATTTCAAACTAAGACAAATCCCTGTCCGTATATCGCAAAGCGACTAATTTAATCAGCCATTTTTCCAAAACCTAAGTTTTTACGGTTACTTAAGTGATATAATACAAAAGTTCTGGTCCTATTCTATCATCCTATGTGTACGTCATATTGGCGCACTTCCGAATTTATTTCATATATTATGTCAAACTTTGAATAATCGCTGTCCGCACATCGCAAAGCGACTACTTTAATCACCCATATTTCCAAAACCTAAGTTTTTACGGTAACTTGGGTGGTATAATACTAAATTTCTGTTCCTATTCTATCACCCTATGTGCACGTCATGTATACACAATTCCATATTTATGTTTATAATTCATGTCAAACTTAGACAAATCGCTGTGCGCAAATCGCAAAGCGACTACTTTAATCACCCATATTTCCAAAGCCTAGGTTTTTACGGTAACTTGGTTGGTATAATACTAATGTTCTGGTTCTATTCTATCACCCTGTGTGTACCTAATGTTGGCACACTTCCGTATTTATTTTATATTTCATGTCAAACTTAGACAAATCGCTGACTGCACATCGCAAGGCGGCTAATTTAATCACCGATATTTCCAAAACCTAGGTTTTTACGGTAATTTGGTTGGTATAATACTAAATTTCTTGTTCTATTCTTTCACCCCAGGTGTACGTCATGTATAAACAATTCCGTATTTATTTTTATATTTCATGTCAAACATATACAAATCGCTGTCCGTATATCGCAAAGCGACTAATTTAATCACTCATATTTCCAAAACCTAAATTTTTACGGTAACTTGGTTGGTATAATACTAAAGTTCTCGTTCTATTCTATCACCCTATGTGAACGTCATGTATCCACAATTCCATATGGAGTTTTATATTTCATGTTAAACTTAAAAAAATCGCTGTCCGCACATCGCAAAGCGACTAATTTAATCACCCATATTTCCGAAACCTAAGTCTTTAAGGTAACTTGGGTGGTATAGTACTAATGTTCTGGTCCTATTATATTATCCTATGTGTACGTCATGTTGGCACACTTCCGTATTTTTTTTATATTTCATGTCAAACTTAGACAAATCGCTGACCACACATCGCAAAGCGGCTACTTTTATCACCCATATTTCCAAAACCTACGTTTTTACGTTAACTTGGTTGGTATAATACTAAAGTTCTGGTTCGATTCTATCACCTATGTGTACCTAATGTTGGCACACGTCCGTATTTATTTTATCTTTCATGTCAAACCTAGACAAATCGCTGACCGCACATCTCAAAGCGGCTAAATATAATCACCCATATTTCCAAAACCTAAGTTTTTAAGGTAATTCCGGTAGTATAGTTCTAAAGTTCTGGTCCTATTCTATCATCCTATGTGTACGTCATGTTGGCAAACTTCCGTATTTATTTTTTATCTCATGTCAAACCTAGACAAATCGCTGACCGCACATCGCAAAGCGAATAATTTAATCACCCATTTTTCAAAAATCTAAATTTTAAGGTAACTTGGGTGGTATAGTCTTAAAGTTCTTGTCCTATTTTATCATCCTATGTGTACGTCATGCTGGCACACCTCCGTATTTATTTTTTATCTCATGTCAAACCTAGACGAAACGCTGTCCGCACATCTCAAAGCCACTACTTTATTCACCAATATTTCCAAAACCTAAGTTTTTACGGTAACTTGGTTGGTATAATACTAAAGTTCTGGTTCTATTCTATCACCCTCTGCGTACCTAATGTTGGCACACTTCCGTATTTATTTTATATTTCATGTCAAACTTAGACAAATCGCTGACCGCACATCGCAAAGCGGCTAATTTAAGGACCCATATTTCCAAAACCTAAGTTTTTACGGTAACTTGTGTGGTATAGTCCAACAGTTCTTGTCCTATTCTATCATCCTATGTGTACGTAATGTTGGCACACTTCAGTATTTATTTTATATTTCATGTCAAACTTAGACAAATCGTTGTCCGGACATCGCAAAGCGGCTAATTTAATCACACCTATATCCATAACCTAAGTTTTTACGGTAACTTTGGTGGTAAAGTACAAAGGTTCTGGTCCTATTCTATCATCCTATGTGTACGTCATGTTAGCACACTTCCGTATTTATTTTATATTTCATTTCAAATTTAGACAAATCGCTGACCGCACATCGCAAAGCGGCTAATTTAATCACCGATATTTCCAAAACCTAAGTTTTTATGGTAACTTGTTTGGTATAATACTAAAGTTCTGGTTCTATTCTATCACCCTATGTGTACCTAATGTTGGTACACTTCCGTATTTATTTTATATTTCATGTCAAACTTAGACAAATCGCTGACCGCACATCGCAAAGCGACTAATTTAATCACCCATATTTCCAAAACCTAAGTTTTTACGGTAACTTTGGTGGTATAGTCCTACAGTTCTTGTCCTATTATATCATCCTATGTGTACGTAAGTTGGCACACTTCCATATTTATTTTATATTTCATTTCAAACTAAGACAAATCCCTGTCCGTATATCGCAAAGCGACTAATTTAATCAGCCATTTTTCCAAAACCTAAGTTTTTACGGTTACTTAAGTGATATAATACAAAAGTTCTGGTCCTATTCTATCATCCTATGTGTACGTCATATTGGCGCACTTCCGAATTTATTTCATATATTATGTCAAACTTTGAATAATCGCTGTCCGCACATCGCAAAGCGACTACTTTAATCACCCATATTTCCAAAACCTAAGTTTTTACGGTAACTTGGGTGGTATAATACTAAATTTCTGTTCCTATTCTATCACCCTATGTGCACGTCATGTATACACAATTCCATATTTATGTTTATAATTCATGTCAAACTTAGACAAATCGCTGTGCGCAAATCGCAAAGCGACTACTTTAATCACCCATATTTCCAAAGCCTAGGTTTTTACGGTAACTTGGTTGGTATAATACTAATGTTCTGGTTCTATTCTATCACCCTGTGTGTACCTAATGTTGGCACACTTCCGTATTTATTTTATATTTCATGTCAAACTTAGACAAATCGCTGACTGCACATCGCAAGGCGGCTAATTTAATCACCGATATTTCCAAAACCTAGGTTTTTACGGTAATTTGGTTGGTATAATACTAAATTTCTTGTTCTATTCTTTCACCCCAGGTGTACGTCATGTATAAACAATTCCGTATTTATTTTTATATTTCATGTCAAACATATACAAATCGCTGTCCGTATATCGCAAAGCGACTACTTTAATCACTCATATTTCCAAAACCTAAATTTTTACGGTAACTTGGTTGGTATAATACTAAAGTTCTCGTTCTATTCTATCACCCTATGTGAACGTCATGTATCCACAATTCCATATGGAGTTTTATATTTCATGTTAAACTTAAAAAAATCGCTGTCCGCACATCGCAAAGCGACTAATTTAATCACCCATATTTCCGAAACCTAAGTCTTTAAGGTAACTTGGGTGGTATAGTACTAATGTTCTGGTCCTATTATATTATCCTATGTGTACGTCATGTTGGCACACTTCCGTATTTTTTTTATATTTCATGTCAAACTTAGACAAATCGCTGACCACACATCGCAAAGCGGCTACTTTTATCACCCATATTTCCAAAACCTACGTTTTTACGGTAACTTGGTTGGTATAATACTAAAGTTCTGGTTCTATTCTATGACCTATATGTACCTAATGTTGGCACACGTCCGTATTTATTTTATCTTTCATGTCAAACCTAGATAAATCGCTGACCGCACATCTCAAAGCGGCTAATTTAATCACCCATATTTCCAAAACCTAAGTTTTTACGGTAACTTGGTCGGTATAATACTAAATTTCTGGTCCTATCCTATCACCCCAGGTATACGTCATGTATCCACAATTCCGTATTTATTTTTATATTTCATGTCAAATTTAGACAAATCGCTGTCCGCACATCGCAAAGTGACTAATTTAATCACCCATATTTCCAAAACCTAAGTTTTTAAGGTAACTTGGGTGGAATAGTACAAAGTTCTGGTCCTATTTTATTATCCTATGTGTACGTCATGTTGGCACACTTCCGTATTTTTTTACATTTCATGTCAAACTTAGACAAATCGCTGACCACACATCGCGAAGCGGCTACTTTTATCACCCATATTTCCAAAACCTAAGTTTTTACGGTAACTTGGTTGGTATAATACTAAAGTTCTGGTTCTATTCTATCACTCTATGCGTACCTAATGTTGGCACACTTCCGTATTTATTTTATATTTCATGTCAAACCTAAACAAATCGCTGACCGCTCATCTCAAAGCGGCTAATTTAATCACCCATATTTCCAAAACCTAAGTTTTTAAGGTAACTCGGGGAGTATAGTTCTAAAGTTCTGGTCCTATTCTATCATCCTATATGTACGCCATATTGGCAAACTTCCGTATTTTTTTATATTTCATGTCAAACATAGACAAATCGCTGACCACACATCGTAAAGCGGCTACTTTTATCACCCATATTTCCAAACCTAAGTTTTTACGGTAACTTGGTTGGTATAATACTAAAGTTCTGGTTCTATTCTATCACCATATGCGTATATGCGTACCTAATGTTGGCTCACTTCCGTATTAATTTTATATTTCATGTCAAACCTAGACAAATCGCTGACTGCTCATCGCAAACCGGCTACTTTAATCACTCATATTTCCAAAACCTAAGTTTTTACGGTAACTTGGTTGGTATAATACTAAAGTTCTTATTCTATTCTATCACCCTATGTGAACGTCATGTATCCACAATTCCATATTGATATTTATATTTCATGTCAAACTTAGACAAATCGCTGACCGCACATCGCAAAGCGGCTACTTTAATCACTCATATTTCCGAAACCTAAGTTTTTAAGGTAACTTGGGTGGTATAGTACTAATGTTCCGGTCCTATTATATTATCCTATGTGTACGTCATGTTGGCACACTTCCGTATTTTTTTTTATATTTCATGTCAAACTTAGACAAATCGCTGACCACACATCGCAAAGCGGCTACTTTTATCACCCATATTTCCAAAACCTACGTTTTTACGTTAACTTGGTTGGTATAATACTAAAGTTCTGGTTCGATTCTATCACCTATGTGTACCTAATGTTGGCACACGTCCGTATTTATTTTATCTTTCATGTCAAACCTAGACAAATCGCTGACCGAACATCTCAAAGCGGCTAATTTAATCACCCAAATTTCCAAAACCTAAGTTTTTAAGGTAATTCTGGTAGTATAGTTCTAAAGTTCTGGTCCTATTCTATCATCCTATGTGTACGTCATGTTGGCAAACCTCCGTATTTATTTTTTATCTCATGTCAAACCTAGACAAATCGCTGACCGCACATCGCAAAGCGAATAATTTAATCACCCATTTTTCAAAAATCTAAATTTTAAGGTAACTTGGGTGGTATAGTCTTAAAGTTCTTGTCCTATTTTATCATCCTATGTGTACGTCATGCTGGCACACTTCCGTATTTATTTTTTATCTCATGTCAAACCTAGACGAAACGCTGTCCGCACATCTCAAAGCCACTACTTTATTCACCAATATTTCCAAAACCTAAGTTTTTACGGTAACTTGGGTGGTATAGTCCAACAGTTCTTGTCCTATTCTATCATCCTATGTGTACGTAATGTTGGAACACTTCAGTATTTATTTTATATTTCATGTCAAACTTAGACAAATCGCTGACCGCACATCGCAAAGCGGCTAATTTAATCACCGATATTTCCAAAACCTAAGTTTTTATGGTAACTTGTTTGGTATAATACTAAAGTTCTGGTTCTATTCTATCACCCTATGTGTACCTAATGTTGGCACACTTCCGTATTTATTTTATATTTCATGTCAAACTTAGACAAATCGCTGACCGCACATCGCAAAGCGACTAATTTAATCACCCATATTTCCAAAACCTAAGTTTTTACGGTAACTTTGGTGGTATAGTCCTACAGTTCTTGTCCTATTATATCATCCTATGTGTACGTAAGTTGGCACACTTCCGTATTTATTTCATATATTATGTCAAACTTTGAAAAATCGCTGTCCGCACATCGCAAAGCGACTACTTTAATCACCCATATTTCCAAAACCTAAGTTTTTATGGTAACTTGGGTGGTATAATACTAAATTTCTGTTCCTATTCTATCACCCTGTGTGCACGTCATGTATACACAATTCCATATTTATGTTTATAATTCATGTCAAACTTAGACAAATCGCTGTGCGCAAATCGCAAAGCGACTACTTTAATGACCCATATTTCCAAAGCCTAGGTTTTTACAGTAACTTGGTTGGTATAATACTAATGTTCTGGTTCTATTCTATCACCCTGTGTGTACCTAATGTTGGCACACTTCCGTATTTATTTTATATTTCATGTCAAACTTAGACAAATCGCTGACTGCACATCGCAAGGCGGCTAATTTAATCACCGATATTTCCAAAACCTAGGTTTTTACGGTAACTTGGTTGGTATAATACTAAATTTCTTGTCCTATTCTATCACCCCAGGTGTACGTCATGTATAAACAATTCCGTATTTATTTTTATATTTCATGTCAAACATATACAAATCGCTGTCCGTATATCGCAAAGCGACTAATTTAATCACTCATATTTCCAAAACCTAAGTTTTTACGGTAACTTGGTTGGTATAATACTAAAGTTCTCGTTCTATTCTATCACCCTATGTGAACGTCATGTATCCACAATTCCATATGGAGTTTTATATTTCATGTTAAACTTAGAAAAATCGCTGATCGCACATCGCAAAGCGACTAATTTAATCACCCATATTTCCGAAACCTAAGTTTTTAAGGTAACTTGGGTGGTATAGTACTAATGTTCTGGTCCTATTATATTATCCTATGTGTACGTCATGTTGGCACACTTCCGTATTTTTTTTATATTTCATGTCAAACCTAGATAAATCGCTGACCGCACATCTCAAAGCGGCTAATTTAATCACCCAAATTTCCAAAACCTAAGTTTTTACGGTAACTTGGTCGGTATAATACTAAATTTCTGGTCCTATCCTATCACCCCAGGTATACGTCATGTATCCACAATTCCGTATTTATTTTTATATTTCATGTCAAATTTAGACAAATCGCTGTCCGCACATCGCAAAGTGACTAATTTAATCACCCATATTTCCAAAACCTAAGTTTTTAAGGTAACTTGGGTGGAATAGTACAAAGTTCTGGTCCTATTTTATTATGCTATGTGTACGTTATGTTGGCACACTTCCGTATTTATTTTATATTTCATGTCAAATCTAAACAAATCGCTGACCGCTCATCTCAAAGCGGCTAATTTAATCACCCATATTTCCAAAACCTAAGTTTTTAAGGTAACTCGGGGAGTATAGTTCTAAAGTTCTGGTCCTATTCTATCATCCTATGTGTACGCCATATTGGCAAACTTCCGTATTTTTTTTATATTTCATGTCAAACTTAGACAAATCGCTGACCACACATCGCAAAGCGGCTACTTCTATCGCCCATATTTCCAAAACCTACGTTTTTACGGTAAATTGGTTGATATAATACTAAAGTTCTGGTTCTAGTCTATTACCTATGTGTACCTAATGTTGGCACACGTCCGTATTTATTTTACCTTTCATGCCAAACTTAGACAAATCGCTGACCGCTCATCGCAAAGCGACTAATTTAATCACCCATATTTCCAAAACCTAAGTTTTTACGGTAACTTGGTTGGTATAATACTAAAGTTCTGGTTCTATTCTATCACCATATGCGTATATGCGTACCTAATGTTGGCTCACTTCCGTATTAATTTTATATTTCATGTCAAACCTAGACAAATCGCTGACTGCTCATCTCAAAGCGGCTAATTTAATCACCCATATTTCCAAAACCTAAGTTTTTAAGGTAACTCGGGGAGTATAGTTCTAAAGTTCTGGTCCTATTCTATCATCCTATGTGTACGCCATATTGGCAAACTTCCGTATTTTTTTATATTTCATGTCAAACTTAGACAAATCGCTGACCACACATCGCAAAGCGGCTACTTCTATCGCCCACATTTCCAAAACCTACGTTTTTACGGTAACTTGGTTGATATAATACTAAAGTTCTGGTTCTAGTCTATCACCTATGTGTACCTAATGTTGGCACACGTCCGTATTTATTTTATCTTTCATGTCAAACCTAGACAAATCGCTGACCGCACATCTCAAAGCGGCTAATTTATCACCCATGTTTCCAAAACCTAAGTTTTTACGGTAACTTGGGTGGTATAGTCCAACAGTTCTTGTCCTATTCTATCATCCTATGTGTACGTAATGTTGGCACACTTCAGTATTTATTTTATATTTCATGTCAAACTTAGACAAATCGTTGTCCGGACATCGCAAAGCGGATAATTTAATTACACATATTTCCAAAACATAAGTTTTTACGGTAACTTTGGTGGTAAAGTACAAAGGTTCTGGTCCTATTCTATCATCCTATGTGTACGTCATGTTAGCACACTTCCGTATTTATTTTATATTTCATGTCAAACTTAGACAAATCGCTGACCGCACATCGCAAAGCGGCTAATTTAATCACCGATATTTCCAAAACCTAAGTTTTTATGGTAACTTGTTTGGTATAATACTAAAGTTCTGGTTCTATTCTATCACCCTATGTGTACCTAATGTTGGCACACTTCCGTATTTATTTTATATTTCATGTCAAACTTAGACAAATCGCTGACCGCACATCGCAAAGCGACTAATTTAATCACCCATATTTCCAAAACCTAAGTTTTTACGGTAACTTTGGTGGTATAGTCCTACAGTTCTTGTCCTATTATATCATCCTATGTGTACGTAAGTTGGCACACTTCCGTATTTATTTTATATTTCATTTCAAACTAAGACAAATCCCTGTCTGTATATCGCAAAGCGACTACTTTAATCAGCCATATTTCCAAAACCTAAGTTTTTACGGTTACTTGGGTGATATAATACAAAAGTTCTGGTCCTATTCTATCATCCTATGTGTACGTCATATTGGCACACTTCCGTATTTATTTCATATATTATGTCAAACTTTGAAAAATCGCTGTCCGCACATCGCAAAGCGACTACTTTAATCACCCATATTTCCAAAACCTAAGTTTTTACGGTAACTTGGGTGGTATAATACTAAATTTCTGTTCCTATTCTATCACCCTATGTGCACGTCATGTATACACAATTCCATATTGATGTTTATAATTCATGTCAAACTTAGACAAATCGCTGTGCGCAAATCGCAAAGCGACTACTTTAATCACCCATATTTCCAAAGCCTAGGTTTTTACGGTAACTTGGTTGGTATAATACTAATATTCTGGTTCTATTCTATCACCCTGTGTGTACCTAATGTTGGCACACTTCCGTATTTATTTTATATTTAATGTCAAACTTAGACAAATCGCTGACTGCACATCGCAAGGCGGCTAATTTAATCACCGATATTTCCAAAGCCTAAGTATTTACGGTAACTTGGTTGGTATAAAACTAAAGTTCTCGTTCTATTCTATCACCCTATGTGTACCTAATGTTGGCACACTTCCGTATTTATTTTATATTTCATGTCAAACTTAGACAAATCGCTGACCGCACATCGCAAAGCGGCTAATTTAATCACCCATATTTCCAAAACCTAGGTTTTTACGGTAACTTGGTTGGTATAATACTAAATTTCTTGTCCTATTCTATCACCCCAGGTGTACGTCATGTATAAACAATTCCGTATTTATTTTTATATTTCATGTCAAACATATACAAATCGCTGTCCGTATATCGCAAAGCGACTACTTTAATCACTCATATTTCCAAAACCTAAGTTTTTACGGTAACTTGGTTGGTATAATACTAAAGTTCTCGTTCTATTCTATCACCCTATGTGAACGTCATGTATCCACAATTCCATATGGAGTTTTATATTTCATGTTAAACTTAGAAAAATCGCTGTCCGCACATCGCAAAGCGACTAATTTAATCACCCATATTTCCGAAACCTAAGTTTTTAAGGTAACTTGGGTGGTATAGTACTAATGTTCTGGTCCTATTATAATATCCTATGTGTACGTCATGTTGGCAAACTTCCGTATTTTTTTATATTTCATGTCAAACTTAGACAAATCGCTGAGCACACATCGCAAAGCGGCTACTTTTATCACCCATATTTCCAAAACCTACGTTTTTACGGTAACTTGGTTGGTATAATACTAAAGTTCTGGTTCTATTCTATGACCTATGTGTACCTTATGTTGGCACACGTCCGTATTTATTTTATCTTTCATGTAAAACCTAGATAAATCGCTGACCGCACATCTCAAAGCGGCTAATTTAATCACCCAAATTTCCAAAACCTAAGTTTTTACGGTAACTTGGTCGGTATAATACTAAATTTCTGGTCCTATCCTATCACCCCAGGTATACGTCATGTATCCACAATTCCGTATTTATTTTTATATTTCATGTCAAATTTAGACAAATCGCTGTCCGCACATCGCAAAGTGACTAATTTAATCACCCATATTTCCAAAACCTAAGTTTTTAAGGTAACTTGGGTGGAATAGTACAAAGTTCTGGTCCTATTTTATTATCCTATGTGTACGTCATGTTGGCACACTTCCGTATTTCTTTACATTTCATGTCAAACTTAGACAAATCGCTGACCACACATCGCAACGCGGCTACTTTTATCACCCATATTTCCAAAACCTAAGTTTTTAAGGTAACTCGGGGAGTATAGTTCTAAAGTTCTGGTCCTATTCTATCATCCTATGTGTACGCCATATTGGCAAACTTCCGTATTTTTTTTATATTTCATGTCAAACTTAGACAAATCGCTGACCACACATCGCAAAGCGGCTACTTTTATCGCCCATATTTCCAAAACCTAAGTTTTTACGGTAACTTGGTTGGTATAATACTAAAGTTCTGGTTCTATTCTTTCACTCTATGCGTACCTAATGTTGGCACACTTCCGTATTTATTTTATATTTCATGTCAAACCTAAACAAATCGCTGACCGCTCATCTCAAAGCGGCTAATTTAATCACCCATATTTCCAAAACCTAAGTTTTTAAGGTAACTCGGGGAGTATAGTTCTAAAGTTCTGGTCCTATTCTATCATCCTATGTGTACGCCATATTGGCAAACTTCCGTATTTTTTTTATATTTCATGTCAAACTTAGACAAATCGCTGACCACACATCGCAAAGCGGCTACTTTTATCGCCCATATTTCCAAAACCTACGTTTTTACGGTAACTTAGTTGGTATAATACTAAAGTTCTGGTTCTAGTCTATCACCTATGTGTACCTAATGTTGGAACACGTCCGTATTTATTTTACCTTTCATGTCAAACTTAGACAAATCGCTGACCGCTCATCGCAAAGCGACTAATTTAATCACCCATATTTCCAAAACCTAAGTTTTTACGGTAACTTGGTTGGTATAATACTAAAGTTCTGGTTCTATTCTATCACCCTATGTGTACGTCATATTGGCACACTTCCGAATTTATTTCATATATTATGTCAAACTTTGAAAAATCGCTGCCCGCACATCGCAAAGCGACTACTTTAATCACCCATATTTCCAAAACCTAAGTTTTTACGGTAACTTGGGTGGTATAATACTAAATTTCTGTTCCTATTCTATCACCCTATGTGCACGTCATGTATACACAATTCCATATTGATGTTTATAATTCATGTCAAACTTAGACAAATCGATGTGCGCAAATCGCAAAGCGACTACTTTAATCACCCATATTTCCAAAGCCTAGGTTTTTACGGTAACTAGGTTGGTATAATACTAATGTTCTGGTTCTATTCTATCACGCTGTGTGTACCTAATGTTGGCACACTTCCGTATTTATTTTATATTTCATGTCAACCTTAGACAAATCGCTGACTGCACATCGCAAGGCGGCTAATTTAATCACCGATATTTCCAAAGCCTAAGTATTTACGGTAACTTGGTTGGTATAAAACTAAAGTTCTCGTTCTATTCTATCACCCTAAGTGTACCTAATGTTGGCACACTTCCGTATTTATTTTATATTTCATGTCAAAATTAGACAAATCGCTGACCGCACATCGCAAAGCGGCTAATTTAATCACCCATATTTCCAAAACCTAAGTTTTTACGGTAACTTGGGTGGAATAGTACAAAGTTCTGGTCCTATTTTATTATTCTATGTGTACGTCATGTTGGCACACTTCCGTATTTTTTTACATTTCATGTCAAACTTAGACAAATCGCTGACCACACATCGCATAGCGGCTACTTTTATCACCCATATTTCCAAAACCTAAGTTTTTACGGTAACTTGGTTGGTATAATTCTAAAGTTCTGGTTCTATTCTATCACCCTATGCGTACCTAATGTTGGCACACTTCCGTATTTATTTTATATTTCATGTCAAACCTAAACAAATCGCTGACCGCTCATCTCAAAGCGGCTAATTTAATCACCCATATTTCCAAAACCTAAGTTTTTAAGGTAACTCGGGGAGTATAGTTCTAAAGTTCTGGTCCTATTCTATCATCCTATGTGTACGCCATGTTGGCAAACTTCCGTATTTTTTTTATATTTCATGTCAAACTAAGACAAATCCCTGTCCGTATATTGCTAAGCGACTACTTTAATCAGCCATATTTCCAAAACCTAAGTTTTTACGGTTACTTGGGTGATATAATACAAAAGTTCTGGTCCTATTCTATCATCCTATGTGTACGTCATATTGGCACACTTCCGAATTTATTTCATATATTATGTCAAACTTTGAAAAATCGCTGTCCGCACATCGCAAAGCGACTACTTTAATCACCCATATTTCCAAAACATAAGTTTTTACGGTAACTTGGGTGGTATAATACTAAATTTCTGTTCCTATTCTATCACCCTATGTGCACGTCATGTATACACAATTCCATATTGATGTTTATAATTCATGTCAAACTTAGACAAATCGCTGTGCGCAAATCGCTAAGCGACTACTTTAATCACCCATATTTCCAAAGCCTAGGTTTTTACGGTAACTTGGTTGGTATAATACTAATGTTCTGGTCCTATTCTATCACCCTCTGTGTACCTAATGTTGGCACACTTCCGTATTTATTTTATATTTCATGTCAAACTTAGACAAATCGCTGACCGCACATCGCAAAGCGGCCAATTTAATCACCCATATTTCCAAAACCTAGGTTTTTACGGTAACTTGGTTGGTATAATACTAAATTTCTTGTCCTTTTCTATCACCCCAGGTGTACGTCATGAATAAACAATTCCGTATTTATTTTTATATTTCATGTCAAACATATACAAATCGCTGTCCGTATATCGCAAAGCGACTACTTTAATCACTCATATTTCCAAAACCTAAGTTTTTATGGTAACTTGGTTGGTATAATACTAAAGTTCTCGTTCTATTCTATCACCCTATTTGAACGTCATGTATCCACAATTCCATATGGAGTTTTATATTTCATGTTAAACTTACAAAAATCGCTGTCCGCACATCGCAAAGCGGCTACTTTTATCACCCATATTTCCAAAACCTACGTTTTTACGGTAACTTGTTTGGTATAATACTAAAGTTCTGGTTCTATTCTATGACCTATGTAAACCTAATGTTGGCACACGTCCGTATTTATTTTATCTTTCGTGTCAAACCTAGATAAATCGCTGACCGCACATCTCAAAGCGGCTAATTTAATCACCGAAATTTCCAAAACCTAAGTTTTTACGGTAACTTGGTCGGTATAATACTAAATTTCTGGTCCTATCCTATCACCCCAGGTATACGTCATGTATCCACAATTCCGTATTTATTTTTATATTTCATGTCAAATTTAGACAAATCGCTGTCCGCACATCGCAAAGCGGCTACTTTTATCACCCATATTTCCAAAACCTACGTTTTTACGGTAACTTGTTTGGTATAATACTAAAGTTCTGGTTCTATTCTATCACCCTATGCGTACCTAATGTTGGCACACGTCCGTATTTATTTTATCTTTCATGTCAAACCTAGATAAATCGCTTACCGCACATCTCAAAGCGGCTAATTTAATCACCCAAATTTCCAAAACCTAAGTTTTTACGGTAACTTGGTCGGTATAATACTAAATTTCTGGTCCTATCCTATCATCCCAGGTATACGTCATGTATCCACAATTCCGTATTTATTTTTATATTTCATGTCAAATTTAGACAAATCGCTGTCCTCACATCGCAAAGTGACTAATTTAATCACCCATATTTCCAAAACCTAAGTTTTTAAGGTAACTTGGGTGGAATAGTACAAAGTTCTGGTCCTATTTTATTATCCTTTGTGTACGTCATGTTGGCACACTTCCGTATTTTTTTTACATTTCATGTCAAACTTAGACAAATCGCTGACCACACATCGCAAAGCGGCTACTTTTATCACCCATATTTCCAAAACCTAAGTTTTTACGGTAACTTGGTTGGTATAATACTAAAGTTCTGGTTCTATTCTATCACTCTATGCGTACCTAATGTTGGCACACTTCCGTATTTATTTTATATTTCATGTCAAACCTAAACAAATCGCTGACCGCTCATCTCAAAGCGGCTAATTTAATCACCCATATTTCCAAAACCTAAGTTTTTAAGGTAACTCGGGGAGTATAGTTCTAAAGTTCTGGTCCTATTCTATCATCCTATGTGTACGCCATATTGGCAAACTTCCGTATTTTTTTATATTTCATGTCAAACTTAGACAAATCGCTGACCACACATCGCAAAGCGGCTACTTTTATCGCCCATATTTCCAAAACCTACGTTTTTACGGTAACTTGGTTGGTATAATACTAAAGTTCTGGTTCTATTCTATCACCTATGTGTACCTAATGTTGGCACACGTCCGTATTTATTTTACCTTTCACGTCAAACTTAGACAAATCGCTGACCGCTCATCGCAAAGCGACTAATTTAATCACCCATATTTCCAAAACCTAAGTTTTTACGGTAACTTGGTTGGTATAATACTAAAGTTCTGGTTCTATTCTATTACCCTATGCGTACCTAATGTTGGCACACTTCCGTATTTATTTTATATTTCATGTCAAACCTAGACAAATCGCTGACCGCTAATCGCAAAGCGACTAATTTAATCACCCATATTTCCAAAACCTAAGTTTTTACGGTAACTTGGTTGGTATAATACTAAACTTCTGGCTCTATTCTATCACCTATGTGTAGCTAATGTTGGCACACTTCCGTATTTATTTTATATATTATTTCAAACTTAGGCAAATCGCTGTCCGTATATCGCAAAGCGACTACTTTAATCACCCATATTTCCAAACCTACGTTTTTAAGGTAACTTGGGTGGTATAGTACTAATGTTCTGGTCCTATTTTATTATCCTATGTGTACGTCATGTTGGCACACTTCCGTATTTTTTTATATTTCATGTCAAACTTAGACAAATCGCTGACCACGCATCGCAAAGCGGCTGCTTTTATCACCCATATTACCAAAACCTACGTTTTTACGGTAACTTGGTTGGTATAATACTAAAGTTCTGGTTTTATTCTATCACCTATGTGTACCTAATGTTGGCACACGTCCGTATTTATTTTATCTTTCATGTCAAACCTAAGTAAATCGCTGACCGCACATCTCAAAGCGGCTAATTTAATCACCCAAATTTCCAAAACCTAAGTTTTTACGGTAACTTGGTCGGTATAATACTAAATTTCTGGTCCTATCCTATCACCCCAGGTGTACGTCATGGATCCACAATTCCGTATTTATTTTTATATTTCATGTCAAATTTAGACAAATCGCTGTCCGCACATCGCAAAGTGACTAATTTTATCACCCATATTTCCAAAACCTAAGTTTTTAAGGTAACTTGGATGGAATATCTCTAAAGTTCTGGTCCTATTTTATTATCCTATGTTTACGTCATTTTGGCACACTTCCGTATTTTTTTACATTTCATGTCAAACTTAGACAAACCGCTGACCGCACATCTCAAAGCGGCTAATTTAATCACCCATATTTCCTAAACCTAAGTTTTTAAGGGAACTCGGGGAGTATAGTTCTAAAGGTCTGGTCCTATTTTATCATCCGATGTGTACGTCATGTTGGCACACTTCCGTATTTATTTTATATATCATTTCAAACTAAGACAAATTGCTGTTCGCAAATCGCAAAGTGACTATGGAATAATAACTTGGGCGGTATAATATTAAATTTCTGGTCCTATTCTATCACCCCAGGTGTACGTCATGTATCCACAATTCCGTATTTATTTTTATATTTCATGTCAAACATATACAAATCGCTGTCCGCAAATCGCAAAGCGACTAATTTAATCACCCATATTTCCAAAACCTAAGTTTTTAAGGTAACTCAGGTAGTTTAGTTCTTAAAGTTCTAATGCAATTCTGTCATCCTATGTGTACGTCATGTTGGCACACTTCCGTATTTATTTTATATTTCATGTCAAATTTAGACAAATCGCTGTCCGCACATCGCAAAGTGACTAATTTAATCACCCATATTTCCAAAACCTAAGTTTTTAAGGTAACTTGGGTGGAATAGTACTAAAGTTCTGGTCCTATTTTATTATCCTATGTGTACGTCATGTTGGCACACTTCCGTATTTTTTTTACATTTCATGTCAAAATTAGACAAATCGCTGACCACACATCGCATAGCGGCTACTTTTATCACCCATATTTCCAAAACCTAAGTTTTTACGGTAACTTGGTTGGTATAATACTAAAGTTCTGGTCCTATTCTATCATCCTATGTGTACGTCATATTGGCACACTTCCGAATTTATTTCATATATTATGTCAAACTTTGAAAAATCGCTGTCCGCACATCGCAAAGCGACTACTTTAATCACCCATATTTCCAAAACATAAGTTTTTACGGTAACTTGGGTGGTATAATACTAAATTTCTGTTCCTATTCTATCACCCTATGTGCACGTCATGTATACACAATTCCATATTGATGTTTATAATTCATGTCAAACTTAGACAAATCGCTGTGCGCAAATCGCTAAGCGACTACTTTAATCACCCATATTTCCAAAGCCTAGGTTTTTACGGTAACTTGGTTGGTATAATACTAATGTTCTGGTCCTATTCTATCACCCTCTGTGTACCTAATGTTGGCACACTTCCGTATTTATTTTATATTTCATGTCAAACTTAGACAAATCGCTGACCGCACATCGCAAAGCGGCCAATTTAATCACCCATATTTCCAAAACCTAGGTTTTTACGGTAACTTGGTTGGTATAATACTAAATTTCTTGTCCTTTTCTATCACCCCAGGTGTACGTCATGAATAAACAATTCCGTATTTATTTTTATATTTCATGTCAAACATATACAAATCGCTGTCCGTATATCGCAAAGCGACTACTTTAATCACTCATATTTCCAAAACCTAAGTTTTTATGGTAACTTGGTTGGTATAATACTAAAGTTCTCGTTCTATTCTATCACCCTATTTGAACGTCATGTATCCACAATTCCATATGGAGTTTTATATTTCATGTTAAACTTACAAAAATCGCTGTCCGCACATCGCAAAGCGGCTACTTTTATCACCCATATTTCCAAAACCTACGTTTTTACGGTAACTTGTTTGGTATAATACTAAAGTTCTGGTTCTATTCTATGACCTATGTAAACCTAATGTTGGCACACGTCCGTATTTATTTTATCTTTCGTGTCAAACCTAGATAAATCGCTGACCGCACATCTCAAAGCGGCTAATTTAATCACCGAAATTTCCAAAACCTAAGTTTTTACGGTAACTTGGTCGGTATAATACTAAATTTCTGGTCCTATCCTATCACCCCAGGTATACGTCATGTATCCACAATTCCGTATTTATTTTTATATTTCATGTCAAATTTAGACAAATCGCTGTCCGCACATCGCAAAGCGGCTACTTTTATCACCCATATTTCCAAAACCTACGTTTTTACGGTAACTTGTTTGGTATAATACTAAAGTTCTGGTTCTATTCTATCACCCTATGCGTACCTAATGTTGGCACACGTCCGTATTTATTTTATCTTTCATGTCAAACCTAGATAAATCGCTTACCGCACATCTCAAAGCGGCTAATTTAATCACCCAAATTTCCAAAACCTAAGTTTTTACGGTAACTTGGTCGGTATAATACTAAATTTCTGGTCCTATCCTATCACCCCAGGTATACGTCATGTATCCACAATTCCGTATTTATTTTTATATTTCATGTCAAATTTAGACAAATCGCTGTCCTCACATCGCAAAGTGACTAATTTAATCACCCATATTTCCAAAACCTAAGTTTTTAAGGTAACTTGGGTGGAATAGTACAAAGTTCTGGTCCTATTTTATTATCCTTTGTGTACGTCATGTTGGCACACTTCCGTATTTTTTTTACATTTCATGTCAAACTTAGACAAATCGCTGACCACACATCGCAAAGCGGCTACTTTTATCACCCATATTTCCAAAACCTAAGTTTTTACGGTAACTTGGTTGGTATAATACTAAAGTTCTGGTTCTATTCTATCACTCTATGCGTACCTAATGTTGGCACACTTCCGTATTTATTTTATATTTCATGTCAAACCTAAACAAATCGCTGACCGCTCATCTCAAAGCGGCTAATTTAATCACCCATATTTCCAAAACCTAAGTTTTTAAGGTAACTCGGGGAGTATAGTTCTAAAGTTCTGGTCCTATTCTATCATCCTATGTGTACGCCATATTGGCAAACTTCCGTATTTTTTTATATTTCATGTCAAACTTAGACAAATCGCTGACCACACATCGCAAAGCGGCTACTTTTATCGCCCATATTTCCAAAACCTACGTTTTTACGGTAACTTGGTTGGTATAATACTAAAGTTCTGGTTCTATTCTATCACCTATGTGTACCTAATGTTGGCACACGTCCGTATTTATTTTACCTTTCACGTCAAACTTAGACAAATCGCTGACCGCTCATCGCAAAGCGACTAATTTAATCACCCATATTTCCAAAACCTAAGTTTTTACGGTAACTTGGTTGGTATAATACTAAAGTTCTGGTTCTATTCTATTACCCTATGCGTACCTAATGTTGGCACACTTCCGTATTTATTTTATATTTCATGTCAAACCTAGACAAATCGCTGACCGCTAATCGCAAAGCGACTAATTTAATCACCCATATTTCCAAAACCTAAGTTTTTACGGTAACTTGGTTGGTATAATACTAAACTTCTGGCTCTATTCTATCACCTATGTGTAGCTAATGTTGGCACACTTCCGTATTTATTTTATATATTATTTCAAACTTAGGCAAATCGCTGTCCGTATATCGCAAAGCGACTACTTTAATCACCCATATTTCCAAACCTACGTTTTTAAGGTAACTTGGGTGGTATAGTACTAATGTTCTGGTCCTATTTTATTATCCTATGTGTACGTCATGTTGGCACACTTCCGTATTTTTTTATATTTCATGTCAAACTTAGACAAATCGCTGACCACGCATCGCAAAGCGGCTGCTTTTATCACCCATATTACCAAAACCTACGTTTTTACGGTAACTTGGTTGGTATAATACTAAAGTTCTGGTTTTATTCTATCACCTATGTGTACCTAATGTTGGCACACGTCCGTATTTATTTTATCTTTCATGTCAAACCTAAGTAAATCGCTGACCGCACATCTCAAAGCGGCTAATTTAATCACCCAAATTTCCAAAACCTAAGTTTTTACGGTAACTTGGTCGGTATAATACTAAATTTCTGGTCCTATCCTATCACCCCAGGTGTACGTCATGGATCCACAATTCCGTATTTATTTTTATATTTCATGTCAAATTTAGACAAATCGCTGTCCGCACATCGCAAAGTGACTAATTTTATCACCCATATTTCCAAAACCTAAGTTTTTAAGGTAACTTGGATGGAATATCTCTAAAGTTCTGGTCCTATTTTATTATCCTATGTTTACGTCATTTTGGCACACTTCCGTATTTTTTTACATTTCATGTCAAACTTAGACAAACCGCTGACCGCACATCTCAAAGCGGCTAATTTAATCACCCATATTTCCTAAACCTAAGTTTTTAAGGGAACTCGGGGAGTATAGTTCTAAAGGTCTGGTCCTATTTTATCATCCGATGTGTACGTCATGTTGGCACACTTCCGTATTTATTTTATATATCATTTCAAACTAAGACAAATTGCTGTTCGCAAATCGCAAAGTGACTATGGAATAATAACTTGGGCGGTATAATATTAAATTTCTGGTCCTATTCTATCACCCCAGGTGTACGTCATGTATCCACAATTCCGTATTTATTTTTATATTTCATGTCAAACATATACAAATCGCTGTCCGCAAATCGCAAAGCGACTAATTTAATCACCCATATTTCCAAAACCTAAGTTTTTAAGGTAACTCAGGTAGTTTAGTTCTTAAAGTTCTAATGCAATTCTGTCATCCTATGTGTACGTCATGTTGGCACACTTCCGTATTTATTTTATATTTCATGTCAAATTTAGACAAATCGCTGTCCGCACATCGCAAAGTGACTAATTTAATCACCCATATTTCCAAAACCTAAGTTTTTAAGGTAACTTGGGTGGAATAGTACTAAAGTTCTGGTCCTATTTTATTATCCTATGTGTACGTCATGTTGGCACACTTCCGTATTTTTTTTACATTTCATGTCAAAATTAGACAAATCGCTGACCACACATCGCATAGCGGCTACTTTTATCACCCATATTTCCAAAACCTAAGTTTTTACGGTAACTTGGTTGGTATAATACTAAAGTTCTGGTTCTATTCTATCACCCTATGCGTACCTAATGTTGGCACACTTCCGTATTTATTTTATATTTCATGTCAAACCTAAACAAATCGCTGACCGCTCATCTCAAAGCGGCTAATTTAATCACCCATATTTCCAAAACCTAAGTTTTTAAGGTAACTCGGGGAGTATAGTTCTAAAGTTCTGGTCCTATTCTATCATCCTATGTGTACGCCATGTTGGCAAACTTCCGTATTTTTTTTATATTTCATGTCAAACTTAGACAAATCGCTGACCACACATCGCAAAGCGGCTACTTTTATCACCCATATTTCCAAAACCTACGTTTTTATGGTAACTTGGTTGGTATAATACTAACGTTCTGGTTCTATTCTATCACCCTATGCGTACCTAATGTTGGCACACTTCCTTATTTATTTTATATTTCATGTCAAACCTAGACAAATCGCTGTCCGTATATCGCAAAGCGACTACTTTAATCACCCATATTTCCAAAACCTAAGTTTTTACGGTAACTTGGTTGGTATAATACTAAAGTTCTGGCTCTATTCTATCACCCTATGTGTACCTAATGTTGGCACACTTCCGTATTTATTTTATATATCATTTCAAACTAAGGCAAATCGCTGTCCGTATATCGCAAAGCGACTACGGAATAATAACTTGGGCGGTATAATACTAGATTTCTGGTCCTATTCTATCACCCCAGGTGTACGTCATATATCCACAATTCCGTATTTATTTTTATATTTCATGTCAAACTTACCTTATGTTGGCACACTTCCGTATTTATTTAATATTTCATGTCAAACCTAGACAAATCGCTGACCGCACATCTCAAAGCGGCTAATTTAATCACCCATATTTCCAAAACCTAAGTTTTTAAGGGAACTCGGGGAGTATAGTTCTAAAGTTCTGGTCCTATTCTATCATCCGATGTGTACGTCATGTTGGCACACTTCAGTATTTATTTTATATATCATTTCAAACTAAGACAAATTGCTGTTCGTATATCGCAAAGTGACTACGGAATAATATCTTGGGTGGTATAATATTAAATTTCTGGTCCTATTCTATCACCCCAGGTGTACGTCATGTATCAACAATTCCGTATTTATTTTTATATTTCATGTCAAACATATACAAATCGCTGTCCGCACATCGCAAAGCGACTAATTTAATCACCCATATTTCCACAACCTAAGTTTTTACGGTAACTTGGTTGGTATAATACTAAAGTTCTGGTTCTATTCTATCACCCTATGTGTAACTAATGTTGGCACACTTCCGTATTTATTTTATATTTCATGTCAAACTGAGACAAATCGCTGACCGCACATCGCAAAGCGGCTACTTTAATCACCCATATTTCCAGAACCTAGGTTTTCACGGTAATTTGGGTGGTATAATACTAAAGTTCTGGTTCTATTCTATTATCGTATGTGTACCTCATGTTGGCACACTTCCGTATAATTTTATATTTCATGTCAAACTTAGACAAATCGCTGACCACACATCGCAAAGCGGCTACTTTCATCACCCATATTTCAAAAACCTAAGTTTTTAAGGTAATTTGGGCGGTATAATACTAAATTTTAGGTCCTATTCTACTACCCAAGGTGTACGTCATGTATCCACATTTCCCTATTTATTTTTATTTTTCATGGAAAAATTAGACAAATCGCTGTCTGCACATCGCAAAGCGACTAATTTAATCACCCATATTTCCAAAACCTATGTTTTTAAGGTAATTTGGGTGGTATAGTACTAAAGTTCTGGTCCTATTTTATTATCCTATGTGTACGTCATGTTGGCACACTTCCGTATTTTTTTATATTTCATGTCAAACATATTTCCAAAACCTAAGTTTTTACGGTAACTTGGTTGGTATAATACTAAAGTTCTGGTTCTATTCTATCACCCTATGCGTACCTAATTTTGGCACACTTCCTTATTTATTTTATATTTCATGTCAAACCTAGACAAATCGCTGACCACACATCGCAAAGCGGCTACTTTCATCACCCATATTTCCACAACCTAAGTTTTTACGGTAACTTGGTTGGTATAATACTAAAGTTCTGGTTCTATTCTATCACCCTATGCGTACCTAATGTTGGCACACTTCCGTATTTATTTTACATATCATTTCAAACTAAGACAAATCGCTGTTCGTATATCGCAAAGCGTCTACGGACTAATAACTTGGGCGGTATAATACTAAATTTCTGGTCCTTTTCTATCACCCCAGGTGTACGTCATGTACCCACAATTCCGTATTTATTTTTATATTTCATGTCAATTTTAGACAAATTGCTGACCACACATCGCAAAGCGGCTACTTTTATCACCCATATTTCCAAAACCTACGTTTTTACGGTAACTTGGTTGGTATAATACTAAAGGTCTGGTTCTATTCTATCACCTATGTGTACCTAATGTTGGCACACGTCCGTATTTATTTTATCTTTCATGTCAAACCTAAGTAAATCGCTGACCGCACATCTCAAAACGGCTAATTTAATCACCCAAATTTCCAAAACCTAAGTTTTTACGGTAACTTGGTCGGTATAATACTAAATTTCTGGTCCTATCCTATCACCTCAGGTGTACGTCATGTATCCACAATTCCGTATTTATTTTTATATTTCATGTAAATTTAGACAAATCGCTGTCCGCACATCGCAAAGTGACTAATTTAATCACCCATATTTCCAAAACATACGTTTTTAAGGTAACTTGGGTGGAATATTACTAAAGTTCTGGTCCTATTTTATTATCCTATGTGTACGTCATGTTGACACACCTCCGTATTTTTTTTACATTTCATGTCAAACTTAGACAAATCGCTGACCGCACATCTCAAAGCGGCTAATTTAATCACCCATATTTCCTAAACCTAAGTTTTTAAGGGAACTCTGGGAGTATAGTTCTAATGGTCTGGTCCTATTCTATCATCCGATGTGTACGTCATGTTGGCACACTTCCGTATTTATTGTATATATCATTTCAAACTAAGACAAATTGCTGTTCGTATATCGCAAAGTGATTACGGAATAATAACTTGGGCGGTATAATATTAAATTTCTGGTCCTATTCTATCACCCCATGTGTACGTCATGTATCCACAATTCCGTATTTATTTTTATATTTCATGTCAAACATATACAAATCGCTGTCCGCACATCGCAAAGCGACTCATTTAATCACCGATATTTCCAAAACCTAAGTTTTTAAGGTAACTCGGGTGGTTTAGTTCTTAAAGTTCTAATGCAATTCTGTCATCCTATGTGTACGTCATGTTGGCACACTTCCGTATTTATTTTATATTTCATGTCAAATTTAGACAAATCGCTGTCCGCACATCGCAAAGTGACTAATTTAATCACCCATAAATCCAAAACCTAATTTTTTAAGGTAACTTGGGTGGAATAGTACTAACGTTCTGGTTCTATTCTATCGCCTATGTGTACCTAATGTTGGCACACGTCCGTATTTATTTTACCTTTCATGTCAAACCTAGAAAATCGCTGACCGCACATCGCAAAGCGACTTATTTAATCACCCATATTTCCAAAACCTAAGTTTTTACGGTAACTTGGTTGGTATATTACTAAAGTTCTGGTTCTATTCTATCACCCTATGCGTACCTAATGTTGGCACACTTCCGTATTTATTTTATATTTCATGTCAAACCTAGACAAATCGCTGTCCGTATATCGCAAAGCGACTACTTTAATCACCCATATTTCCAAAACCTAAGTTTTTACGGTAACTTGGTTGGTATAATACTAAAGTTCTGGCTCTATTCTATCTCCCTCTGTGTACCTAATGTTGGCACACTTCCGTATTTATTTTATATATCATTTCAAACTAAGACAAATCGCTGTCCGTATATCGCAAAGCGACTACGGAATAATAACTTTGGCGGTATAATACTAAATTTCTGGTCCTATTCTATCACCCCAGGTGTACGTCATATATCCACAATTCCGTATTTATTTTTATATTTCATGTCAAACTTACCTAATGTTGGCACACTTCCGTATTTATTTAATATTTCATGTCAAACCTAGACAAATCGCTGACCGCACATCTCAAAGCGGATAATTTAATCACCCATATTTCCAAAACCTAAGTTTTTAAGGGAACTCGGGGAGTATAGTTCTAAAGTTCTGGTCCTATTCTATCATCCGATGTGTACGTCATGTTGGCACACTTCCGTATTTATTTTATATATCATTTCAAACTAAGACAAATAGCTATTCGTATATCGCAAACTGACTACGGAATAATAACTTGGGCGGTATAATATTAAATTTCTGGTCCTATTCTATTACCCCAGGTGTACGTCATGTATCAACAATTCCGTATTTATTTTTATATTTCATGTCAAACATATACAAATCGCTGTCCGCACATCGCAAAGCGACTAATTTAATCACCCATATTTCCACAACCTAAGTTTTTAAGGTAACTCGGGGAGTTTAGTTCTAAAGTTCTAGTCCAATTCTGTCATCCTATGTGTACGTCATGTTGGCACACTTCCGTATTTATTTAATATTTCATTTTAAACTAAGACAAATTGCTGTCCGTATATCGCAAAGCGACTACTTTAATCACCCATATTTCCAAAACCTAAGTTTTTACGGTAACTTGGTTGGTATAATACTAAAGTTCTGGTTCTATTCTATCACCCTATGTGTACCTAATGTTGGCACTTTTCCGTATTTATTTTATATTTCATGTCAAACTGAGACAAATCGCTGACCGCACATCGCAAAGCGGCTACTTTAATCACCCATATTTCCAGAACCTAGGTTTTCACGGTAATTTGGGTGGTATAATACTAAAGTTCTGGTCCTATTCTATTATCCTATGTGTACCTCATGTTGGCACACTTCCGTATAATTTTATATTTCATGTCAACCTTAGACAAATCGCTTACCAAACATCGCAAAGCGGCTACTTTCATTACCCATATATCAAAAACCTAAGTTTTACGGTAATTTGGGCGGTATAATACTAAATTTCAGGTCCTATTCTATCACCCCAGGTGTACGTCATGTATCCACATTTCCGTATTTATTTTTATTTTTCATGGCAAAATTAGACAAATCGCTTTCCGCACATCGCAAAGCGACTAATTTAATCACCCATATTTCCAAAACCTATGTTTTTAAGGTAATTTGGGTGGTATAGTACTAAAGTTCTGGTCCTATTTTATTGTCCTATGTGTACGTCATGTTGGCACACTTCCGTATTTTTTTATATTTCATGTCAAACATAGTTCCAAAACCTAAGTTATTACGGTAACTTGGTTGGTATAATACTAAAGTTCTGGTTCTATTCTATCACCCTATGCGTACCTAATATTGGCACACTTCCGTATTTATTTTATATATCATTTCAAACTAAGACAAATCGCTGTTCGTATATCGCAAAGCGACTACGGACTAATAACTTGGGCGGTATAATACTAAATTTCTGGTCCTTTTCTATCACCCCAGGAATACGTCATGTATCCACAATTCCGTATTTATTTTTATATTTCATGTCAATTTTAGACAAATTGCTGACCACACATCGCAAAGCGGCTACTTTTATCACCCATATTTCCAAAACCTAAGTTTTTACGGTAAATTGCTTGGTTTAATACTAAAGTTCTGGTCCTATTTTATTATCCTATGTGTACGTCATGTTGGCACACTTCCGTATTTTTTTATATTTCATGTCAAACTTAGACAAATCGCTGACCACGCTTCGCAAAGCGGCTAATTTTATCACCCATATTTCCTAAACCTACGTTTTTACGTTAACTTGGTTGGTATAATACTAGAGTTCTGGTTCTATTCTATCACCTATGTGTACCTAATGTTGGCACACGTCCGTATTTATTTTATCTTTCATGTCAAACCTAAGTAAATCGCTGACCGCACATCTCAAAGCGGCTAATTTAATCACCCAAATTTCCAAAACCTAAGTTTTTACGGTAACTTGGTCGGTATAATACTAAATTTCTGGTCTTATCCTATAACCCCAGGTGTACGTCATGTATCTACAATTCCGTATTTATTTTTATATATCATGTCAAATTTAGACAAATCGCTGTCCGCACATCGCAAAGTGACTAATTTAATCACCCATATTTCCAAAACCTAAGTTTTTAAGGTAACTTGGGTGGAATATTACTAAAGTTCTGGTCCTATTTTATAATCCTATGTGTACCTCATGTTGGCACACTTCCGTATTTTTTTTACATTTCATGTCAAACTTAGACAAATCGCTGACCGCACATCTCAAAGCGGCTAATTTAATCACCCATATTTCCTAAACCTAAGTTTTTAAGGTAACTCGTGTAGTTTAGCTCTTAAAGTTCTAATGCAATTCTGTCATCCTATGTGTACGTCATGTTGGCACACTTCCGTATTTATTTTATATTTCATGTCAAATTTAGACAAATCGCTGTCCGCACATCGCAATGTGACTAATTTAATCACCCATATTACCAAAACCTAATTTTTTAAGGTAACTTGGGTGGAATAGTACTAAAGTTCTGGTCCTATTTTATTATCCTATGTGTACGTCATGTTGGCACACTTCCGTATTTTTTTTACATTTCATGTCAAACTTAGACAAATCGCTGACCACACATCGCAAAGCGGCTACTTTAATCACCCATATTTCCAAAACCTAAGTTTTTACGGTAACTTGGTTGGTATAATACTAAAGTTCTGGTTCTATTCTATCACCCTATGCGTAGGTAATGTTGGCACACTTCCGTTTTTATTTTATATTTCATGTCAAACCTAAACAAATCGCTGACCGCTCATCTCAAAGCGGCTAATTTAATCACCCATATTTCCAAAACCTAAGTTTTTAAGGTAACTCGGGGAGTATAGTTCTAAAGTTCTGGTCCTATTCTATCATCCTATGTGTACGCCATGTTGGCAAACCTCCGTATTTATTTTATATTTCATTTCAAACTAAGACAAATCACTGTCCGTATATCGCAAAGCGACTACTTTAATCACCCATATTTCCAGAACCTAAGTTTTTACGGTAATTTGGGTGGTATAATACTAAAGTTCTGGTCCTATTCTATTATCATATGTGTACCTCATGTTGGCACACTTCCGTATAATTTTATATTTCATGTCAAACTTAGACAAATCGCTGACCACACATCGCAAAGCGGCTACTTTCATCACCCATATTTCAAAAACCTAAGTTTTACGGTAATTTTGGGCGGTATAATACTAAATTTCAGGTCCTATTCTATCACCCCAGGTGTACGTCATATATCCACATTTCCGTATTTATTTTTATTTTTCATGACAAAATTAGACAAATCGCTGTCCGCACATCGCAAAGCGACTAATTTAATCACCCATATTTCCAAAACCTATGTTTTTAAGGTAACTTGGTTGGTATAATACTAAAGTTCTGGTTCTATTCTATCACCCTATGCGTACCTAATGTTGGCACACTTCCATATTTATTTTATATATCATTTCAAACTAAGACAAATCGCTGTTCGTATATCGCAAAGCTACTACGGACTAATAACTTGGGCGGTATAATACTAAATTTCTGGTCCTATTCTATCACCCCAGGTGTACGTCATGTATCCAAAATTCCGTATTTATTTTTATATTTCATGTCAATTTTAGACAAATTGCTGACCACACATCGCAAAGCGGCTACTTTTATCACCCATATTTCCAAAACCTAAGTTTTTACGGTAAATTGGTTGATATAATACTAAAGTTCTGGTTCTATTCTATCACTCTATGTGTACCTAATGTTGGCAAACATCCGTATTTATTTTATATTTCATGTCAAACTAAGACAAACTATTCTATCACCCCAGGTGTACGTCATATATCCACATTTCCGTATTTATTTTTATTTTTCATGACAAAATTAGACAAATCGCTGTCCGTATATCGCAAAGCGACTACTTTAATCACCCATATTTCCAAAACCTACGTTTTTACGGTAACTTGGTTGGTATAATACTAAAGTTCTGGCTCTATTCTATCACCCTATGTGAATGTCATGTATCCACAATTCCATATGGATTTTTATATTTCATGTCAAACTTAGACAAATCGCTGTCCGCACATCGCAAAGCGACTACTTTAATCACCCATATTTCCAAAACCTAAGTTTTTACGGTAACTTGGGAGGTATACTACTAAATATCTGGTCCTATTCTATCACCCTATGTGAACGGCATGTATCCACAATTCCATATTGATTTTTATATTTCATGTCAAACTTAAACAAATCGCTGACCGCACATCGCAAAGCGGCTACTTTAATCACTCATATTTCCAAAACCTAAGTTTTGAAGGTAACTTGCGTGGTATAGTCCTAAAGTTCTGGTTCTATTCTATCATCCTATGTGTACGTCATATTGGCACACTTCCAAATTTATTTCATGTATTATGTCAAACTTTGAAAAATCGCTGTCCGCACATCGCAAAGCGACTACTTTAATCACGCATATTTCCAAAACATAAGTTTTGACGGTAACTTGGTTGGTATAATACTAAGGTTCTCGTTATATTCTATCACCCTATGTGAAAGTCATGTATCCACAATTCCATATGGTTTTTATATTTTATGTCAAACCTAGACAAATCGCTGTCCGCACATCGCAAAGCGACTAATTTATTCACCCATATTTCCGAAACCCAAGTTTTTAAGGTAACTTGGGTGGTATAGTACTAATGTTCTGGTCCTATTATATTATCCTATGTGTACGTCATGTTGGCACACTTCCGTATTTTTTTTATATTTCATGTAAAACTTAGACAAATCGCTGACCACACATCGCAAAGCGGCTAATTTTATCACCCATATTTCCAAAACCTACGTTTTTACGGTAACATGGTTGGTATAATACTATAGTTCTGGTTCTTTTCTATCACCCTATGCGTACCTAATGTTGGCACACTTTCGTATTTATTTTATATTTCATGTCAAACCTAGACAAATCGCTGACCGCACATCTCAAAGCGGCTAATTTAATCACCCATATTTCCAAAACCTAAGTTTTTAAGGTAACTCGGGGAGTATAGTTCTAAAGTTCTGGTCCTATTCTATCATCCTATGTGTACGTCATGTTGGCACACTTCCGTATTTATTTTATATATCATTTCAAACTAAGACAAATCTTTGTCCGTATATCGCAAAACGATTACGGACTAATAACTTGGGCGGTATAATACTAAATTTCTGGTCCTATTCTATCATTCCAGGAGTACGTCATGTATCCACAATTCCGTATTTGTTTTTATATTTCATGTCAAACTTAGACAAATCGCTGTCCGCACATCGCAAAGCGACTACTTTAATCACCCATATTTCCAAAACCTAAGTTTTTAAGGTAACTTGGGTGGTATAGTACTAAGGTTTTGGTCCTATTTTATTATCCTATGTGTACGTCATGTTGGCACACTTCCGTATTTTTTTATATTTCATGTCAAACTTAGACAAATCGCTGACCACACATCGCAAAGCGGCTACTTTTATCACTCATATTTCCAAAACCTAAGTTTTTACGGTAACTTGGTTGGTATAATACTAAAGTTCTGGTTCTATTCTATCACCCTATGCGTACCTAATGTTGGCACACGTCCGTATTTTTTTATATTTCATGTCAAACTTAGACAAATCGCTGTCCGTATATCGCAAAAAGACTACGGACTAATAACTTGGTTGGTATAATACTAAATTTCTGGTTCTATTCTATCACCCTATGCGTACCTAATGTTGGCACACTTCCGTATTTATTTTATATTTCATGTCAAACTTAGACAAATCGCTGACCGCACAAGGCAAAGCGGCTAATTTAATCACCGATATTTCCAAAACCTAAGTTTTTACGGTAACTTGGTCGGTATAATACTAAATATCTGGTCATATTCTATCACCCCAGGTGTACGTAATGTATCCACAATTCCGTATTTATTTTTTATTTCATGTCAAACTTAGACAAATTGCTGTCTGCACATCGCAAAGCGACTGCTTTAATCACCCATATTTCCAGAACCTAAGTTTTTAAGGTAAATTGGGTGGTATAGTACTATTGTTCTGGTCCTATTTTATTATCCTATGTGTACGTCATGTTGGCACACTTCCGTATTTATTTTATATATCATTTCAAACTAAGACAAATCGCTGTCCGTATATCGCAAAACGATTACGGACTAATAACTTGGGCGGTATAATACTAAATTTCTGGTCCTATTCTATCACCCCAGGTGTACGTCATGTATCCACATTTCCGTATTTATTTTTATATTTTATGTCAAACTTAGACAAATCGCTGTCCGCACATCGCAAAGCGACTACCTTAATCACCCATTATTTCCAAAACCTAAGTTTTTAAGGTAACTTGGGTGGTATAGTACTAAGGTTCTGGTCCTATTTTATTATCCTATGTGTACGTCATGTTGGCACACTTCCGTATTTTTTTATATTTCATGTCAAACTTAGACAAATCGCTGACCACACATCGCAAAGCGGCTACTTTTATCACTCATATTTCCAAAACCTAAGCTTTTACGGTAACTTGGTTGGTATAATACTAAAGTTCTGGTTCTATTCTATCACCCTACGCGTACCTAATGTTGGCACACTTTCGTATTTATTTTATATTTCATATTAAACCTAGTCAAATCGCTGACCGCACATCTCAAAGCGGCTAATATAATCACCCATATTTCCAAAACCTAAGTTTTTAAGTTAACTCGGGGAGTATAGTTCTAAAGTTCTGGTCCTATTCTATCATCCTATGTGTACGTCATGTTGGCACACTTCCGTATTTATTTTATATATCATTTCAAACTAAGACAAATCGCTGTCCGTATATCGCAAAACGACTACGGACTAATAACTTGGGCGGTATAATACTAAATTTCTGGTCCTATTCTATCACCCCAGGTGTACGTCATGTATCCACAATTCCGTATTTATTTTTATATTTCATGTCAAACATATACAAATCGCTGTCCGCACATCGCAAAGCGACTAATTTAATCACCCATATTTCCAAAACCTAAATTTTTAAGGTAACTCGGGTAGTATAGTTCTAAAGTTCTGGTCCAATGCTATCATCCTATGTGTACGTCATGTTGGCACACTTACGTATTTATTTTATATTTCATTTCAAACTAAGACAAATCGCAGTCCGTATATCGCAAAACAACTATCTTAATCACTCATATTTCCAAAACCTAAGTTTTTACGGTAACTCTGTTGGTATAATACTAAAGTTCTGGTTCTATTCTATCACCCTATGCGTACCTAATGTTGGCACACTTCCGTATTTATTTTATATTTCATGTCAAACCTAGACAAATCGCTGACCGCACAAGGCAAAGCGGCTAATTCAATCACCGATATTTCCAAAACCTAAGTTTTTACGGTAACTTGGTCGGTATAATACTAAATTTCTGGTCCTATTCTATCACCCCAGGTGTACGTAATGTATCCACAATTCCGTATTTATTTTTTTATTTCATGTCAAACTTAGACAAATCGCTGTCCGGGTATCGCAAAGCGACTAATTTAATCACCCATATTTCCAAAACCTAAGTTTTTAAGGTAACTTGGGTGGTATAGTACTAAGGTTCTGGTCCTATTTTATTATCCTATGTGTACGTCATGTTGGCACACTTCTGTATTTTTTATATTTCATGTCAAACTTAGACAAATCGCTGACCACACATCGCAAAGCGGCTATTTTTATCACTCATATTTCCAAAACCTAAGTTTTTACGGTAACTTGGTTGGTATAATACTAAAGTTCTGGTTCTATTCTATCACCCTACGCGTACCTAATGTTGGCACGCTTTCGTATTTATTTTATATTTCATGTCAAACCTAGACAAATCGCTGACCGCACATCTCAAAGCGGCTATTTTAATCACCCATATTTCCAAAATCTAAGTTTTTAAGGTAACTCGGGGAGTATAGTTCTAAATTTCTGGTCCTATTCTATCATCCTATGTGTACGTCATGTTGGCACACTTCCGAATTCATTTTATATATCTCATGTCAAACCTAGACAAATCGATGACCGCTCATTTTAAAGCGGCTAATTTAATCACCCATATTTCCAAAGCCTAAGTTTTTAAGGTAAGTCGGGCAGTATAGTTCTAAAGTTGTGGTCCTATTCTATCATCCTATGTGTACGTCATGTTGGCACACTTCCGTATTTATTTTATATATCATTTCAAACTAAGACAAATTGCTGTCCGTATATCGCAAAGCGACTACTTTAATCACTCATATTTCCAAAACCTAAGTTTTTACGGTAACTTGGTTGGTATAATACTAAAGTTCTCGTTCTATTTTATCACCCTATGTGAACGTCATGTATCCCCAATTCCATATGGATTTTTATATTTCATGTCAAACTTAGACAAATCGCTGTCCGCACATCGCAAAGCGACTACTTTAATCACCCATATTTCCAAAACCTAAGTTTTTACGGTAACTTGGGTGGTATAATACTAAATATCTGGTCCTATTCTATCACCCTATGTGAACGTCATGTATCCACAATTCCATATTGATTTTTATATTTCATGTCAAACCTAGACAAATCGCTGTCCGTATATCGCAAAGCGAATACTTTAATCACCCATATTTCCAAAACCTAAGTTTTTACGGTAACTTGGTTGGTATAATACTAAAGTTCTGGCTCTATTCTATCACCCTATGTGTACCTAATGTTGGCACACTTCCGTATTTATTTTATATATCATTTCAAACTAAGGCAAATCGCTGTCCGTATATCGCTAAGCGACTACGGAATAATAACTTGGGCGGTATAATATTAAATTTCTGGTCCTATTCTATTACCCCAGGTGAACGTCATATATCCACAATTCCGTATTTATTTTTATATTTCATGTCAAACTTAGACGAATCGCTGACCACGCATCGTAAAGCGGCTACTTTTTTCACCCATATTTCCAATACCTAAGTTTTTACGGTTACTTGGTTGGTATAATACTAAAGCTCTGGTTCTCTTCTATCACCCTATGCGTACCTAATGTTGGCACACTTCCGTATTTTTTTTATATTTCATGTCAAACTGAGACAAATCGCTGACCGCACATCGCAAAGCGGCTACTTTAATCACCCATATTTCCAGAACCTAAGTTTTTACGGTAATTTGGATGGTATAATACTAAAGTTCTGGTCCTATTCTATTATCCTATGTGTACCTCATGTTGGCACACTTCCGTATAATTTTATATTTCATGTCAAACGTAGACAAATCGCTGACCACAAATCGCAAAGCGGCTACTTTCATCACCCATATTTCAAAAACCTAAGTTTTACGGTAATTTGGGCGGTATAATACTAAATTTCAGGTCCTATTCTATCACCCCAGGTGTACGTCATGTATCCACATTTCCGAATTTATTTTTATTTTTCATGGCAAAATTAGACAAATCGTTGTCCGCAGATCGCAAAGCGACTAATTTAATCCCCCATATTTCCAAAACCTATGTTTTTAAGGTAATTTGGGTGGTATAGTACTTAAGTTCTGGTCCTATTTTATTATCCTATGTGTACGTCATGTTGGCACACTTCCGTATTTTTATATATTTCATGTCAAACTTAGTTCCAAAACCTAAGTTTTTACGGTAACTTGGTTGGTATAATACTAAAGTTCTGGTTCTTTTCTATCACCCTATGCGTACCTAATGTTGGCACACTTCCGTATTTATTTTATATATCATTTCAAACTAAGACAAATCGCTGTTCGTATATCGCAAAGCGACTACGGACTAATAACTTGGGCGGTATAATACTAAATTTCTGGTCCTATTCTATCACCCCAGGTGTACGTCATGTATCCACAATTCCGTATTTATTTTTATATTTCATGTCAATTTTAGACAAATCGCTGACCACACATCGCAAAGCGGCTACTTTTATCACCCATATTTCCAAAACCTAAGTTTTTACGGTAAATTGGTTGTTATAATACTAAAGTTCTGGTTCTATTCTATCACCCTATGCGTACCTAATGTTGGCACACTTCCGTATTTATATTTCATGTCAAACCTAGGCAAATCGCTGACCGCTCATTTTAAAGCGGCTAATTTAATCACCCATATTTCCAAAACCTAAGTTTTTACGGTAACTTGGTTGGTATAATACTAAAGTTCTCGTTCTATTCTATCACCCTATGTGAATGTCATGTATCCACAATTCCATATGGATTTTTATATTTCATGTCAAACTTAGACAAATCGCTGTCCGCACATCGCAAAGCGACTACTTTAATCACCCATATTTCCAAAACCTAAGTTTTTACGGTAACTTGGGAGGTATACTACTAAATATCTGGTCCTATTCTATCACCCTATGTGAACGGCATGTATCCACAATTCCATATTTATTTTTATATTTCATGTCAAACTTAGACAAATCGCTGACCGCACATCGCAAAGCGGCTACTTTAATCACTCATATTTACAAAACCTAAGTTTTGAAGGTAACTTGCGTGGTATAGTCCTAAGGTTCTGGTTCTATTCTATCATCCTATGTGTACGTCATATTGGCACACTTCCAAATTTATTTCATGTATTATGTCAAACTTTGAAAAATCGCTGTCCGCACATCGCAAAGCGACTACTTTAATCACGCATATTTCCAAAACATAAGTTTTGACGGTAACTTGGTTGGTATAATACTAAAGTTCTCGTTATATTCTATCACCCTATGTGAACGTCATGTATCCACAATTCAATATGGATTTTTATATTTTATGTCAAACTTAGACAAATCGCTGTCCGCACATCGCAAAGCGACTAATTTATTCACCCATATTTCCGAAACCCAAGTTTTTAAGGTTACTTGGGTGGTATAGTACTAATGTTCTGGTCCTATTATATTATCCTATGTGTACGTCATGTTGGCACACTTCCGTATTTTTTTTATATTTCATGTAAACTTAGACAAATCGCTGACCACACATCGCAAAGCGGCTAATTTTATCACCCATATTTCCAAAACCTACGTTTTTACGGTAACTTGGTTGGTATAATACTATAGTTCTGGTTCTATTCTATCACCCTATGCGTACCTAATGTTGGCAAACTTTCGTATTTATTTTATATTTCATGTCAAACCTAGACAAATCGCTGACCGCACATCTCAAAGCGGCTAATTTAATCACCCATATTTCCAAACCTAAGTTTTTTAGGTAACTCGGGGAGTATAGTTCTAAAGTTCTGGTCCTATTCTATCATCCTATGTGTACGTCATGTTGGCACACTTCCGTATTTATTTTATATATCATTTCAAACTAAGACAAATCGCTGTCCGTATATCGCAAAACGATTACGGACTAATAACTTGGGCGGTATAATACTAAATTTCTGTTCCTATTCTATCACCCCAGGTGTACGTCATGTATCCACAATTCCGTATTTATTTTTATATTTCACGTCAAACTTAGACAAGTCGCTGTCCGCACATCGCAAAGCGACAACTTAAATCACCCATATTTCGAAAACCTAAGTTTTTAAGGTAACTTGGGTGGTATAGTACTAAGGTTCTGGTCCTATTTTATTATCCTATGTGTACGTCATGTTGGCACACTTACGTAATTATTTTATATTTCATTTCAAACTAAGACAAATCGCTGTCCGTATATCGCAAAGCGACTAATTTAATCACTCATATTTCCAAAACCTAAGTTTTTACGTTAACTTTGTTTTTATAAAACTAAAGTTCTGGTTCTATTCTATCACCCTATGCGTACCTAATGTTGGCACACTTCCGTATTTATTTTATATTTCATGTCAAACTTAGACAAATCGCTGACCGCACATCGCAAAGTGGCTAATTTAATCACCGATATTTCCAAAACCTAAGTTTTTACGGTAACTTGGTTGGTATGATAGTAAAGTTCTCGTTCTATTCTATCACCCTATGTGAACGTTATGTATCCAAAATTCCAAATGGATTTTTATATTTCATGTCAAACTAAGACAAATCGCTGTCCGTATATCGCAACGCGACTACTTTAATCACCCATATTTCCAAAACCTACGTTTATACAGTAACTTGGTTGGTATAATACTAAAGTTCTGGTTCTATTCTATCACCTATGTGTACCTAATTTTGGCACACGTCCGTATTTATTTTATATTTCATGTCAAACCTAGACAAATCGCTGACCGCACATCTCAAAGCGGCTAATTTAATCACCCATATTTCCAAAACCTAAGTTTTTAAGGTAACTTGGGTGGTATAGTACTAAAGTTATGGTCCTATTTTATTATCCTATGTGTACGTCATGTTGGCACACTTCCGTATTTTTTTATATTTCATGTCAAACTTAGACAAATCGCTGACCACACATCGCAAAGCGGCTACTTTAATCACCCATATTTCCAAAACTAAGTTTTTAAGGTAACTCGGGTAGTTTAGTTCTAAAGTTCTGGTCCAATTCTGTCATCCTATGTGTACGTCATGTTGGCACACTTCCGTATTTATTTTATATTTCATTTTAAACTAAGACAAATCGATGTCCGTATATCGCAAAGCGACTACTTTAATCACCCATATTTCTAAAACCTAAGTTTTACGGTAACTTGGTTGGTATAATACTAAAGTTCTGGTTCTATTCTATCACCCAATGTGTACCTAATGTTGGCACACTTCCGTATTTATTTTATATTTCATCTCAAACTGAGACGAATCGCTGACCGCACATCGCAAAGCGGCTACTTTAATCACCCATATTTCAAGAACCTAAGTTTTTACGGTAATTTGGGTGGTATAATACTAAAGTTCTTGTCCTATTATATTATCCTATGTGTACCTGATGTTGGCACACTTCCGTATTTTTTTATATTTCATGTCAAACTTGAACAAATCGCTGACCACACATCGCAAAGCGGCTACTTTCATCACTCATATTTCAAAAACCTAAGTTTTACGGTAATTTGGGCGGTATAATACTAAATTTCAGGTCCTATTCTATCACCCCAGGTGTACGTCATGTATCCAAATTTCCGCATTTATTTTTATTTTTCATGTCAAACTTAGACAAATCGCTGACCGCACAAGGCAAAGCGGCTAATTTAATCACCGATATTTCCAAAACCTAAGTTTTTACGGTAACTTGGTCGGTATAATACTAAATTTCTGGTCCTATTCTATCACCCCAGGTGTACGTCATGTATCCACAATTCCGTATTTATTTTTATATTTCATGTCAAACTTAGACAAATCGCTGTCCGGGTATCGCAAAGCGACTACTTTAATCACCCATATTTCCAAAACCTAAGTTTTTAAGGTAACTTGGGTGGTATAGTACTACGGTTCTGGTCCTATTTTATTATCCTATGTGTACGTCATGTTGGCACACTTCCGTATTTTTTTATATTTCATGTCAAACTTAGACAAATCGCTGACCACACATCGCAAAGTGGCTACTTTTATCACTCATATTTCCAAAACCTAAGTTTTTACGGTAACTTGGTTGGTATAATACTAAACTTCTGGTTCTATTCTATCACCCTACGCGTACCTAATGTTGGCACACTTTCGTATTTATTTTATATTTCATGTCAAACCTAGACGAATCGCTAACCGCACATCTCAAAGCGGCTAATATAATCACCCATATTTCCAAAACCTAAGTTTTTAAGGTAACTCGGGGAGTATAGTTCTAAAGTTCTGGTCCTATTCTATCATCCTATGTGTACGTCATGTTGGCACACTTCCGTATTTATTCTATATATCATTTCAAACTAAGACAAATCGCTGTCCGTATATCGCAAAACGAATACGGACTAATAACTTGGGCGGTATAATACTAAATTTCTGGTCCTATTCTATCACCCCAGGTGTACGTCATGTATCCACAATTCCGTATTTATTTTTATATTTCATGTCAAACATATACAAATCGCTGTCCGCACATCGCAAAGCGACTAATTTAATCACCCATATTTCCAAAACCTAAATTTTTAAGGTAACTCGGGTAGTATAGTTCTAAAGTTCTGGTCCAATTCTATCATCATATGTGTACGTCATGTATGCACACTTACGTATTTATTTTATATTTCATTTCAAACTAAGACAAATCGCAGTCCGTATATCGCAAAACAACTAATTTAATCACTCATATTTCCAAAACCTAAGTTTTAACGGTAACTTTGTTGGTATAATACTAAAGTTCTGGGTCTATTCTATCACCCTATGCGTACCTAATATTGGCACACTTCCGTATTTATTTTATATTTCATGTCAAACCTAGACAAATCGCTGACCGCCAAAGGCAAAGCGGCTAATTTAATCACCGATATTTCCAAAACCTAAGTTTTTACGGTAACTTGGTCGGTATAATACTAAATTTCTGGTCCTATTCTATCACCCCAGGTGTACGTAATGTATCCACAATTCCGTATTTATTTTTTTATTTCATGTCAAACTTAGACAAATCGCTGTCCGGGTATCGCAAAGCGACTACTTTAATAGCCCATGTTTCCAAAACCTAAGTTTTTAAAGTAACTTGGGTGGTATAGTACTAAGGTTCTGGTCCTATTATATTATCCTATGTGTACGTCATGTTGGCACACTTCCGTATTTTTTATATTTCATGTCAAACTTAGACAAATCGCTGACCACACATCGCAAAGCGGCTATTTTTATCACTCATATTTCAAAAACCTAAGTTTTTACGGTAACTTGGTTGGTATAATACTAAAGTTCTGGTTCTATTCTATCACCCTACGCGTACCTAATGTTGGCACGCTTTCGTATTTATTTTATATTTCATGTCAAACCTAGACAAATCGCTGACCGCACATCTCAAAGCGGCTAATTTAATCACCCATATTTCCAAAACCTAAGTTTTTAAGGTAACTCGGGGAGTATAGTTCTAAAGTTCTGGTACTATTCTATCATCCTATGTGTACGTCATGTTGGCACACTTCCGTATTTTTTTATATTTCATGTCAAACCTAGACAAATCGCTGACCGCACATCTCAAAGCGGCTAATTTAATCACCCATATTTCCAAAACCTAAGTTTTTAAGGTAACTCCGGTAGTATAGTTCTAAAGTTCTGGTTCTACTCTATTATCCTATGTGTACGTCATGTATCCATACTTCCGTATTTTTTTTATATTCCATGTCAAACTTAGAAAAATCCCTCTCCGCACATCGCAAAGCAACTACTTTAATCACTTATACTTCCAAAACCTAAGTTTTTAAGGTAACTTGGATGGTATAGTACTAAAGTTCAGGTCCTATTCTATCATCCTATGTGTACGTAATGTTGGCACACTTCAGTATTTATTTTATATTTCATGTCAAACTTAGACAAATTGCTGACCGCACATCGCAAAGCGGCTAATTTAATCACCCATATTTCCAAAACCTAAGTTTTTACGGTAACATGTTTGTTATAATACTAAAGTTCTGGTTCTACTCTATCACCCTATGTGTACGTTATGTTAGCATTTTCCGTATTTATTTTATATTTCATGTCAAACTTAGACAATTCGCTAACCGCACATCGCAAAGCGGCTAATTTAATCACCCATATTTCCAAAACCTAAGTTTTTACGGTAACTTGGGTGGTATAGTCCAACATTTCTTGTCCTATTCTATCATCCTATGTGTACGTAATGTTGGCACACTTCAGTATTTATTTTATATTTCATGTCAAACGTAGACAAATCGTTGTCCGGACATCGCAAAGCGGCTAATTTAATCACCCATATTTCCAAAACCTAAGTTTTTACGGTAACTTGGGTGGTATAATACTAAATTTCTGTTCCTTTTCTATCACCCTATGTGCACGTCATGTATACACATTTCCATATTGATGTTTATTATTCATGTCAAACTTAGACAAATCGCTGTGCGCAAATCGCAAAGCGACTACTTTATTCATCCATATTTCCAAAGCCTAGGTTTTTACGGTAACTTGGTTGGTATAATAATAAGTTCTGGTTCTATTCTATCACCCTATGCGTACCTAATGTTGGCACACTTCCGTATTTATTTATATTTCATGTCAAACCTATACAAATCGCTGAACGCACATCTCAAGGCGGCTAATATAATCACCCATATTTCCAAAACAAGTTTTTAAGGTAATTCGGGGAGTATAGTTCTAAAGTTCTGGTCCTATTCTATCATCCTATGTGTACGTCATGTTGGCACACTTCCGTATTTTTTTATATTTCTTGTCAAACTTAGACAAATCGCTGACCACACATCGCAAAGCGGCTACTTTTATCACTCATATTTCCAAAACCTAAGTTTTTACGGTAAGTTGGTTGGTATATTACTAAAGTTCTGGTTCTATTCTATCACCCTACGCGTACCTAATGTTGGCACACTTTCGTATTTATTTTATATTTCATGTCAAACCTCGACAAATCGCTGACCACACATCTCAAAGCGGCTAATATAATCACCCATATTTCCAAAACCTAAGTTTTTAAGGTAACTCGGGGAGTATAGTTCTAAAGTTCTGGTCCTATTCTATCATCCTATGTGTACGTCATGTTGGCACACTTCCGTATTTATTTTATATATCATTTCAAAATAAGACAAATCGCTGTCCGTATATCGCAAAACGACTACGGACTAATAACTTGGGCGGTATAATACTAAATTTCTGGTCCTATTCTATCACCCCAGGTGTACGTCATGTATCCACAATTCCGTATTTATTTTTATATTTCATGTCAAACATATACAAATCGCTATCCGCACATCGCAAAGCGACTACTTTAATCACCCATATTTCCAAAACCTAAGTTTTTACGGTTACTTGGTTGGTATAATACTAAAGTTCTGGTTCTATTCTATCACCCTATGCGTACCTAATGTTGGCACACTTCCGTATTTATTTTATATTTCATGTCAAACCTAGACAAATCGCTGATTGCACAAGGCAAAGCGGCTAATTTAATCACCGATATTTCCAAAACCTAAGTTGTTACGGTAACTTGGTTGGTATAATACTAAAGTTCTGGTTCTATTCTATCACCCTACGCGTACCTAATGTTGGCACACTTTCGTATTTATTTTATATTTCATGTCAAACCTAGATAAATCGCTGACCGCACATCTCAAAGCGGCTAATATAATCACCCATATTTCCAAAACCTAAGTTATTAAGGTAACTCGGGGAGTATAGTTCTAAAGTTCTGGTCCTATTCTATCATCCGATGTGTACGTCATGTTGGCACACTTCCGTATTTATTTTATATATCATTTCAAACTAAGAAAAATCGCTGTCCGTATATCGCAAAACGACTACGGACTAATAACTTGGGCGGTATAATACTAAATTTCTGGTCCTATTCTATCACCCCAGGTGTACTTCATGTATCCACAATTCCGTATTTATTTTTATATTTCATGTCAAACATATACAAATCGCTGTCCGCACATCGCAAAGCGACTAATTTAATCACCCATATTTTCCAAAACCTAAATTTTTAAGGTAACTCGGGTAGTATAGTTCTAAAGTTCTGGTCCAATTCTATCATCCTATGTGTACGTCATGTTGGCACACTTACGTATTTATTTTATACATCATTTCAAACTAAGACAAATCGCAGTCCGTATATCGCAAAACAACTAATTTAATCACTCAAATTTCCAAAACCTAAGTTTTTACGGTAACTTGGTTGGTATAATACTAAAGTTCTGGTTCTATTCTATCACCCTATGCGTACCTAATGTTGGCACACTTCCGTATTTATTTTATATTTCATGTCAAACCTAGACAAATCGCTGACCGCACAAGGCAAAGCGGCTAATTTAATCACCGATATTTCCAAAACCTAAGTTTTTACGGTAACTTGGTCGGTATAATACGAAATTTCTGGTCCTATTCTATCACCCCAGGTGTACGTAATGTATCCACAATTCCGTATTTATTTTTTTATTTCATGTCAAACTTAGACAAATCGCTGTCCGGGTATCGCAAAGCGGCTAATTTAATCACCCATATTTCCAAAGCCTAAGATTTTAAGGTAACTCGGGGAGTATAGTTCTAAAGTTCTGGTCCTATTCTATCATCCTATGTGTACGTCATGTTGGCACACTTCCGTATTTTTTTATATTTCATGTCAAACTTAGACAAATCGCTGACCACACATCGCAAAGCGGCTACTTTTATCACCCATATTTCCAAAACCTAAGTTTTTACGGTAACTTGGTTGGTATAATACTAAAGTTCTGGTTCTATTCTATCACCCTATGCGTACCTAATGTTGGCACACTTCCGTATTTATTTTATATTTCATGTCAAACCTAGACAAATCGCTGACCGCACAAGGCAAAGCGGCTAATTTAATCACCGATATTTCCAAAACCTAAGTTTTTACGGTAACTTGGTTGGTATAATACTAAAGTTCTGGTTCTATTCTATCTACCTACGCGTACCTAATGTTGGCACGCTTTCGTATTTATTTTATATTTCATGTCAAACCTAGACAAATCGCTGACCACACATCTCAAAGCGGCTAATTTAATCACCCATATTTCCAAAGCCTAAGTTTTTAAGGTAACTCGGGGAGTATAGTTCTAAAGTTCTAGTCCTATTCTATCATCCTATGTGTACGTCATGTTGGCACACTTCCGTATTTATTTTATATATCATTTCAAACTAAGACAAATCGCTGTCCGTATATCGCAAAACGACTACGGACTAATAACTTGGGCGGTATAATACTAAATTTCTGGTCCTATTCTATCACGCCAGGTGTACGTCACATATCCACAATTCCGTATTTATTTTTATATTTCATGTCAAACATATACAAATCGCTGTCCGCACATCGCAAAGCGACTAATTTAATCACCCATATTTCCAAAACCTAAATTTTTAAGGTAACTCGGGTAGTATAGTTCTAAAGTTCTGGTCCAATTCTATCATCCTATGTGTACGTCATGTTGGCACACTTACGTATTTATTTTATATTTCATTTCAAACTAAGACAAATCGCAGTCCGTATATCGCAAAACAACTAATTTAATCACTCATATTTCCAAAACCTAAGTTTTTACGGTAACTTGGTTGGTATAATACTAAAGTTCTGGTTCTATTCTATCACCCTATGCGTACCTAATGTTTGCACACTTCCGTATTTATTTTATATTTCATGTCAAACCTAGACAAATCGCTGACCGCACAAGGCAAAGCGGCTAATTTAATCACCGATATTTCCAAAACCTAAGTTTTTACGGTAAGTTGGTTGGTATATTACTAAAGTTCTGGTTCTATTCTATCACCCTACGCGTACCTAATGTTGGCACACTTTCGTATTTATTTTATATTTCATGTCAAACCTCGACAAATCGCTGACCACACATCTCAAAGCGGCTAATATAATCACCCATATTTCCAAAACCTAAGTTTTTAAGGTAACTCGGGGAGTATAGTTCTAAAGTTCTGGTCCTATTCTATCATCCTATGTGTACGTCATGTTGGCACACTTCCGTATTTATTTTATATATCATTTCAAACTAAGACAAATCGCTGTCCGTATATCGCAAAACGACTACGGACTAATAACTTGGGCGGTATAATACTAAATTTCTGGTCCTATTCTATCACCCCAGGTGTACGTCATGTATCCACAATTCCGTATTTATTTTTATATTTCATGTCAAACATATACAAATCGCTGTCCGCACATCGCAAAGCGACTACTTTAATCACCCATATTTCCAAAACCTAAGTTTTTACGGTAACTTGGTTGGTATAATACTAAAGTTCTGGTTCTATTCTATCACCCTATGCGTACCTAATGTTGGCACACTTCCGTATTTATTTTATATTTCATGTCAAACCTAGACAAATCGCTGACCGCACAAGGCAAAGCGGCTAATTTAATCACCGATATTTCCAAAACCTAAGTTTTTACGGTAACTTGGTCGGTATACTACTAAATTTCTGGTCCTATTCTATCACCCCAGGTGTACGTAATGTATCCACAATTCCGTATTTATTTTTTTATTTCATGTCAAACTTAGACAAATCGCTGTCCGGGTATCGCAAAGCGACTACTTTAATCACCCATATTTCCAAAACCTAAGTTTTTAAGGTAACTTGGGTGGTATAGTACTAAGGTTCTGGTCCTATTTTATTATCCTATGTGTATGTCATGTTGGCACACTTCCGTATTTTTTATATTTCATGTCAAACTTAGACAAATCGCTGACCACACATCGGAAAGCGGCTATTTTTATCACTCATATTTCCAAAACCTAAGTTTTTACGGTAACTTGGTTGGTATAATACTAAAGTTCTGGTTCCATTCTATCTACCTACGCGTACCTAATGTTGGCACGCTTTCGTATTTATTTTATATTTCATGTCAAACCTAGACAAATCGCTGACCACACATCTCAAAGCGGCTAATTTAATCACCCATATTTCCAAAGCCTAAGTTTTTAAGGTAACTCGGGGAGTATAGTTCTAAAGTTCTGGTCCTATTCTATCATCCTATGTGTACGTCATGTTGGCACACTTCCGTATTTTTTTATATTTCATGTCAAACTTAGACAAATCGCTGACCACACATCGCAAAGCGGCTACTTTTATCACCCATATTTCCAAAACCTACGTTTTTACGGTAACTTGGTTGGTATAATACTAAAGTTCTGGTTCTATTCTATCACCCTATTCGTACCTAATGTTGGCACACTTCCGTATTTATTTTATATTTCATGTCAAACCTAGACAAATCGCTGACCGCACAAGGCAAAGCGGCTAATTTAATCACCGATATTTCCAAAACCTAAGTTTTTACGGTAACTTGGTTGGTATAATACTAAAGTTCTGGTTCTATTCTATCTACCTACGCGTACCTAATGTTGGCACGCTTTCGTATTTATTTTATATTTCATGTCAAACCTAGACAAATCGCTGACCACACATCTCAAAGCGGCTAATTTAATCACCCATATTTCCAAAGCCTAAGTTTTTAAGGTAACTCGGGGAGTATAGTTCTAAAGTTCTAGTCCTATTCTATCATCCTATGTGTACGTCATGTTGGCACACTTCCGTATTTTTTTATATTTCATGTCAAACTTAGACAAATCGCTGACCACACATCGCAAAGCGGCTACTTTTATCACCCATATTTCCAAAACCTAAGTTTTTACGGTAACTTAAGTTGTATAGTACTAAAGTTCTTGTTCTATTCTATCACCCTATGCGTACCTAATGTTGGCACACTTCCGTATTTATTTTATATTTCATGTCAAACCTAGACAAATCGCTGACCGCACATCTCAAAGCGGCTAATATAATCACCCATATTTCCAAAACCTAAGTTTTTAAGGTAACTCGGGGAGTATAGTTCTAAAGTTCTAGTCCTATTCTATCATCCTATGTGTACGTCATGTTGGCACACTTCCGTATTTTTTTATATTTCATGTCAAACTTAGACAAATCGCTGACCACACATCGCAAAGCGGCTACTTTTATCACCCATATTTCCAAAACCTAAGTTTTTACGGTAACTTAAGTTGTATAGTACTAAAGTTCTTGTTCTATTCTATCACCCTATGCGTACCTAATGTTGGCACACTTCCGTATTTATTTTATATTTCATGTCAAACCTAGACAAATCGCTGACCGCACATCTCAAAGCGGCTAATATAATCACCCATATTTCCAAAACCTAAGTTTTTAAGGTAACTCGAGGAGTATAGTTCTAAAGTTCTGGTCCTATTCTATCATCCTATGTGTACGTCATGTTGGCACACTTCCGTATTTATTTTATATATCATTTCAAACTAAGACAAATCGCTGTCCGTATATCGCAAATCCTATTCTATCACCCCAGGTGTACGTAATGTATCCACAATTCCGTATTTATTTTTTTATTTCATGTCAAACTTAGACAAATCGCTGTCCGGGTATCGCAAAGCGACTACTTTAATCACCCATATTTCCAAAACCTAAGTTTTTAAGGTAACTTGGGTGGTATAGTACTAAGGTTCTGGTCCTATTATATTATCCTATGTGTACGTCATGTTGGCACACTTCCGTATTTTTTATATTTCATGTCAAACCTAGACAAATCGCTGACCACACATCGCAAAGCGGCTATTTTTATCACTCATATTTCCAAAACCTAAGTTTTTACGGTAATTTGGTTGGTATAATACTAAAGTTCTGGTTCTATTCTATCACCCTACGCGTACCTAATGTTGGCACGCTTTCGTATTTATTTTATATTTCATGTCAAACCTAGACAAATCGCTGACCGCACATCTCAAAGCGGCTAATTTAATCACCCATATTTCCAAAACCTAAGTTTTTAAGGTAACTCGGGGAGTATAGTTCTAAAGCTCTGGTTCTTTTCTATTATCCCATGTGTACGTCATGTATCCACACTTCCGTATTTTTTTATATTCCATGTCAAACTTAGAAAAATCCCTCTCCGCACAACGCAAAGCAACTACTTTAATCACTTATACTTCCAAAACCTAAGTTTTTAAGGTAACTTGGATGGTACAGTACTAAAGTTCTGGTCCTATTCTATCATCCTATGTGTACGTAATGTTGGCACACTTCAGTATTTATTTTATATTTCATGTCAAACTTAGACAAATCGCTGACCGCACATCGCAAAGCGGCTAATTTAATCACCCATATTTCCAAAACCTAAGTTTTTACGGTAACTTTGTTGGTATAATACTAAAGTTCTGGTTCTATTCTATCACCCTATGTGTACCTAATGTTGGCACACTTCCGTATTTATTTTATATTTCATGTCAAACTTAGACAAATCGCTGACCGCACATCGCAAAGCGGCTAATTTAATCACCCATATTTCCAAAACCTAAGTTTTTACGGTAACTTGGGTGGTATAGTCCAACAGTTCTTGTCCTATTCTATCATCCTATGTGCACGTAATGTTGGCACACTTCAGTATTTATTTTATATTTCATGTCAAACGTAGACAAATCGTTGTCCGGACATCGCAAAGCGGCTAATTTAATCACCCATATTTCCAAAACCTAAGTTTTTACGGTAACTTGGGTGAGTAGTAGAGCATTCCCTGCTTTTTAAGGAATGGAATATCAATTCGATGCTAGCAAGAACGGATGCTGGTTGTGTAACAGAGTTTGGTGTTGCTGTGTGAGTCGTGCTTTTGGCTAACGGAAGGTCAGATGTGAGTGGTTATTTAGTGAAAGTAAAAGTCTGACTGCTACTTGCATCTCAGGCTGCAATCAAATGAATGTAAAAGTTGTTCTGTATGGAGATTGGTTTGGTATATAATCCCAACAGAAAATTGAATCGATACAGTCTCTACTGCAGTGTTGTAACCACCAGTGGGCAATCGGAAGATGTTATACTGGTAAGAGTAACAACTCAAATCATTCTTTAGTTAAATATGTAGCATAAAATAATCTTCAATCTAGAATTATTTGTTTATATTTGAAATTAGTAATAATCTAGCACTGAATATGGATAAAGATAAAAATACATGGTTTATTACGGTAAAATTATAAATCGCATTATGTTTAAAATGGTTTATTGTTTACTTTTTATTTTTTATAAATGAGTATGTTGGGGGCATTTCCCACCATGCCAGTACATCTGACATGGAGGGAGCCCTGTTTTATTTCCGCGATGTCCTCGTCCGACAACTCCTCGTTAAATCTATGCGGAAGGTACGAAAGAGCCCTTCCACCGGTGGGCATTTCCAGCTCGAGGACCACCGCCGGCCCAAACCGGGTTGACACCCGGCGTGCGTCGGCGATCTGGTAGCCGTCTTGGTGGACCAGATCTTTTGCCGATACTCGCGGCAGAGCCGATGCCTGTTCCAAAGACAGCAGCTTCTTAGTCAGCGACATCGTGCTGAAAAATAAAAACCATCCGGTTTAGTGTTGATATAAAAACAACAACTGCATGTGTATGGTGTAAAATAAGTGATGCGATCATTTTGATAAATGTGGAAGGCAACCATTTCGTGAAATAGCCCTTAGTCTACTTAGTAGATTTGGTTTAGAAGTGATAATACAATTTTAACAAATATGCAGTGTATATTGTGATTAAAAATAACAATGATGTATTCACTAAATACAAATAATAAAAATATTCTGTATATTATAAGCTTGATAACTCTTAACTATACCACACAACCAACATATGAAATATTATAAGTGCAACCATTGCAATCATAATAATTGTCATTTATTACCAGTGCCACAATTAAATTTTGTCGTATAGAAACTGTAAACAAAATCATGTTCAATATTAAAAGAGATTATGGTAAATAACAAACAATAATAATTTACTCTAAACGAGGTTAGTGTTGATGATAAGCCAAACCGTTTTATTTAAATTGCTACATATACAATACTGTATTGCAGAATAGAATAAAAATCCAAAGTTTTGTAAGAATAATAATTATAATCCTTCTTCGAATTAGATTATAGGTACAGAATTATTATTAATGGAAATACGTGTTAAAAGCTGATAAAAATAAAATTTTGTAAAATGAATAAAAATTCAAAGTTTAGTTTGATTAAGAGTTTTGTATCAAAGTATTACAAATAAGCATAGTTACAAATGTTCAGTGTTGCTAAATTAAATATTTTTATTTTCATCTACAATAATATAAAGAACAGGTGGTTTTGTATGTATGAGTAGAATGTATTAGCTGTTTTTGCGGGTGGATGGAAGTTGCATAGTTGTATGTTTAGATGTGGCAAGTGAATGCGTAAAATACCGAGCTGACTGGGATGAAATTTCACACATAGGTAGGTTTTCAACCTGGGGAAACATATAGGCCTATTCACTGACTTGAAATTCCCTCCTGCTATGCCCTATGAACGTCTCCAGTATCAATATCTGTTTATAAGGATGTTAATATTCAAACATGTAAATGTAAACAGCTGTGGTCACTAATTTGACAGGCCTGAGAGCAGTGGCAAGATTAGCTGCCTCAAGGTATCGATCGTGAGCAAAGTCACGGGCAACTGCTAGTAGTAAATAAAATCTATAAATATTAAAACCTCTCTGAATATATAAAAGAAAAATTAAAACGATAGTATATAAAGACCAAATTATCGTAACTCTTATAAATATTGATAAATATGTTTTATGAACAACTACTAGTTTATATAATGGTTGTAGAGTGGCAGGTGTCTACCAGTTAACCTAGACAACAAAGTAGACAAAAGGGAACCAAACCAATAGAAAATTATAGCCTTAAAACAGATCGTGCTAGAAATTATTTGAAAAAAGTAATTGTAAATGCATTAGCCTGAAATCACTGATAAAATAACTGACAGTATCAATAAAATCCAATATGTGCAAACTAAGAAGGTGTTAGTGACAGATATAAAATAAGATATGAAAAATCAAATAAATACTGCAGTATAAAATAAAACTAATAAATAGCTAGCAATATATGTATAATTCCCATTATGTAAAAGTAAATGTTACATCTGAAAAAAATTAATGCTGTAACGTATTAAAACGAGGTTAGTGTTAGTTTACATTTTAAATACAGGCATAACAGATTTAATATAATCTATCATGAAATAAATCATCCAAATAATTAGTGATGTATAACTCCTCCGATGTGCTATATTAGTTGATTTACCTGAAAAAACATTTCAAGCCAAACATTTAAAAGATTAAAACATCTTGATATAAAAATGAATACTTACAAATCAAGAAATGAAGTGTAGTTTCGTGGATGTGCGTGGAGTGGAGCTTGTGCTGAGCTGTGATGCCAGGGCGAAACTGATAACTTGCACCAAAGACCAATCAGTATTTATACCATCTCTGTCCGAAGCTTTTACTGCTAGTTGGTGTTCACCCCTCTCTGTCCAACCAATGAGATCAAATGGAAAAGTCCCTTCACTTATCGACCTCCTTTTACTTTAAAAGTAGCGGCTAAGCCAATGGTGATGCTCCTTTCACTATATCTCTATCCTTGTCTCCCACACATGAGCTGGTGGCTTCAAGGCAATACACCATTCACCCTCACCCAGCCTTTATAAGCGCCTACCAAAGTCCATGAGAGCAGAAGTTTACCAGCTTGACTACGAGCAGCACACATCGGAACATGTTTCCATGTGCTGTGTGTCGAGAGGCATATTTCTTCACCACCGACGCCCGTGATAGACATCAGTCAATATGTTTGGCTCTTACGAACTTCTACACACCGACAGCGTCCACCACCACCACCACCACCACGAGCATCAGCAGCGGCAGCAGCATCATCGGCGACGGCGGCAGTAGCAGAAGCAGCGGTAGCAGAGATACCACTATCCATGACACCGGTGACAGTTGCAGCGTCGATGCCAGCAGCAGCAGCAGCAGCAGCAGCAGACTTTTGACAAGTACTCGAGCTCTTCAAGATCATGTCGTCCCTCCTGCACATATCAGAGGCCGTAATATTGGAGGCAGCATCGTGAACCAGGGTAGCACTCCATCTTCGTCATCAGCGTCCTCTAACAATAAAGGAGCGAAAATGACTAAAACCCACACTCGTGCTCGGAAAAGAAAAGCAGAAACCGATGTATCACCACTCTTGTTGGAAAAGCTACGGAAACTCCAGAGATCATCGCAACGTGTGACCGCTTCAACGGATCCTTCACAGCCGCCGCTGCCGCCACCACCGCCAACGTCGTCGTCGTCGTCGTCGTCGTCGTCGTCCTCGTCGTCGCAGCAGCCAACATCAAACCTGTCTCCAGTAGTATCGCTGTCTGCGCCACCTTCTGAATCGGAAGAACCTTCAGAGGCTGATGATCATCCAACTTTAGAAGTTACTTTGAAAAAATCTTTGGTGGATGCCAGAGATTATATAATTAAAGCAAGAGATGGCAGATTTTTCGACTTGGCACCATTTATCGATTCGTCTATACAGATGGTCAAGCAAATTTTAATAAGTGAACTGGAAATCAGTAGTTCACTAAAATACAACCTCGTACTCGAGGCGTTCTATGAACACCCAGAAGAAAACCTGCACGACACACGCAACTTCAAGACACGCTCCAGGATGGTGTTCGCAGAGACAGATGACTTGGACGACCTACTGCGCAGTGACGGTGAAAAGCTACTAAAAGAAGAGGAGGCTTCTGATGGAGAGAGGAGCGGCTGGATCTTCCTGAACGTCAAGTGCCTAACCTTACGTGTAAGTAGATTTACTTACAAAGAACCAAGAGGTTCAAGTTATCTTCCACTCCCAAAAAAAATCGCTAAACGCAGAAGCTGTGTTAATGTCAATAATTCAGACGATCGATGTTTTGTATATTCGATTTTAACCAAACATATTCCAGGCGTAAACTATGCTAGTAAACTTGATGAAAATTCCTTTGATGAAAACTTAATTAATCTATACAATTGGGATGGGCTTACCTTCCCTGTAACTGTCAACCAGATCAAACTGTTTGAAAGAAACAACCCTAATGTAAGTGTAAACATATTTGAAGTCAACAATGAAAACAAAGTAATTCCTGTACGCATTGTTGATGAACAAACCGATCACACCGATCTGCTACTCCTTCATGGAGATGAAGAAAACGAGAGCCACTATGTATTTATACAAGATTTCAACCGCTTAATACAAAAGCAAATAACTAAATCGACACATAAACTTGTAGTTTGTAAAAGGTGTTCACATTCGAACGAATATCGTAAATGTAAGCCTAATCCTACTGAATGGCTTCGCGAGCATACGCGAATGTGTGGAAAATATCCACCAAATGAAATAAAACTTCCCTCTCCTGGAAATAATACACTACAATTTACCCAGTATGAAACATCAATTAAAGCGCCCTTCTTCATTGCAGCTGACTTTGAGAGTACTCTAAAACCAGTAGGTAACGAAGATGATGAAACTGCTGTATACCAGACTCACACAGCTAATAGCTATTGTTTTCTCATTTCATCTACTTATAGCTCACAACTCCTTCAAGAATACGACATCCCGTCGACTCCTGTCCTTTACCGTGGACCAAACGCGGGTGCGAAATTTCTATTACAACTTAAAGACTACGCAAGTAGAATCGAAAGATTATTAAGTCGTAATGAACCCATAACCATAAGTGAAGAAGAGCAACAGCGCCATGAAAACGCGATGGCTTGCGAGTTATGCAACCGCGCATTTAATGAGTTAAATCCTGACACAAAAAAAGTCATGGACCACTGTCATATCACGTCCAAGTTTAGGTATTCTCTATGCTCACGATGCAATCTAAGAGCGAAAACACCAAACTTTATACCAATCTATCTGCATAATATGAGTAGATATGACCAATCATTTATTATTAACAATCTCGATGTTCTGAAAGGTTGCGAAGTGAAAGCTATACCTTCTAATAAAGAACGAATGATAGCGATTTTGATTAAAGTTGGAAATTTATGGCTAAGAATACTAGACTCTTATAGAATGTTAAGCGCTAGCCTTGACGAACTATCCCGAAACCTGCCTGAAAACGAACTTATATGTAGCTCAACACTTGTTCCGCAACAGTATAAGTCATTGATAACTCGTAAAGGTGTGTATCCATATGACTACATCACTGATGAGAGTAAATTTCTGGAAACAGAACTTCCTCCGATTTCTGCTTTTTCAAACAAGTTAAATGAAAGTGAAATTGACACTTCTGATTATGACCATGCGAAAAAGGTTTGGACATGTTTGAACATGAAGAATCTAGGCGAGTACCATAATTTTTACTTGTCTCTGGACGTATGCCTTTTGACAGACATATTAACGTCATTCAGGTCCTTGTGTTTAGAACATTATAAAATAGATTTTTGCTACTTTTGGACCGCACCGAGCCTGAGTTGGCAGGCAATGCTCAAATATACGAAAATTACTCTTGAGCTCCTTACAGATTACAACATGTTTTTATTAATCGAAAACTCTATACGTGGAGGTATTGTTCAAAGTAATTTGCGCTATGCGAAAAGCAACTCGCCATTGCTTGAACGTCCTGAAGACTATAATCCTGAAGAGCCGACAAGCTATTTGATGTATTTCGATGCAGTGAATTTATATGGATATTCGCTATCCTCATATCTTCCAACAGGGAACTTTACATTTGTTGAAAATCCAGAAAATGTTGACTGGACAAATCTTCCGCTTGACTCGCCTTTCGGGTATATACTACAGGTTGACGTCGAAGTACCACAATCTGTTCATGACAAATTAAATGACTTGCCGCCGTTGCCTGAAAAAGCGATTCCACCGAATGGGAAAGTGGAAAAGCTCTTGACCACTCTGACAAAAAAAGAAAAGTATGTTGCACACTATGGTATATTGCAACAAGCCCAGAAACTGGGTCTTGTTATTACGAAAATTCATCAAGTAATAAAGTTCTCTCAGTCACCTTGGATGAGCAAGTATATCAACTACAATTCTAAATTGAGATCCCAAGCGTCGACAGCATTTTCAAGAAACTTCTTCAAACTACTAAACAACAGTGTATTTGGAAAGAGCCTTCAAAACAACAGGCGACACATGGATGTACGTATAGTGAATTCGAGAGAGGAATTTGCTAAATATGCTAGGCAATCACGTTTTCAAGATCGTGTAATTATTAAAGAAGGAGAAGGTGAAAGCGGTGGTGTAGTGTTAGTGTTTTTACGGAAACAGACCCTTGTCCTCGACCGACCAATCTATATTGGGAGTGTAACCCTTGATCATTCAAAATTTCACATCTACAACTTCTTTTGTAAAACAATTACTTCTTGTTTCAAGACACCAGGTAGTCGTGTGTACCTGGTGTACATCGATACCGACGGACTGGTTCTCTTAATTGAAACGGAAGAGGACCTCTATAAGATTTTAAAGTCAATTGCAAAGGAACATTTGGATCTTTCAAACTACCCTGAAGGACATGCGCTCAGAGACGACCAGAACAAACAAGTTGCTGGTAAGTTTAAGGATGAATGCTCTGGAAGACAACTGTTCGAGCATATAGGACTTCGAAGTAAAATGTACTGTCAAAGGTACAGTTCAACACCTGTCAACAATGACACAAGAAGAAATGAAACGAAAAAGGCTAAAGGAATAAAAAAAGCATTCATCGACAAGCATCTACGATTTGAACACTATCGTGACGCGTTATTCAACAATGCGGAGTACAAAGCAAAATTCAATTTAATACGATGCAAAAAGTTCAAGCTGACTTCAGTAAGTGTTGAAAAGAAATCTTTGACGTTTAATGATGATAAACGGTACGTTTTAGATGATGGAATACATACTTTGGCGCATGGAAATTTTAGGATCCAAGAACTCGAGCATCGGAAGCAAAGTGGCTCGCTGTCCCAACAGGAAATCGCGGATCTTCCTTAAAAAAGGGGGGTTCCTAAGATGAATGAAAATTATGACACTATATGAAAAATCAATAATAACATTTTGTAAATATATAGATATTGTAGATGATTTAGAATCAATTGACTTTATACATATAATATCTTTACTTCCAGTGCCTGTTCAAAGAGATGTTAGAAAATCTTTAAAAACGTTATGGTTCTATGAAACCACTCCACCTGAAGACGTTAAATCATTTGAATATAGAGATATTATATTAGAACATTTAGATAGAAAACAGTTTATTATGTTGATAAACCACCCTTCATATATAGCGCCTGAGTTTATACCTTATGAAATGTCTTATTGCCACATTAGCTGTAACTATTACGAGTTTACTATTGGGTTACAAAACCCGTTTTTACTTTGTCAAACCTGTTTTGAAGTAACTTGTGGATCGAAAAAATATGAATACGATTATGATTTTAACAAACATTGGTCAAAGCTGAACTGGAAGTTTGTCAATGTTGTAAAACATTTTGAAATTGATGTTAATCACATTGTTGATATGGTATTCAAACATGAACAAAACTGGTGTGATCGATGTGTTTTTACTCCTTTATTTCGATATTTTGACTATGCAACATGTAAACAATTGACAAATGATCATGACTCAGATAACAGCAGTGATAGTGATGAATCAATGCTCACGTATGAAAACAAAACCGAGCTTTATGGTCCTTTTTAATTTTTAACATGTATAAAGAAAATATAAATGTTTTATATCATTGTAATATTGAACTGATGCTTATATTTTTCACCATTCTAAATAAAGTTTGATTTTTGAAAATAATAATAATAATAATATTAATAATAATAATAATATTTAGCAGATCTATAAACATAATGTTCTTGTGTGTGCTGATTGTAGTTAAGCTGGTAAACTCTCATTGTTATTTTTATTTGTTTTTTTTCGTACTCATAAATGTTTTAAAATAAGTAAAACGGTTCCAAAGTAGTTACATGTTAATTTTTCTTTGTGATTATCATAAATTTCATTTATATACTTATTTGTATATGATTGCTGTAATTTATTGAAATTCACATTCACTGTTTGTTTATCAATGTATCAATAATCTATACTTACACATCCTTTCCTTTGTAAAAGTATGTTATAGTATTTTCTTATTGCAAAGTTGTAAAGAATATAAATAATATTTTGTTAAAAAAATCATATTATGCTCACATCTTAAATTTACTGGTTGAATTCAAGATTGTTGTATTTTGTACTTAATATGATGTTTTATATGTAGTATCTTGCATATTATGAATAAATGGAGCTTTGTGCATTTGTTTGTAATTGTCTTCTTTTACATGTAATAAAACAATTCATATTACTAACTCAATCACAAAGAGTTTTAATTTTTTCCCACTATTCTACTATTCATTAAGATAAACAGAGGTAATAAAGTACACATGTGCAAATAATCAGTGTTAAATATAAATTTTATTACCTTTCAAACACATTTTACATTTTATCTTTACCATCTTGCTACATATTTTAAGTTGTCCAATACAGAGTCAACAATATTAGGTACACAAAACCTTCGAACCTCTGCGTCTATCCATGGTAACATGGATGTTCGTAGTGGGGTTTGCACGTACCAATGGTCTTGAGTTTCCATCGAGAGTCTACTTGAATTGACTTCTTGCAGAAAACGCGGTAGATCATGCTTGATGTGACGTATAAGTTGTTTATCCAATGTCATTGCTATCATATCACTAGTAGTGTTTGATGAGAGCAAAGCCACAACTTTATAGTGTTTAGAAAAAAATCTACTATACCTTGAAATCAGATATTGCACAGCGGGACTTATTTCAAATAGAATATTAAAGTAGCTTTCGATAGAAGGAAACAGACGCTTGAAAGAGTTCCATCCAACATTTTGCAATAACACTTTATTAGTCTGTCTCACAATGTCCGACTCATCACTTGGTTTTGATAGTATAATAGAGTTTATGTCATGATTAACTGGTTTTTGCTTCAAATAATAGTTACAAATTGCAATCATACCATTGGGTCTTGGTTCAATAAGAATGTTATGCAAATAAAATGGTTTGAAAAACACTTTATCAGAAAAGAACCGATTAACTGCTTGTAAAACAGAAGCACTTTGTAAACTCAAAAGGTCTTCGAAAGTTAGTTCAACAGTGGTCAGATTGTTCACTAAATAGATAGATGGTTTAAAATCCTTAAGCGAGTCAAGACCAACAACTGCATCACCTTGAGTTGCAACTTTGTAGATTTGACGAAGAAGTAAGCGAGGCTCCCAAGTGTTAGCCACTTGCTTATGATGTCCATCCGTTTTAACTGATGACGAAGTTTGATGTGTCTGATGTGATTGCTGCTGCTGCTGCTTCGAGTGCGATGATGGTGGTAGTGTTGGTTGAGGTGGTAGAGCAGGTGGTGATAATGGAGACGTTTCTGGTGACGAAGGCGGTGGAGGCGGCGGCGGCGGCGGCGGCGGCGGTGGTGGTGGTCGTGGGGGTTGAGGTAGCAGAGGTTGTGGCTGTTGTTTCAATGAAGACGTGGTATTTATCTTACTCGCATATTTCCGTTTCTGAGAATGTGTGGCTTTCATATATTCAGAAGTTGAATCCATCAATTGAGCTTTATTAGATAAAGGCTTCATCTGAGGGTATTCAGGTCGATAAATATCATCATCATCATCTTCTTCTTCTTTCTGCCTTACTTCTTCTTCTTCTGCCCTTCCTTCATTCGGATGCATAGGATTCACTTCATACGTATAATAATTTACCTCAGGCTTGGTGATAGAAGAGGAATCCTTCCTGCTATCCGGGGCTTCTTGAAGTGTTTCACCAGTCAATGTAGCAAGCAGTTGATCTAAATCCATTGTGTTCACATCCGGATAGATGAGAGGCGATGGTGCTGGAGATGGTGGTCTAGTTCGTCTGCGCTTCACTCGCGATAGATCTTTACGCGGAGCTGCAACCGACCGTTTAACTGAAGTAGTGTTCATGGTGCAACTGAATCGTGATTCAAAAGTCTTGGTATATATACATATTACCGTCAGAACCGGTTAAGAGTCCTTGACTCTTCTACACATTTTTTATTTGTTTTTAGTAAAAGTAATTCTGGTTATTGAACCGACTTGCCGACATCTTTTCGTGGTTTTATACTTCAATGCATCAAACCGGTTTTGCTTTTGTACTCTTTTTCTTTTAAAGAAACCTTAATTGTTGTGGTAAAACCGGTGTTACTGGCAATCAGGTCTCAACGTGCAAGCGTTGGAAAAATCCGGATCTCATCGTTCATTGCCCTTTTCTTGTTCCATCGCGTCGGGTTTTACTTTGTATTCTTTTGGGTGTGGTCGCCGTGGACAGACAGGTTTCAACTTGAATGCGTTTTAATTTGGACCGGCGGGACGTTTGAGAATTCCAAGATTCTCTTCTCCTTTACCATCGTGTTCTGGTTTTATTGTCCTGTCGTTTTCATCCCAGACAAACTTTTCTCCCCTCCAGTTTAAAAGTTTAAATCTAAGGAAAACATGAGAAAAATGTCTATATTCGCGTCCATCGTTGTAATATGCAAATCCACTCAACACTGTTGGGTCGGCTATCAAGATAGGTTTTTCTTTACTATTGAGGACGAAATCAAATTCCTTAGCTCCACACTTGAAGATCTTCTTCTGATGGTCATAAATCAACGATTGCTCTATAATGCTTACGTCTGATGGGTCGATTCCCGGGGCGCAATCAGCGATTCTTTTGTTCTTTGCACTATAACAACAACCTTCAGGCCCTTGTTTTAACACAGTAACTGATTCTTTTAGATTTTTATTTTCCTCTTTCACACTTTGTATTTCACTTTCATATCCAGTCAGTTGCCCCTTTAAGCTTTCAACATTTTTCTTTAACGCATCGATAGTATTTTTATAAGTTGTACTCGTAGTACTTTCGAAACTATCAATTTTACCTTTTGCTTGGTCAATTTTCGTATTGAGAGTGTCAATGCTGTTTCGATAGTCTTTACTCACGGTATTTCGAATGTCACTAATTTTCTCTGTCAAATCCTTTTTGTCATTCTGATAGCTAGTCAGCAACTCATTTAAGCTTTCGACATCTTTTTTCAACGCATCAATAGTATTTTTATAATCTGTACTCACAGTATTTTTAAAACCAACAAACTGTTCACTTATCGTGTCGACTTTGGTTTTAAGAGTCTCAATACTGTTTTGATAGTCTTTACCTATAGTGCTTTGAAAACCATTAATCTCTTCTCTTACGGTTACGATTTCCATCATTAGTGTATTAAACGTGTTTAAGCTAACATCTTCAGGACCATCACCTGTCGTCCTAAACCTTTTGTTATCTCCACCATCTTCACCGTCCACTACTTCTTCATCTTGTGCCTTATGTTTCCCCAGAAACAAAGAGTGGCCGAATTTGTCTATAATATGTCGTCTTATCATATTCACGGTGTTGAGCTTTCAACAGATCGCAGTGAAATGAGGTTGAATCAAACTCAAACTCGTATTTAAATCCACTGGTTGAATCGTGATGGGAAACCCAGCCACTTGACAAACACTCGATTACCTTTGCGTTTTAGTATTTTTTCTACTAGATATGTATCGGGATACTTGGTCAGTTGAAGTTCAGGGCCGTAGAAAGCGCCTTTGATCGCGTTTCCTTCTTCGTCTCGGAGGTAATAAACAGGCGGCGCAGTTTTACGTACTCGAGAGATTGTAAATATTTCCGTGGACCACGAAGGAGTAAATCCTTTAGCAAATATAGTCTTATACTTTGAAATACGAACTTTATCATTAACTGAAAATTTAGGTTTTCGATTCGCATCAGTTTCATTCAATTTCTGTACTAACTCATTTTCATTAGCTTTGGTCACGTCCTTAGGTCTCATGCCGGTGGACCGATGAATTTTCGAGTTATATCTAGCCATTAGCTTTGGCAGTAAATCGACCCACTTGTAATTTCCTTGAACACTGAACTCTTTGTACATCCAGTTCTTGATAGTTCTGTTCAACCTCTCTACAACCGATGCCTTCAAATGTGTATACGAACTGTAGTGATTTATATTGTATTCTTCCATTAACTTCTTAAAGTGCTTGTTATAAAAATCCGTCCCTAAGTCACTTTGTATATTACGAGGCACACGTTTGCTTTTCTGAAACACTTGTCGCATAGCAGATGCTACTGTCTCTCCTTTTTTGTTAGCCAACGGTATAGCCCATGCAAACTTTGATAATACATCAATTATCATGAGGATAAATTTTTTATTGCCGTTGACTCTAGCATATGGGATCATTTCTATCAAATCTACCTGCCAATGGTCGTCAAAGCCACGAACAAACACCTTACGTCTAGCAAAGTTCTTTCTTGCCGGTTTATGAAGTTCATTAACTATTCCTCGCTTATCGAGATCTCTGGGGTTTGTTCCCATCATACTACGATCTTGTTGTAACGTAAAAGTCTAATAATATATTCAATTTCGTCGTTATGACCTGTATGCCCTGCTTCTTTTGATAATATCAAAATTTTCAAACGTTTAACAAGTAGATTAACGTTTTTCTCGTAATACTTTGAGTTACCAAGAGTTATTCCGCTTCCTGAAGTGCTATGTCCAAGAACGTCTTCGACAGCTTCTTGTGATGAACTGGTCGTAGAGGTAGTAGCAGTAGTGGTAGTCGTACCAGGTGGAAATAGCACAGAAATGACGTTTATATACTTTTTTCCCCTATTACTGTTTATGGCCTTCTCAGATGAATACATTTGTCGATAAGCATTTGTCTCTTCTAAAATCTCTTTGTATGTGGCCAAGTCCTTAGCTGTTATCGCATCCTTTTCAGGGACCTTCATAAACAATAACTCTAAAAGCCCAGGGGTGACATCGTATTTGCGATCTTTTATCATAAATTTCCGTTTACTAAACATTATTTTTGAATCACCAATCATGTAGCTCCCCCGTCCATCAATTCTAATGCCGTATGTGCTGTCCATTTTATCTTTCATCGAAGGTATAGAGAGTTTATTTAAATAATTGTCAACCAAACTACTATCTACGGTTTGTGTTGATATATTAATTGATTTGTTAAGTTCTTCGTCTCTCTTTTCATCCATTTCACTAGATTCGTGCCGTAAAGTGTCCTTTTCTTCCTTTTTCACAATAGGAAACTCAGTTTTAATTGGTTTGTTGACAGTAGATTCCCTTAGACTTTTCACCACCGTATACTGAAGTGGAGTCACTATCGGTTTGGCCTGAGCTTCTAATAAACGTTCCACATAATCCGCATTTTGCTTTAGATCTTTGTATTTTTTTCTAACCGCATCAGTTAACCTCACCAGTTCATTCTTGATCGCTTGTTCCTTTTTCAATAAGTCACTACTAGTAGGTTTCTTAGCCGTTTTAGGAACTAAAAACTTTTTGGTTTTTGCTCTCTTTTTAGATTTCAGCCTCTTAAACGAGCCTTTTACTTCCATCACGTCCCCCTTAGGTGTCTGATAGAAGAATAAACATGTTTAGGGACAGAATGAACCTTATATATCCGAAATGAAGGTATCCAGACAGTATCTATAACGCCCTTTACTCAACTCTGAATCCTTACTTATCGTTAAAAACCCATATTTGTGCTTGTTCCAACATGTTTGACACAAGGTTTTGAACGTTGGGAAAGCCATATCAGGATTCACATGATCGTCGAAAATATGCTTGAGGTTTTGATCGTCTTGTCTAAATATCATTATGAGGTTAGCATTATCCCTCAATAAATGTTTAGAGAGTCTTGTATATGTTTGAATTAAATAGAAACTGTCAACACCTCTATGTCTTCCCATGCTAAAGTATGCTCTCATTCTGTCCTGGTGGTCACATGCTACGTCGTCAAAGATCATTATTGAGTCTTTCTTAGCGTCCTCTGGATCTGGCACTTCTTCGCTGTTTGAAAAGGTAAAATAACCCAAGTCAGGAATGTTTTTCATTATTTGTTCTAGCATCCTATACTTGGGCTGTAGTAATGATTTACTGAACACATATATGTTCGCAAACCTCAAACCCTTAGGTTCTGTCAAGAGACTAAACATTAAATTTGTTTTACCGCAGTTTGAGGGACCGCAGATGATTGCACGAATGGTTTCAGGCAAAAGCGGCCCATGTTTTCTAGACTCTTTACTCTTTCCTTCGTCAGCTAGGGCTGTGATCAGCATTTCCAGTGCATCACCTACTGGTAATGTATCTCGTTGCTTTTGGAATTTCATCTTTCCACCACAAGAGTCAAGACTAAACTAGTCTTAAGCTATAAAAGTCAACTACTATATATCGTGGGCTCAGTATGCGACGGGTCTTTAAAGGACGTGGACTGCTTAATCGCTCAATAGACGGTCTACCTTTTGAACTGCATATCTGGCCAGGCTATCGGTTTTGTGGTCCAGGAACTCGTTTGAAGGAACGTTTAGCAAGGAAAGAAGAGGGAGTCAATTTGTTGGACCAAGCCTGCAGAGAACACGACATCGCTTATAGTAAACACAAGGACTTGAGCTCTCGTCACGTTGCTGATACGGTCTTGGCTAATAAGGCTTGGGATATATTCAAGTCAAAGGGAGTTCCTTTTGGTGAAAAATTTGCGTCTTGGGCAGTAGCTACTGCAATGAATGCCAAGACGAAGATCGGTGCTGGTGCTAGTCACAGTGGTGGCGGAGGTGCACGTAAAGGAGGCAGTAGACGGCGTGGTAGGCCAAGGAAGGTAGGACGAGGTTCAAAGACTGGCAAGAGGTCTAAAAAGACAGGCAGAAGATTACTTGCTCGCAAACCAATCACTTTTGGTGACGTTATCCGTCATGCAAAATTGGCAATACGTGGGTCTGGTATCAAGTTTACAGGTGATGGAGCAAGTAGACAACTACTTACAAGGGCGGCTGCCTCCGCTCTGAAGGCGATAAGGACTATTAAAAAAGGGAGAAGAGGTGCTTTTAATCATATAAAAAGAAAGGAGCGTATTTTACCATTACCAAAAACAGGTGGTGTTCTACCTTTACTGCCTATCTTTGCAGGACTGAGTGCATTAGGCAGTCTGGCGGGAGGTGCAGCTGGGATCGCCAAAGCTGTAACGGAGGCAAAGGATGCAAGGAAACGTTTGGGCGAGATGCAGCGTCACAACGAAACCATGGAGGCTATCGCCTTACGTCAAGGCAAAGGATTGTTTTTCAGGCCTTACAAAAAGGGCCTTGGCATTTACATGACTCCTTATCAGAAACCTATAAAAAACTTATAAGCCTCTTGCCCACTAGAGCTTTATACGACGAAGACTTAAGACAGTGGGCAAAGAAGATTAAAATACCACATTTTAGAGGGGTTTTCATGCGAGATAACCTTCCTAAGAAGCCGTGGAAAAACGAATCTTTAATAGTAAACCTGGACAATAGCAGCGGACTCGGTACGCATTGGACTTGCTTCAAAAAGCGCGGGGACTTTGTACAGTATTTTGACAGCTACGGTGATCTGAAACCTCCGTTGGAACTTCAACAATATTTAAAAGACTGTTATATCTCTTACAATAAGACTGCTTATCAAAACATAAATTCTAACTCTGAAATTTGTGGTCATTTATGTTTGTATTTCTTATCTAATATGTAACTATCAATAAATAACACATACATCCCTTAAATTGTTTGTTTCTTTGAACACTGGCTCAGTCATGTCTCTGACGTTCACGCTAACAGGCAGGAGCTCTTTGCTCTCTGTCGATTATTTTCCACCTATCGAACTTGATGCTCATGATGTATATGAAATCGGTCTTCTCAGCTTTGAAACTTACAACTCTGTGCCGAACGTTGATGAAACAAACAACAAGTTTTACTTTGATGATAATAAAGAAATCACTATACCGACTGGTACGTATGAAGTGCACGACATTAGAGACTACATTCAAGAACAATTTAAAAAGATTTCAACAACAGCTAAGATGTTCTTCATTCAGCTGGGTACCAACAACAATACGCTAAAGTCAACGTTGAAATCAACTGTAAATGTCGATTTTTCCAAACCAAATTCTATTGGAAAGCTTTTGGGTTTCGGAGATATTATCATTAATCCTGGAACTACTTATCAGTCAGAAAACGTTATCGATATTTTCAAAGTAAATACAATCAGGGTTGAATGTAACATTGCAACTGGCTCTTACGTTAATGGCAAACAAGCCCATACAATTTTTCAGTTTTTTCCTGCGGTGCCACCTGGATATAAGCTTGTGGAAATACCAAATCCTGTCATTTACTTACCACTCACCACACGAGTCATTAGTAATATAACAATTCGGATCGTGGATCAAGACGATAGATTGGTTGATTTCAGAAAAGAGAGAATAACAGTGTGTTTGCACTTGAAGAAGTCGGGTTAACATGGGGTATATTTACTTTTCACCCGTTGGAAACAATAAGGGAAGTACCAAATCTCAAAAGAACAGCAACTATTTAACCGGCACACTTAAGCAGAAGTCAATCAGTGCTTTCCGATCCCCCGTGCGGTTAACACACGCTAACAGGAAGTTTCTACGCTCCCTGGGATTTCAAGTACTTCAATAGTGGGAAATATGGATATCTTGGACGTTTTGAGTAGTGTCCCTTTTGATGACACTATATCGCACATGGAGTTCCACACGCACTTTCCTTATGCATCCACTACACTTGATAACAACGATGAGATAAGGATACCTATACAACAACAAGATTTGACAGTATTGCCGTCCATGAGTTATCTGTATGTCGAAGGACAACTTTTGCTAACAGATAACACAGTACCTAAGAGAACAAAGCTAACAACAAATGCTTTCGCTTACCTCTTCGATGAAATGAGATACGAATTGAATGGTGTAGAGATTGATCGTATAAGAAACCCCGGTGTTACAACTACACTCAAAGGTTATGCATCTCTAAATGAAACCTTATTGAAAAGCTTAGGGAATTCTGGCTGGCCGTCCTCGACTGATAAATTGTCGTCAACGCTAGAAGAGCATGTGGTAGACTCAAAAGGGAACTTTAGTTTTTGCATCCCTCTAAGCAAACTTTTCGGGTTTGCGGAGGATTACAGGAAAGTAATAATTAACGCAAGACATGAACTGGTTCTTATTCGGTCTGCTGGAGACAAAAATGCATTGTTATGGACATCCAGTGGTGCCGCTGACACTACACCAGAGGAGGTAAAGGTGAAACTTAAAAAACTTTGTTGGAGAGTACCGTACGTTACGTTGAGTGACAAACAAAGGGTCGCTTTACTAAGACATTTGGAAAGAGGCACTAGCATTCCAGTTGAGTATAGAAGCTGGGAACTCTATGAATATCCTTCACTTCCTGCCTCTGACAAACAGAGCTGGTCAGTAAAGACCGCTTCACAACTAGAGAAACCTAGACATGTTATTGTGGCGTTTCAAGAAGACAGGAAGAACAATTCCAAAAAGTCAGCTGCTTGTTTCGATCACTGTAAAATTTCCAATTTGAAACTGCATCTGAATTCCGCAAACTACCCATATGATGATTTGAAGCTTGACATCGACAATAACCACTATGCCATTCTATATGACATGTTCACCAGGTTCCAGGAATCTTATTACAATGTCCCTTCACAACCTCTACTCGACGTCAAGACTTTCATAAAAACAGCTCCGTTAATAGTGATCGATTGTTCTAAACAAAACGAATCGCTAAGGTCAGCACCAGTTGACATTCGTCTAGAGTTTGAGGCAAAAGCTGCATTTCCTGAACACACCACGGCCTACTGTCTAATTATTCACGACAAGTCCTTTACATACAACCCTTCCACCAATTTGGTTCAACGTATTATGTAACAAGCGAGTGGAGGGGACGTAGTGGGGCTAGTGCATAAATACGGTTGCTCTTACAGAGAGCTTTCAGTCTGAAGCTTGGAGCAGTCTGGTTTAGTCATGATTCGAAAAGCAGTGATCGATTTTAGTGCGTTTGTCGGTGAAGGCAGAAATGTGATTATTAAAGAACTATCCATCCTCGATTTAGACTCCAACTGTTTACAACACTGGATATTCAAGCCTCCGAAGGAGAATATTGGATCATCTGGCTTATCGGAAACTCAACATGATTGCGATACTGTATTTGGTGGAGAATATGTAGGACACAACAGGTGGCTCAGTAAACATTACCATGGGATTGGATTTAATACAGGAAGTGCTGACTATAGCTCTCTCACCTCCGCTCTCAGAGAAATTTGCTGCGGTGCTCAGCTACTCTATGCAGCATCAACTGAAAAAGCCAAAATACTAGAACAATTATTCGACACCACTCGTGTTGTCTTCAGTCTTGAACTGCTCGGTTGCCCTCCTCTCTCAGGTGATACATTAATACTTCCACCTATTGACGAATTTACCAAGGACAGAAAAGAATGTTTATTCCATCATATGTATGCTCCTGGATTTTATTGCACACAAACCAACGTTCACAAATTGGCTGAGTGGTGCATGGTCAACCCGCACAAGATTGACATTAACAACCCTGCAGTCAGGGAGAAAACATTTACGGATTGGAAGTTGAAATGTCCTTCAGCTAAAGAAGCGGCTGAAGGAGGCTTTGTTCGAATGCTCAGCATGAAGGATACAACAAAGTGCGTTTATTGCGGAGTCAATCTCGTTAAATGGCAAGAAGGAGACGACGCCATTGAAGATCACCACTACTCCTCACCGTTTTGCCCTCTCATGCTTTACATGGAGCAGGAGAAGAACAAAAGCAAGACTAAGGCGCGAGGAGACATATCTAATACTTTGGATCAAGACGTCACTGGACGTTATGTTTTGGACTTGGCTGTTACTGAAGAAGAACTTTCAAACAAGTGCAGGGCTTAGTATCTACTTGGTGCTAGAACATGAAAAAACTTACCTTTACTACACCTTGTGCGACCACTTTTTATTTTCAAGACAACGAAGACAGAAGATCTTATCACCTTTCGGATAGGGAACATTTCAAACGTAGGATTGAACAAGCTGAAATGAGTTTGTCCTCTTTACTTCTTACAAGAGTTCATCATATTTTATTTTGTAAACTTTTTGATCATACTAATTGCATAATAAATTTCAATACTTAACTTATTTCATGGTTTATTATTTTTTAATACAACCCGAATCATACTTTTAGCATCAAAGGTACAGCAGTTACAGACAATCATTACTCATCTCATGACCGGATTACGCCACACACACACTTCAAAGACGGCTATGTATGTGCACCGCTCGCTCGCCAGGCACCAGCCGGCTATCGCCGGCTGTGCCTGTCCGGCTCGCTCTGTGCACCACCAACACAGAAGTCGAATTGACATTCTATCTTTAAAAAGCAGGGAATGCTCTACTACTTGGGTGGTATAATACTAAATTTCTGTTCCTTTTCTATCACCCTATGTGCACGTCATGTATACACAATTCCATATTGATGTTTATTATCCATGTCAAACTTAGACAAATCGCTGTGCGCAAATCGCAAAGCGACTACTTTATTCACCCATATTTCCAAAGCCTAGGTTTTTACGGTAACTTGGTTGGTATAATAATAAGTTCTGGTTCTATTCTATCACCCTGTGTGTACCTAATATTTGCACACTTCCGTATTTATTTTATATTTCATGTCAAACTTAAACAAATCGCTGACCGCACATCGCAAAGCGGCTAATTTAATCACCGATATTTCCAAAGCCTAAGTTTTTACGGTAACTTGGTTGGTATATTTCATGTCAAACATATACAAATCGCTGTCCAGACATCGCAAAGCGACTAATTTAATCACCCATATTTCCAAAACCTAAGTTTTTAAGGTAACTCGGGTAGTATAGTTCTAAAGTTCTGGTCCAATTCTATCATCCTATATGTACGTCATGTTGGCACACTTACGTATTTATTTTATATTTCATTTCAAACTAAGACAAATCGCTGTCCGTATATCGTAAAACGACTAATTTAATCACTCATATTTCCAAAACCTAAGTTTTTACGGTAACTTGGTTGGTATAATACTAAAGTTCTGGTTATATTCTATCACCCTATGCGTACCTAATGTTGGCACACTTCCGTATTTATTTTATATTTCATGTCAAACTTAGACAAATCGCTGACCGCACAAGGCACAGCGGCTAATTTAATCACCGATATTTCCAAAACCTAAGTTTTTACGGTAACTTGGTCGGTATAATACTAAATTTCTGGTCATATTCTATCACCCCAGGTGTACGTAATGTATCCACAATTCCGTATTTATTTTTTTATTTCATGTCAAACTTAGACAAATCGCTGTCCGGGTATCGCAAAGCGACTACTTTAATCACCCATATTTCCAAAACCTAAGTTTTTAAGGTACCTTGGGTGGTATAGTACTACGGTTCTGGTCCTATTTTATTATCCTATGTGTACGTCATGTTGGCACACTTCGGTATTTTTTTTATATTTCATGTCAAACTTAGAAAATCGCTGACCACACATCGCAAAGAGGCTATTTTTATCACTCATATTTCCAAAACCTAAGTTTTTACGGTAACTTGGTCGGTATAATACTAAATTTCTGGTCCTATTCTATCACCCCAGGTGTACGTCATGTATCCACAATTCCGTATTTATTTTTATATTTCATGTCAAACTTAGACAAATCGCTGTCCGCACATCGCAAAGCGACTGCTTTAATCACCCATATTTCCAGAACCTAAGTTTTTAAGGTAACTTGGGTGGTATAGTACTAAGGTTCTGGTCCTATTTTACTATCCTATGTGTACGTCATGTTGGCACACTTCCGTATTTTTTTATATTTCATGTCAAACTTAGACAAATCGCTGACCACACATCGCAAAGCGGCTACTTTTATCATTCATATTTCCAAAACCTAAGTTTTTACGGTAACTTGGTTGGTATAATACTATAATTCTGGTTCTATTCTATCACCCTATGCGTACCTAATGTTGGCACACTTTCGTATTTATTTTATATTTCATATCAAACCTAGACAAATCGCTGACCGCACATCTCAAAGCGGCTAATTTAATCACCCATATTTCCAAAACCTAAGTTTTCAAGGTAACTCGGGGAGTATACATCTAAAGTTCTGGTCCTATTCTATCATCCTATGTGTACGTCATGTTGGCACACTTCCGTATTTATTTTATATATCATTTCAAACTAAGACAAATCGCTGTCCGTATATCGCAAAACGATTACGGACTAATAACTTGGGCGGTATAATACTAAATTTCTGGTCCTATTCTATCACCCCAGGTGTACGTCATGTATCCACAATTCCGTATTTATTTTTATATTTCATGTCAAACTTAGACAAATCGCTGACCACACATCGCAAAGCGGCTACTTTTATCACTCATATTTCCAAAACCTAAGTTTTTACGGTAACTTGGTTGGAATAATACTAAAGTTCTGGTTCTATTCTATCACCTTACGCGTACCTAATGTTGGCACACTTTCGTATTTATTTTATATTTCATGTCAAACCTTGACAAATCGCTGACCGCACATCTCAAAGCGGCTAATATAATCACCCATATTTCCAAAACCTAAGTTTTTAAGGTAACTCGGGGAGTATAGTTCTAAAGTTCTGGTCCTATTCTATCATACTATGTGTACGTCATGTTGGCACACTTCCGTATTTATTTTATATATCATTTCAAACCAAGACAAATCGCTGTCCGTATATCGCAAAACGACTACGGACTAATAACTTGGGCGGTATAATACTAAATTTCTGGTCCTATTCTATCATCCTATGTGTACGTCATGTTGGCACACTTACGTATTTATTTTATATTTCATTTCAAACTAAGACAAATCGCAGTCCGTATATCGCAAAACAACTAATTTAATCACTCATATTTCCAAAACCTAAGTTTTTACGGTAACTTGATTGGTATAATAATAAAGTTCTGGTTCTAATCTATCACCCTATGCGTACATAATGTTGGCACACTTCCGTATTTATTTTATATTTCATGTCAAACCTAGACAAATCGCTGACCGCACAAGGCAAAGCGGCTAATTTAATCACCGATATTTCCAAAACCTAAGTTTTTACGGTAACTTGGTCGGTATAATACTAAATTTCTGGTCCTATTCTATCACCCCAGGTGTACGTAATGTATCCACAATTCCGTATTTATTTTTTTATTTCATGTCAAACTTAGACAAATCGCTGTCCGGGTATCGCAAAGCGACTACTTTAATCACCCATATTTCCAAAACCTAAGTTTTTAAGGTAACTTGGGTGGTATAGTACTAAGGTTCTGGTCCTATTTTATTATCCTATGTGTACGTCATGTTGGCACACTTCCGTATTTTTTATATTTCATGTCAAACTTAGACAAATCGCTGACCACACATCGCAAAGCGGCTATTTTTATCACTCATATTTCCAAAACCTAAGTTTTTACGGTAACTTGGTTGGTATAATACTAAAGTTCTGGTTCTATTCTATCACCCTACGCGTACCTAATGTTGGCACGCTTTCGTATTTATTTTATATTTCATGTCAAACCTAGACAAATCGCTGACCGCACATCTCAAAGCAACTAATTTAATCACCCATATTTCCAAAACCTAAGTTTTTAAGGTAACTCGGGGAGTATAGTTCTAAAGTTCTGGTTCTATTCTATCATCCTATGTGTACGACATGTTGGCACACTTCCGTATTTTTTTATATTTCATGTCAAACTTAGACAAATCGCTGACCACACATCGCAAAGCGGCTACTTTTATCACCCATATTTCCAAAACCTAAGTTTTTACGGTAACTTAAGTTGTATAGTACTAAAGTTCTTGTTCTATTCTATCACCCTATGCGTACCTAATGTTGGCACACTTCCGTATTTATTTTATATATCATGTCAAACCTAGACAAATCGCTGACCGCACTTCTCAAAGCGGCTAATTTAATCACCCATATTTCCAAAACCTAAGTTTTTAAGTTAACTCGGGTAGTATAGTTCTAAAGTTCTGGTCCTATTCTATCATCCTATGTGTACGTCATGTTGGCACACTTCCGTATTTATTTTATATATCATTTCAAACTAAGACAAATCGCTGTCCGTATATCGCAAAACGACTACGGACTAATAACTTGGGCGGTATAATACTAAATTTCTGGTCCTATTCTATCACCCCAGGTGTACGTCATGTATCCACAATTCCGTATTTATTTTTATATTTCATGTCAAACATATACAAATCGCTGTCCGCACATCGCAAAGCGACTAATTTTATCACCCATATTTCCAAAACCTAAATTTTTAAGGTAACTCTGGTAGTATAGTTCTAAAGTTCTGGTCCAATTCTATCATCCTATGTGTACGTCATGTTGGCACACTTACGTATTTATTTTATATTTCATTTCAAACTAAGACAAATCGCAGTCCGTATATCGCAAAACAACTAATTTAATCACTCATATTTCCAAAACCTAAGTTTTTACGGTAACTTGGTCGGTATAATACTAAATTTCTGGTCCTATTCTATCACCCCAGGTGTACGTAATGTATCCACAATTCCGTATTTATTTTTTTATTTCATGTCAAACTTAGACAAATCGCTGTCCGGGTATCGCAAAGCGACTACTTTAATCACCCATATTTCCAAAACCTAAGTTTTTAAGGTAACTTGGGTGGTATAGTACTAAGGTTCTGGTCCTATTATATTATCCTATGTGTACGTCATGTTGGCACACTTCCGTATTTTTTATATTTCATGTCAAACCTAGACAAATCGCTGACCACACATCGCAAAGCGGCTATTTTTATCACTCATATTTCCTAAACCTAAGTTTTTACGGTAACTTGGTTGGTATAATACTAAAGTTCTGGTTCTATTCTATCACCCTACGCGTACCTAATGTTGGCACGCTTTCGTATTTATTTTATATTTCATGTCAAACTTAGAAAAATCCCTCTCCGCACAACGCAAAGCAACTACTTTAATCACTTATACTTCCAAAACCTAAGTTTTTAAGGTAACTTGGATGGTACAGTACTAAAGTTCTGGTCCTATTCTATCATCCTATGTGTACGTAATGTTGGTACACTTTAGTATTTACTTTATATTTCATGTCAAACTTAGACAAATCGCTGACCGCACATCGCAAAGCGGCTAATTTAATCACCCATATTTCCAAAACCTAAGTTTTTACGGTAACATGTTTGTTATAATACTAAAGTTCTGGTTCTACTCTATCACCCTATGTGTACGTTATGTTAGCATTTTCCGTATTTATTTTATATTTCATGTCAAACTTAGACAATTCGCTAACCGCACATCGCAAAGCGGCTAATTTAATCACCCATATTTCCAAAACCTAAGTTTTTACGGTAACTTTGTTGGTATAATACTAAAGTTCTGGTTCTATTCTATCACCCTATGTGTACCTAATGTTGGCACACTTCCGTATTTATTTTATATTTTATGTCAAACTTAGACAAATCGCTGACCGCACATCGCAAAGCGGCTAATTTAATCACCCATATTTCCAAAACCTAAGTTTTTACGGTAACTTGGGTGGTATAGTCCAACAGTTCTTGTCCTATTCTATCATCCTATGTGCACGTAATGTTGGCACACTTCAGTATTTATTTTATATTTCATGTCAAACGTAGACAAATCGTTGTCCGGACATCGCAAAGCGGCTAATTTAATCACCCATATTTCCAAAACCTAAGTTTTTACGGTAACTTGGGTGGTATAATACTAAATTTCTGTTCCTTTTCTATCACCCTATGTGCAAGTCATGTATACACAATTCCATATTGATGTTTATTATCCATGTCAAACTTAGACAAATCGCTGTGCGCAAATCGCAAAGCGACTACTTTATTCACCCATATTTCCAAAGCCTAGGTTTTTACAGTAACTTGGTTGGTATAATAATAAGTTCTGGTTCTATTCTATCACCCTGTGTGTACCTAATGTTTGCACACTTCCGTATTTATTTTTTATATCATGTCAAACTTAAACAAATCGCTGACCGCACATCGTTAAAGCGGCTAATTTAATCACCGATATTTCCAAAGCCTAAGTTTTTACGGTAACTTGTTTGGTATATTTCATGTCAAACATATACAAATCGCTGTCCGCACATCGCAAAGCGACTAATTTAATCACCCATATTTCCAAAACCTAAGTTTTTAAGGTAACTCGGGTTGTATAGTTCTAAAGTTCTGGTCCAATTCTATCATCCTATATGTACGTCATGTTGGCACACTTACGTATTTATTTTATATTTCATTTCAAACTAAGACAAATCGCTGTCCGTATATCGTAAAACGACTAATTTAATCACTCGTATTTCCAAAACCTAAGTTTTTACGGTAACTTGGTTGGTATAATACTAAAGTTCTGGTTCTATTCTATCACCCTATGCGTACCTAATGTTGGCACACTTCCGTATTTATTTTATATTTCATGTCAAACTTAGACAAATCGCTGACCGCACAAGGCACAGCGGCTAATTTAATCACCGATATTTCCAAAACCTAAGTTTTTACGGTAACTTGGTCGGTATAATACTAAATTTCTGGTCATATTCTATCACCCCAGGTGTACGTAATGTATCCACAATTCCGTATTTATTTTTTTATTTCATGTCAAACTTAGACAAATCGCTGTCCGGGTATCGCAAAGCAACTACTTTAATCACCCATATTTCCAAAACCTAAGTTTTTAAGGTAACTTGGGTGGTATAGTACTACGGTTCTGGTCCTATTTTATTATCCTATGTGTACGTCATGTTGGCACACTTCCGTATTTTTTTTATATTTCATGTCAAACTTAGACAAATCGCTGACCACACATCGCAAAGAGGCTATTTTTATCACTCATATTTCCAAAACCTAAGTTTTTAAGGTAACTCGGGTAGTATAGTTCTAAAGTTCTGGTCCAATTCTATCATCCTATATGTACGTCATGTTGGCACACTTACGTATTTATTTTATATTTCATTTCAAACTAAGACAAATCGCTGTCCGTATATCGTAAAACGACTAATTTAATCACTCATATTTCCAAAACCTAAGTTTTTACGGTAACTTGGTTGGTATAATACTAAAGTTCTGGTTCTATTCTATCACCCTATGCGTACCTAATGTTGGCACACTTCCGTATTTATTTTATATTTCATGTCAAACTTAGACAAATCGCTGACCGCACAAGGCACAGCGGCTAATTTAATCACCGATATTTCCAAAACCTAAGTTTTTACGGTAACTTGGTCGGTATAATACTAAATTTCTGGTCATATTCTATCACCCCAGGTGTACGTAATGTATCCACAATTCCGTATTTATTTTTTTATTTCATGTCAAACTTAGACAAATCGCTGTCCGGGTATCGCAAAGCGACTACTTTAATCACCCATATTTCCAAAACCTAAGTTTTTAAGGTAACTTGGGTGGTATAGTACTAAGGTTCTGGTCCTATTTTATTATCCTATGTGTACGTCATGTTGGCACACTTCCGTATTTTTTTATATTTCATGTCAAACTTAGACAAATCGCTGACCACACATCGCAAAGCGGCTACTTTTATCACTCATATTTCCAAAACCTAAGTTTTTACGGTAACTTGGTTGGTATAATACTATAATTCTGGTTCTATTCTATCACCCTATGCGTACCTTATGTTGGCACACTTTCGTATTTATTTTATATTTCATATCAAACCTAGACAAATCGCTAACCGCACATCTCAAAGCGGCTAATATAATCACCCATATTTCCAAAGCCTAAGTTTTTAAGGTAACTCGGGGAGTATAGTTCTAAAGTTCTGGTCCTATTCTATCATACTATGTGTACGTCATGTTGGCACACTTCCGTATTTATTTTATATATCATTTCAAACCAAGACAAATCGCTGTCCGTATATCGCAAAACGACTACGGACTAATAACTTGGGCGGTATAATACTAAATTTCTGGTCCTATTCTATCATCCTATGTGTACGTCATGTTGGCACACTTACGTATTTATTTTATATTTCATTTCAAACTAAGACAAATCGCAGTCCGTATATCGCAAAACAACTAATTTAATCACTCATATTTCCAAAACCTAAGTTTTTACGGTAACTTGGTTGGTATAATAATAAAGTTCTGGTTCTAATCTATCACCCTATGCGTACAAAATGTTGGCACACTTCCGTATTTATTTTATATTTCATGTCAAACCTAGACAAATCGCTGACCGCACAAGGCAAAGCGGCTAATTTAATCACCGATATTTCCAAAACCTAAGTTTTTACGGTAACTTGGTCGGTATAATACTAAATTCCTGGTCCTATTCTATCACCCCAGGTGTACGTAATGTATCCACAATTCCGTATTTATTTTTTTATTTCATGTCAAACTTTGACAAATCGCTGTCCGGGTATCGCAAAGCGACTACTTTAATCACCCATATTTCCAAAACCTAAGTTTTTAAGGTAACTTGGGTGGTATAGTACTAAGGTTCTGGTCCTATTTTATTATCCTATGTGTACGTCATGTTGGCACACTTCCGTATTTATTCTATATTTCATGTCAAACTTAGACAAATCGCTGACCACACATCGCAAAGCGGCTATTTTTATCACTCATATTTCCAAAACCTAAGTTTTTACGGTAACTTGGTTGGTATAATACTAAAGTTCTGGTTCTATTCTATCAGCCTACGCGTACCTAATGTTGGCACGCTTTCGTATTTATTTTATATTTCATGTCAAACCTAGACAAATCGCTGACCGCACATCTCAAAGCGGCTAATTTAATCACCCATATTTCCAAAACCTAAGTTTTTAAGGTAACTCGGGGAGTATAGTTCTAAAGTTCTGGTCCTATTCTATCATCCTATGTGTACGTCATGTTGGCACACTTCCGTGTTTTTTTATATTTCATGTCAAACTTAGACAAATCGCTGACCACATATCGCAAAGCGGCTACTTTTATCACCCATATTTCCAAAACCTAAGTTTTTACGGTAACTTGGTTGGTATAATACTAAAGTTCTGGTTCTATTCTATCACCCTACGCGTACCTAATGTTGGCACACTTCCGTATTTATTTTATATATCATGTCAGACCTAGACAAATCGCTGACCGCACATCTCAAAGCGGCTAATTTAATCACCAATATTTCCAAAACCTAAGTTTTTAAGGTAACTTGGGTGGTATAGTACTAAGGTTCTGGTCCTATTTTATTATCCTATGTGTACGTCATGTTGGCACACTTCCGTATTTTTTTATATTTCATGTCAAACTTAGACAAATCGCTGACCACACATCGCAAAGCGGCTACTTTTATCACTCATATTTCCAAAACCTAAGTTTTTACGGTAACTTGGTTGGTATAATACTATAATTCTGGTTCTATTCTATCACCCTATGCGTACCTAATGTTGGCACACTTTCGTATTTATTTTATATTTCATATCAAACCTAGACAAATCGCTAACCGCACATCTCAAAGCGGCTAATATAATCACCCATATTTCCAAAACCTAAGTTTTTAAGGTAACTCGGGGAGTATAGTTCTAAAGTTCTGGTCCTATTCTATCATACTATGTGTACGTCATGTTGGCACACTTCCGTATTTATTTTATATATCATTTCAAACCAAGACAAATCGCTGTCCGTATATCACAAAACGACTACGGACTAATAACTTGGGCGGTATAATACTAAATTTCTGGTCCTATTCTATCATCCTATGTGTACGTCATGTTGGCACACTTACGTATTTATTTTATATTTCATTTCAAACTAAGACAAATCGCAGTCCGTATATCGCAAAACAACTAATTTAATCACTCATATTTCCAAAACCTAAGTTTTTACGGTAACTTGGTTGGTATAATAATAAAGTTCTGGTTCTAATCTATCACCCTATGCTTACAAAATGTTGGCACACTTCCGTATTTATTTTATATTTCATGTCAAACCTAGACAAATCGCTGACCGCACAAGGCAAAGCGGCTAATTTAATCACCGATATTTCCAAAACCTAAGTTTTTACGGTAACTTGGTCGGTATAATACTAAATTCCTGGTCCTATTCTATCACCCCAGGTGTACGTAATGTATCCACAATTCCGTATTTATTTTTTTATTTCATGTCAAACTTAGACAAATCGCTGTCCGGGTATCGCAAAGCGACTACTTTAATCACCCATATTTCCAAAACCTAAGTTTTTAAGGTAACTTGGGTGGTATAGTACTAAGGTTCTGGTCCTATTTTATTATCCTATGTGTACGTCATGTTGGCACACTTCCGTATTTATTCTATATTTCATGTCAAACTTAGACAAATCGCTGACCACACATCGCAAAGCGTCTATTTTTATCACTCATATTTCCAAAACCTAAGTTTTTACGGTAACTTGGTTGGTATAATACTAAAGTTCTGGTTCTATTCTATCACCCTACGCGTACCTAATGTTGGCACGCTTTCGTATTTATTTTATATTTCATGTCAAACCTAGACAAATCGCTGACCGCACATCTCAAAGCGGCTAATTTAATCACCCATATTTCCAAAACCTAAGTTTTTAAGGTAACTCGGGGAGTATAGTTCTAAAGTTCTGGTCCTATTCTATCATCCTATGTGTACGTCATGTTGGCACACTTCCGTATTTTTTTATATTTCATGTCAAACTTAGACAAATCGCTGACCACATATCGCAAAGCGGCTACTTTTATCACCCATATTTCCAAAACCTAAGTTTTTACGGTAACTTAAGTTGTATAGTACTAAAGTTCTTGTTCTATTCTATCACCCTATGCGTACCTAATGTTGGCACACTTCCGTATTTATTTTATATATCATGTCAGACCTAGACAAATCGCTGACCGCTTATCTCAAAGCGGCTAATTTAATCACCCATATTTCCAAAACCTAAGTTTTTAAGTTAACTCGGGTAGTATAGTTCTAAAGTTCTGGTTCTATTCTATCATCCTACGTGTACGTCATGTATCAACACTTCCGTATTTTTTTATATTCCATGTCAAACTTAGAAAAATCCCTCTCCGCACATCGCAAAGCGACTACTTTAATCACTTATACTTCCAAAACCTAAGTTTTTAAGATAACTTGGATGGTATAGTACTAAAGTTCTGGTCCTATTCTATCATCCTATGTGTACGTAATGTTGGCACACTTCAGTATTTATTTTATATTTCATGTCAAACTTAGACAAATCGCTGACCGCACATCGCAAAGCGGCTAATTTAATCACCCATATTTCCAAAACCTAAGTTTTTACGGTAACATGTTTGTTATAATACTAAAGTTCTGGTTCTACTCTATCAGCCTATGTGTAACTAATGTTGGCACACTTCCGTATTTATTTTATATTTCATGTCAAACTTAAACAAATCGCTGACCGCACATCGCAAAGCGGCTAATTTAATCACCGATATTTCCAAAGCCTAAGTTTTTACGGTAACTTGGTTGGTATAAAACTAAAGTTCTCGTTCTATTCTATCACCCTATGTGTACCCCCCCCCCTGTGTAATGTTGGCAGACTTCCGTATTTATTTTATATCTCATGTCTAACTTAGACAAATCGCTAACCGCACATCGCAAAGCGGCTAATATAATCACCCATATTTCCAAAACCTAGGTTTTTACGGTAACTTGGGTGGTGTAGTCCTACAGTCCTAGTCCTATTCTATCATCCTATGTGTACGTAATGTTGGCACTTTTCCGTATTTATTTTATATTTCATGTCAAACTTAGACAAATCGCTGTCCGCATATCGCAAAGCGACTACTTTAATCACACATATTTTCAAAACCTAAATTTTTACGGTATCTTGGTTGGTATAATACTAAAGTACTGGTTCTATCAATCACCCTATGTGTACCTAATGTTGGCACACTTCCGTTATTTTTATATTTCATTCAAACTTAGACAAATCGCTGAACGCACATCGCAAAGCGGCCACTTTAATCACCCATATTTCCAAAACCTAAGTTTTTAAGGTAACTTGGGTGGTATAGTCCTAAAGTTCTCGTTCTATTCTGTCATCCCATGTGTACGTCATATTGGCACACTTCCAAATTTATTTCATATATTATGTCAAACTTTGAAAAATCGCTGTCCGCACATCGCAAAACGACTAGTTTAATCACCCATATTTCCAAAACCTAAGTTTTTAAGGTAGCTCGGGTAGTATTGTTCTAAATTCTGGTCCAATTCTATCATCTTATGTGTACGTCATATTGGCACACTTCCGTATTTATTTCATATATTAAGCCAAAATTTGAAAAATCGCTGTCCGCACATCGCAAAGCGACTACTTTAATCACCCATATTTCCAAAACCTAAGTTTTTACGGTAACTTGGTTGGTATAATACAAAATTTCTGGTCCTATTCTATCACCCTATGTGCACGTCATGTATCCACAGTTCCATAATGATTTTTATAATTCATGTCAAACTTAGACAAATCGCTGTGCGCACATCGCACAGCGACTACTTTAATCACCCTTATTTCCAAAGACTAAGTTTTTACGGTATTTAGTTGAAATAATACTAAAGTTCTGGTTCTATTCTATCACCCTATGTGTACCTAATATTGGCACACTTCCGTATTTATTTTATATTTCATGTCAAACTTAGACAAATCGCTGACCGCACATCGCAAAGCGGCTAATTTAATCACCGATTTTTCCAAACCTAAGTTTTTACGGTAACTTAGTTGAAATAATACTAAAGTTCTGGTTCTATTCTATCACCCTATGTGTACCTAATGATGACACACTTCCTTATTTATTTTATATTTCATGTCAAACTTAGACAAATCGCTGACCGCACATCGCAAAGCGGCTAATTTAATCACCCATATTTCCAAAAACTAAGTTTTTACGGTAACTTGGGTGGAATAGTCCTACAGTTCTTGTCCTATTCTATCATCCTATGTGTACGTATTGGCACACTTCCGTATGTATTTTATATTTCATTTCAAACTAAGACAAATCGCTGACCGCACATCGCAAAGCGGCTACTTTAATTACCCATATTTCCAAGACCTATGTTTTTAAGGTAAATTGGGTGGTATAGTCCTAAAGTTGTCGTTCTATTCTATCATCCCATGTGTACGTCATATTGGCACACTTCCAAATTTATTTCATATATTATGTCAAACGTTTAAAAATCGCTGTCCGCACATCGCAAAGCGACTGCTTTAATCACCCATATTTCCAGAACCTAAGTTTTTAAGGTAACTTGGGTGGTATAGTACTAAGGTTCTGGTCCTATTTTATTATCCTATGTGTACGTCATGTTGGCACACTTCCGTATTTTTTTATATTTCATGTCAAACTTAGACAAATCGCTGACCACACATCGCAAAGCGGCTACTTTTATCACTCATATTTCCAAAACCTAAGTTTTTACGGTAACTTGGTTGGTATAATACTAAAGTTCTGGTTCTATTCTATCACCCTACGCGTACCTAATGTTGGCACACTTTCGTATTTATTTTATATTTCATGTCAAACCTAGACAAATCGCTGACCGCACATCTCAAAGCGGCTAATTTAATCACCCATAATTCCAAAACCTAAGTTTTTAAGGTAACTCGGGTAGTATAGTTCTAAAGTTCTGGTCCAATTCTATCATCCTATTTTACGTCATGTTGGCACACTTACGTATTTATTTTATATTTCATTTCAAACTAAGACAAATCGCTATCCGTATATCGCAAAACGACTAATTTAATCACTCATATTTCCAAAACTTAAGTTTTCACGGAAACTTGGTTGGTATAATACTAAAGTTCTGGTTCTATTCTAACACCCTATGCGTACCTAATGTTGGCACACTTCCGTATTTATTTTATATTTCATGTCAAACTTAGACAAATCGCTGACCGCACAAGGCAAAGCGGCTAATTTAATCACCGATATTTCCAAAACCTAAGTTTTTCGGTAACTTGGTCGGTATAATACTAAATTTCTGGTCCTATTCTATCACCCCAGGTGTACGTAATGTATCCACAATTCCGTATTTATTTTTTTATTTCATGTCAAACTTAGACAAATCGCTGTCCGGGTATCGCAAAGCGACTACTTTAATCACCCATATTTCCAAAACCTAAGTTTTTAAGGTAACTTGGGTGGTATAGTACTACAGTTCTGGTCCTATTTTATTATCCTATGTGTATGTCATGTTGCCACACTTCCGTATTTTTTTATATTTCATGTCAAACTTAGACAAATCGCTGACCACACATCGCAAAGCGGCTACTTTTATCACCCATATTTCCAAAACCTAAGTTTTTACGGTAATTTCGGTGGTATAGTACTAATTTTCTGGTCCTATTCTATCACCCTATGTGTACGTCATGTATCCACACTTCCGTATTTTTTTTATATTCCATGTCAAACTTAGAAAAATCCCTCTCCGCACATCGCAAAGCAACTACTTTAATCACTTATATTTACAAAACCTAAGTTTTTAAGGTAACTTGGATGGTATAGTACTAAAGTTATGGTCCTATTCTATCTTCCTATGTGTACGTAATGTTGGCACACTTCAGTATTAATTTTATATTTCATGTCAAACTTAGACAAATCGCTGACCGCACATCGCAAAGCGGCTAATTTAATCACCCATATTTCCAAAACCTAAGTTTTTACGGTAACATGTTTGTTATAATACTAAAGTTCTGGTTCTACTCTATCACACTATGTGTACGTAATGTTAGCATTTTCCGTATTTATTTTATATTTCATGTCAAACTTAGACAAATCGCTGACCGCACATCGCAAAGTGGCTAATTTAATCACCCATATTTCCATCACCTAAGATTTTACGGTAACTTGGGTGGTATAGTCCAACAGTTCTTGTCCTATTCTATCATCCTATGTGTACGTAATGTTGGCACACTTCAGTATTTATTTTATATTTCATGTCAAACGTAGACAAATCGTTGTCCGGACATCGCAAAGCGGCTAATTTAATCACCCATATTTCCAAAGCCTAAGTTTTTACGGTAACTTGGTTGGTATAATAATAAGTTCTGGTTCTATTCTATCACCCTGTGTGTACCTAATGTTTGCACACTTCCGTATTTATTTTATATTTCATGTCAAACTTAGACAAATCGCTGACCGCACATCGCAAAGTGGCTAATTTAATCACCCATATTTCCATCACCTAAGTTTTTACGGTAACTTGGTTGGTATAAAACTAAAGTTCTCGTTCTATTCTATCACCCTATGTTTACCTAATGTTGGCACACTTCCGTATTTATTTTATATCTCATGTCAAACTTAGACAAATCGCTAACCGCACATCGCAAAGCGGCTAATATAATCACCCATATTTCCAAAACCTAGGTTTTTACGGTAACTTGGGTGGTGTAGTCCTACAGTCCTAGTCCTATTCTAACATCCTATGTGTACGTAATGTTGGCACTTTTCCGTATTTATTTTATATTTCATGTCAAACTTAGACAAATCGCTGTCCGCATATCGCAAAGCGGCTAATATAATCACCCATATTTCCAAAACCTAGGTTTTTACGGTAACTTGGGTGGTGTAGTCCTACAGTCCTAGTCCTATTCTATCACCCTATGTGTACCTAATGTTGGCGCACTTCCGTTATTTTTATATTTCATTCAAACTTAGACAAATCGCTGACCGCACATCGCAAAGCGGCCACTTTAATCACCCATATTTCCAAAACCTAAGTTTTTAAGGTAACTTGGGTGGTATAGTCCTAAAGTTCTCGTTCTATTCTATCATCCCATGTGTACGTCATATTGGCACACTTCCAAATTTATTTCATATATTATGTCAAACTTTGAAAAATCCTTGTCCGCACATCGCAAAACGACTAGTTTAATCACCCATATTTCCAAAACCTAAGTTTTTAAGGTAGCTCGGGTAGTATTGTTCTAAATTCTGGTCCAATACTATCATCTTATGTGTACGTCATATTGGCACACTTCCGTATTTATTTCATATATTAAGTCAAAATTTGAAAAATCGCTGTGCGCACATCGCACAGCGACTACTTTAATCACCCTTATTTCCAAAGACTAAGTTTTTACGGTATTTAGTTGAAATAATACTAAAGTTCTGGTTCTATTCTATCACCCTATGTGTACCCAATATTGGCACACTTCCGTATTTATTTTATATTTCATGTCAAACTTAGACAAATCGCTGACCGCACATCGCAAAGCGGCTAATTTAATCACCGATATTTCCAAACCTAAGTTTTTACGGTAACTTAGTTGAAATAATACTAAAGTTCTTGTCCTATTCTATCATCCTATGTGTACGTATTGGCACACTTCCGTATGTATTTTATATTTCATTTCAAACTAAGACAAATCGCTGACCGCACCTCGCAAAGCGGCTACTTTAATTACCCATATTTCCAAAACCTATGTTTTTAAGGTAAATTGGGTAGTATAGTCCTAAAGTTCTCGTTCTATTCTATCATCCCATGTGTACGTCATATTGGCACACTTCCAAATTTATTTCATATATTATGTCAAACTTTGAAAAATCGCTGTCCGCACATCGCAAAACGACTAATTTAATCACCCATATTTCCAAAACCTAAGTTTTTAAGGTAGCTCGGGTAGTATTGTTCTAAAGTTCTGGTCCAATTCTATCATCTTATGTGTACGTCATATTGGCACACTTCCGTATTTATTTCATATATTAAGTCAAACTTTGAAAAATCGCTGTCCGCACATCGCAAAGCGACTACTTTAATCACCCATATTTCCAAAACCTATGTTTTTAATATAACTTGGGTTGTATAGTCCTACAGTTCTTGTCCTATTCTATCATTCTATGTGTACGTAATGTTGGCACACTTCAGTATTTATTTTATATATCATGTCAAACCTAGACAAATCGTTGTCCGGACATCGCAAAGCGGCTAATTTAATCACCCATATTTCCAAAACCTACGTTTTTACGGTAACTTGGGCGGTATAATACTAAATTTCTGGTCCGATTCTATCACCCCAGGTGTACGTCATGTATCCACAATTCCGTATTTATTTTTATATTTTATGTCAAACTAAGACAAATCGCTGACCGCACATCGCAAAGCGGCTACTTTAACCACCTATATTTCCAAAACCTAAGTTTTTACGGTAACTTGGTTGGCATAATACTAAAGTTCTGGTTCTATTCTATCACCCTATGTGTACGCAATGTTAGCACACTTCCATATTTATTCTTTATTTAATGTCAAACTTAGACAAATCGCTGACCGCACATCGCAAAAAGGATAATTGAATCACCCATATTTCCAAAACCTAAGTTTTTATGGTAACTTGTTTGGTATAATACTAAAGTTCTGGTTCTATTCTATCACCCTATGTGTACCTAATGTTGGAACACTTCCGTATTTATTTTAAATTTCATGTAAACTTAGACAAATCGCTGACCGCACATCGCAAAGCGGCTAATTTAATCACCGATATTTCCAAAACCTAAGTTTTTCGGTAACTTGGTCGGTATAATACTAAATTTCTGGTCCTATTCTATCACCCCAGGTGTACGTAATGTATCCACAATTCCGTATTTATTTTTTTATTTCATGTCAAACTTAGACAAATCGCTGTCCGGGTATCGCAAAGCGACTACTTTAATCAACCATATTTCCAAAACCTAAGTTTTTAAGGTAACTTGGGTGGTATAGTACTACAGTTCTGGTCCTATTTTATTATCCTATGTGTACGTCATGTTGGCACACTTCCGTTATTTTTATATTTCATTCAAACTTAGACAAATCGCAGACCGCACATCGCAAAGCGGCCACTTTAATCACCCATATTTCCAAAACCTAAGTTTTTAAGTTAACTTGGGTGGTATAGTCCTAAAGTTCTCGTTCTATTCTATCATCCTATGTGTACGTCATATTGGCACACTTCCAAATTTATTTCATATATTATGTCAAACTTTGAAAAATCGCTGTCCGCACATCGCAAAAAGACTAATTTAATCACCCATATTTCCAAAACATAGGTTTTTAAGGTAGGTCGGGTAGTATTGTTCTAAATTCTGTTCCAATTCTATCATCTTATGTGTACGTCATATTGGCACACTTCCGTATTTATTTCATATATTAAGTCAAACTTTGAAAAATCGCTGACCGCACATCGCAAAGCGGCTAATTTAATCACCCATATTTCCAAAAACTAAGTTTTGACGGTAACTTGGGTGGAATAGTCCTACAGTTTTTGTCCGATTCTATCATCCTATGTGTACGTAATGTTGGCACACTTCCGTATTTATTTTATAGTTCATTTCAAACTAAGAAAAATCGCTGTCCGCACATCGCAAAGCGACTAATTTAATCACCCATAATTCCAAAACCTAAGTTTTAAAGGTAACTCGGGTAGTATAGTTCTAAAGTTCTGGTCCAATTCTATCATCCTATTTTACGTCATGTTTGCACACTTACGTATTTATTTTATATTTCATTTCAAACTAAGACAAATCGCTATCCGTATATCGCAAAACGACTAATTTAATCACTCATATTTCCAAAACTTAAGTTTTTACGGAAACTTGGTTGGTATAATACTAAAGTTCTGGTTCTATTCTATCACCCTATGCGTACCTAATGTTGGCACACTTCCGTATTTATTTTGTATTTCATGTCAAACTTAGACAAATCGCTGACCGCACAAGGCAAAGCGGCTAATTTAATCACCGATATTTCCAAAACCTAAGTTTTTACGGTAACTTGGTTCCACAATTCCGTATTTATTTTTTTATTTCATGTCAAACTTAGACAAATCGCTGTCCGGGTATCGCAAAGCGACTACTTTAATCACCCATATTTCCAAAACCTAAGTTTTTAAGGTAACTTGGGTGGTATAGTACTAAGGTTCTGGTCCAATTCTATCATCCTATTTTACGTCATGTTGGCACACTTACGTATTTATTTTATATTTCATTTCAAACTAAGACAAATCGCTATCCGTATATCGCAAAACGACTAATTTAATCACTCATATTTCCAAAACTTAAGTTTTTACGGAAACTTGGTTGGTATAATACTAAAGTTCTGGTTCTATTCTATCACCCTATGCGTACCTAATGTTGGCACACTTCCGTATTTATTTTATATTTCATGTCAAACTTAGACAAATCGCTGACCGCACAAGGCAAAGCGGCTAATTTAATCACCGATATTTCCAAAACCTAAGTTTTTCGGTAACTTGGTCGGTATAATACTAAATTTCTGGTCCTATTCTATCACCCCAGGTGTACGTAATGTATCCACAATTCCGTATTTATTTTTTTATTTCATGTCAAACTTAGACAAATCGCTGTCCGGGTATCGCAAAGCGACTACTTTAATCAACCATATTTCCAAAACCTAAGTTTTTAAGGTAACTTGGGTGGTATAGTACTACAGTTCTGGTCCTATTTTATTATCCTATGTGTACGTCATGTTGGCACACTTCCGTTATTTTTATATTTCATTCAAACTTAGACAAATCGCAGACCGCACATCGCAAAGCGGCCACTTTAATCACCCATATTTCCAAAACCTAAGTTTTTAAGTTAACTTGGGTGGTATAGTCCTAAAGTTCTCGTTCTATTCTATCATCCTATGTGTACGTCATATTGGCACACTTCCAAATTTATTTCATATATTATGTCAAACTTTGAAAAATCGCTGTCCGCACATCGCAAAAAGACTAGATTAATCACCCATATTTCCAAAACATAGGTTTTTAAGGTAGCTTGGGTAGTATTGTTCTAAATTCTGGTCCAATTCTATCATCTTATGTGTACGTCATATTGGCACACTTCCGTATTTATTTCATATATTAAGTCAAACTTTGAAAAATCGCTGACCGCACATCGCAAAGCGGCTAATTTAATCACCCATATTTCCAAAAACTAAGTTTTTACGGTAACTTGGGTTGTATAGTCCTACAGTTCTTGTCGTATTCTATCATCCTATGTGTACGTATTGGCACACTTCCGTATTTATTTTATATTTCATTTCAAACCTAGACAAATCGTTGTCCGGACATCGCAAAGCGGCTAATTTAATCACCCATATTTCCAAAACCTACGTTTTTACGGTAACTTGGGCGGTATAATACTAAATTTCTGGTCCGATTCTATCACCCCAGGTGTACGTCATGTATCCACAATTCCGTATTTATTTTTATATTTTATGTCAAACATATACAAATCGCTGTCCGCACATCGCAAAGCGACTACTTTAATCAGCCATATTTCCAAAACCTAAGTTTTTACGGTAACTTGGGTGGTATAATACAAAGGTTCTGGTTCTTTTCTATCACCCTATGTGTACGTAATGTTGGCATTATTCCGTATTTTTTCATATTTCATTCAAACTTACACAAATCGCTCACCGTACATCGCAAAGCGGCTACTTTAATTACCCATATTTCCATAACCTAAGTTTTTAAGGTAACTTGGGTGATATAGTCCTAAAGTTCTGGTCCTATTCTATCATACTATGTGTACGTCATGTTGGCACACTACCGTATTTATTTTATATATCATTTCAAACTAAGACAAATCGCTGTCCGTATATCGCGAAGCGACTACCGACTAATAACTTGGGTGGTATAATACTAAATTTCTGGTCCGATTCTATCACCCCAGGTGTACGTCATGTATCCACAATTCCGTATTTATTTTTATATTTCATGTCAAACTTAGACAAATCGTTGTCCGGACTTCGCAAAGCGGCTAATTTAATCACCCATATTTCCAAAACCTAAGTTTTTACGGTAACTTGGGTGGTAAAGTACAAAGGTTATGGTCCTATTCTATCATCCTATGTGTACGTCATGTTGGCACACTTCCGATTTTATTTTACATTTCATGTCAAAATAAGACAAATCGCTGACCGCACATCGCAAAGCGGCTACTTTAACCACCTATATTTCCAAAACCTAAGTTTTTACGGTAACTTGGTTGGCATAATACTAAAGTTCTGGTTCTATTCTATCACCCTATGTGTACGCAATGGTAGCACACTTCCATATTTATTCTTTATTTCATGTCAAACTTAGACAAATCGCTGACCGCACATCACAAAGCGGCTAATTTAATCACCCATATTTCCAAAACCTAAGTTTTTATGGTAACTTGGGTGGAATAGTACTAAAGTTCTGGTTCTATTCTATCACCCTATGTGTACCTAATGTTGGCACACTTCCGTATTTATTTTAAATTTCATGTAAACTTAGACAAATCGCTGACCGCACATCGCAAAGCGGCTAATTTAATCACCCATATTTCCAAAACATAAGTTTTTACGGTAACTTGGGTGGTATAGTCCTACAGTTTTTGTCCGATTCTATCATCCTATGTGTACGTAATGTTGGCACACTTCCGTATTTATTTTATAGTTCATTTCAAACTAAGATAAATCGCTGTCCGTATATCGCAAAGCGACTACTTTAATCAGCCATATTTCCAAAACCTAAGTTTTTACGGAAACTTGTTTGGTATAATAAAAATGTTCTGGTTCTATTGTATCACCCTATGTGTACGTCATGTTGGCACACTTCCGTATTTATTTTATATTTCATGTCAAACTTAGACAAATCGCTGACCGCACATCGCAAAGCGGCTAATTTAATCGACCATATTTCCAAAACCTAAGTTTTTACGGTAACTTGGGTGGAATAGTCCTACAGTTCTTGTCCTATTCAATCATCCTATGTGTACGTAATGTTGGCACACTTCCGAATTTTTTTATATTTCATTTAAACTTAGACAAATCGCTGACCGCACATCGCAAAGCGGCTACTTTAATTACCCATATTTCCAAAACCTACGTTTTTACGGTAACTTGGGTGGTATAATACTAAATGTCTGTTCCTATTCTATCACCCTATGTGTACGTCATGTTGGCACACTTCCGTATTTATTTTATATTTCATGTCAAACTTAGACAAATCGCTGACCGCACATCGCAAAGCGGCTAATTTAATCGACCATATTTCCAAAACCTAAGTTTTTACGGTAACTTGGGTGGAATAGTCCTACAGTTCTTGTCCTATTCTATCATCCTATGTGTACGTAATGTTGGCACACTTCCGAATTTTTTTATATTTCATTTAAACTTAGACAAATCGCTGACCGCACATCGCAAAGCGGCTACTTTAATTACCCATATTTCCAAAACCTACGTTTTTACGGTAACTTGGGTGGTATAATACTAAATGTCTGTTCCTATTCTATCACCCTATGTGCACGTCATGTATCCACGATTTGATATTGATTTTTATGATTCATGTCAAACTTAGACAAATCGCTGTGCGCACATCGCAAAGCGACTACTTTAATCACCCATATTTCCAAAGCCTAAGTATTTACGGTAGCTTGGTTGGTATAATACTAAAGTTCTGGTCCAATTCTATCATCCTATGTGTACGTCATGTTGGCACACTTACGTATTTATTTTATATTTCATTTCAAACTAAGACAAATCGCTGTCCGTATATCGCAAAGCGACTACTTTAATCACTCATATTTCCAAAACCTAAGTTTTTACGGTATCTTGGTTGGTTTAATACTAAAGTTGTGGTTCTATTCTATCACCCTATGTGTACCTAATGTTGGCACACTTCAGTATTTATTTTATATTTCATGTCAAACTTAGACAAATCGCTGACCGCATATCGCAAAGCGGCTAATTTAATCGCCGATATTTCAAAAACCTACGTTTTTACGGTAACTTGGTTGGTATGATAGTAAAGTTCTCGTTCTTTTCAATTACCCTATGTGAACTTCATGTATTAACAATTCCATATGGATTTTTATATTTCATGTCAAACTTAGACAAATCGCTGTCCGCACATCGCAAAGCGGCTACTTTAACCACCTATATTTCCAAAACCTAAGTTTTTACGGTAACTTGGTTGGCATAATACTAAAGTTCTGGTTCTATTTTATCACCCTATGTGTACGCAATGGTAGCACACTTCCATATTTATTCTTTATTTCATGTCAAACTTAGACAAATCGCTGACCGCACATCACAAAGCGGCTAATTTAATCACCCATATTTCCAAAACCTAAGTTTTTATGGTAACTTGGGTGGAATAGTACTAAAGTTCTGGTTCTATTCTATCACCCTATGTGTACCTAATGTTGGCACACTTCCGTATTTATTTTAAATTTCATGTAAACTTAGACAAATCGCTGACCGCACATCGCAAAGCGGCTAATTTAATCACCCATATTTCCAAAACATAAGTTTTTACGGTAACTTGGGTGGTATAGTCCTACAGTTTTTGTCCGATTCTATCATCCTATGTGTACGTAATGTTGGCACACTTCCGTATTTATTTTATAGTTCATTTCAAACTAAGATAAATCGCTGTCCGTATATCGCAAAGCGACTACTTTAATCAGCCATATTTCCAAAACCTAAGTTTTTACGGAAACTTGTTTGGTATAATAAAAATGTTCTGGTTCTATTGTATCACCCTATGTGTACGTCATGTTGGCACACTTCCGTATTTATTTTATATTTCATGTCAAACTTAGACAAATCGCTGACCGCACATCGCAAAGCGGCTAATTTAATCGACCATATTTCCAAAACCTAAGTTTTTACGGTAACTTGGGTGGAATAGTCCTACAGTTCTTGTCCTATTCTATCATCCTATGTGTACGTAATGTTGGCACACTTCCGAATTTTTTTATATTTCATTTAAACTTAGACAAATCGCTGACCGCACATCGCAAAGCGGCTACTTTAATTACCCATATTTCCAAAACCTACGTTTTTACGGTAACTTGGGTGGTATAATACTAAATGTCTGTTCCTATTCTATCACCCTATGTGTACGTCATGTTGGCACACTTCCGTATTTATTTTATATTTCATGTCAAACTTAGACAAATCGCTGACCGCACATCGCAAAGCGGCTAATTTAATCGACCATATTTCCAAAACCTAAGTTTTTACGGTAACTTGGGTGGAATAGTCCTACAGTTCTTGTCCTATTCTATCATCCTATGTGTACGTAATGTTGGCACACTTCCGAATTTTTTTATATTTCATTTAAACTTAGACAAATCGCTGACCGCACATCGCAAAGCGGCTACTTTAATTACCCATATTTCCAAAACCTACGTTTTTACGGTAACTTGGGTGGTATAATACTAAATGTCTGTTCCTATTCTATCACCCTATGTGCACGTCATGTATCCACGATTTGATATTGATTTTTATGATTCATGTCAAACTTAGACAAATCGCTGTGCGCACATCGCAAAGCGACTACTTTAATCACCCATATTTCCAAAGCCTAAGTATTTACGGTAGCTTGGTTGGTATAATACTAAAGTTCTGGTCCAATTCTATCATCCTATGTGTACGTCATGTTGGCACACTTACGTATTTATTTTATATTTCATTTCAAACTAAGACAAATCGCTGTCCGTATATCGCAAAGCGACTACTTTAATCACTCATATTTCCAAAACCTAAGTTTTTACGGTATCTTGGTTGGTTTAATACTAAAGTTGTGGTTCTATTCTATCACCCTATGTGTACCTAATGTTGGCACACTTCAGTATTTATTTTATATTTCATGTCAAACGTAGACAAATCGCTGACCGCATATCGCAAAGCGGCTAATTTAATCGCCGATATTTCAAAAACCTACGTTTTTACGGTAACTTGGTTGGTATGATAGTAAAGTTCTCGTTCTTTTCAATTACCCTATGTGAACTTCATGTATTAACAATTCCATATGGATTTTTATATTTCATGTCAAACTTAGACAAATCGCTGTCCGCACATCGCAAAGCGACTACTTTAATCACCCATATTTCCAAAACCTAAGTTTTTACGGTAACTTGGGTGGCATAATACTAAATATCTGGTCCTATTCTATCACCCTATGTGAACGTCATGTTGGCACACTTCCGTATTTTTTTATATTTCATGTCAAACTTAGACAAATCGCTGACCACACATCGCAAAGCGGCAACTTTTATCACCCATATTTCCAAAACCTACGTTTTTACGGTAACTTGGTTGGTATAATACTAAAGTTCTGGTTCTATTCTATCACCTATGTGTACCTAATGTGTGCACACGTCCGTATATATTTTATCTTTCATGTCAAACCTAGACAAATCGCTGACCGCACATCGCAAAGCGGCAACTTTTATCACCCATATTTCCAAAACCTACGTTTTTACGGTAACTTGGTTGGTATAATACTAAAGTTCTGGTTCTATTCTATCACCTATGTGTACCTAATGTGTGCACACGTCCGTATATATTTTATCTTTCATGTCAAACCTAGACAAATCGCTGACCGCACATCTCAAAGCGGCTAATTTAATCACCCATATTTCCAAAACCTAAGTTTTTACGGTAACTTGGTCGGTATAATACTATATTTCTGGTCCTATTCTATCACCCCAGGTGTACGTCATGTTGGCGCACTTCCGTATTTATTTTATATATAATTTCAAACTAAGACAAATCGCTGACCGCACATCGCAAAGCGGCTAATTTAATCACCCATATTTCCAAAACCTACGTTTTTACGGTAACTTGGGCGGTATAATACTAAATTTCTGGTCCGATTCTATCACCCCAGGTGTACGTCATGTATCCACAGTTCCGTATTTATTTTTATATTTTATGTCAAACATATACAAATCGCTGTCCGCACATCGCAAAGCGACTACTTTAATCAGCCATATTTCCAAAACCTAAGTTTTTACGGTAACTTGGGTGGTATAATACAAAAGGTCTGGTTCATATCTATCACCCTATGTGTACGTAATGTTGGCATTATTCCGTATTTTTTCATATTTCATTCAAACTTACACAAATCGCTGACCGTACATCGCAATGCGGCTACTTTAATTACCCATATTTCCAAAACCTACGTTTTTACGGTAACTTGGTTGGCATAATACTAAAGTTCTGGTTCTATTCTATCATCCTATGTGTACGTCATGTTGGCACACTTCCGTATTTATTTTATATATCATTTCAAACTAAGACAAATCGCTGACCGCACATCGCAAAGCGGCTAATTTAATCACCCATATTTCCAAAACCTAGGTTTTTATGGTAACTTGATTGGTATAATACTAAAGTTCTGGTTCTATTCTATCAAACTATGTGTACCTAATGTTGGCACACTTCCGTATTTATTTTAAATTTCATGTAAACGTAGACAAATCGCTGACCGCACATCGCAAAGCGGCTAATTTAATCACCCATATTTCCGAAACCTAAGTTTTTACGGTAACTTGGGTGGTATAGTCCTACAGTTTTTGTCCGATTCTTTCATCCTATGAGTACGTAATGTTGGCACACTTCCGTATTTATTATATATTTCATTTCAAACTAAGACAAATCGCTGTCCGTATATCGCAAAGCGACTAATTTAATCAGCCATATAACCAAAACCTAATTTTTTACGGTAACTTGGATGGAATAGTCCTACAGTTCTTGTCCTATTCTATCATCCTATGTGTACGTCATGTTGGCACACTTCCGTATTTATTTTATATTTCATGTCAAACTTAGACAAATCGCTGACCGCACATCGCAAAGCGGCTAATTTAATCACCCATATTTCCAAAACCTAAGTTTTTACGGTAACTTGGGTGGAATAGTCCTACAGTTCTTGTCCTATTCTATCATCCTATGTGTACGTAATGTTGGCACACTTCCGTATTTTTTTATATTTCATTTAAACTTAGACAAATCGCTGACCGCACATTGCAAAGCGGCTACTTTAATTACCCATATTTCCAAAACCTAAGTTTTTACGGTAACATGGGTGGTATAATACTAAATGTCTGTTCCTATTCTATCATCCTATGTGCACGTCATGTATCCACGATTCGATATTGATTTTTATGATTCATGTCAAACTTAGACAAATCGCTGTGCGCACTTCGCAAAGCGACTACTTTAATCACCCATATTTCCAAAGCCTAAGTATTTACGGTAGCTTGGTTGGTATAATACTAAAGTTCTGGTCCAATTCTATCATCCTATGTGTACGTCATGTTGGCACACTTACGTATTTATTTTATATTTCATTTCAAACTTAGACAAATCGCTGTCGGTATATCGCAAAGCGACTACTTTAATCACTCATATTTCCAAAACCTAAGTTTTTACGGTAACTTGGGTGGCATAATACTAAATATCTGGTCCTATTCTATCACACTATGTGAACGTCATGTTAGCACACTTCCGTATTTTTTTATATTTCATGTCAAACTTAGACAAATGGCTGACCACACATCGCAAAGCGGCAACTTTTATCACCCATATTTCCAAAACCTACGTTTTAACGGTAACTTGGTTGGTATAATACTAAAGTTCTGGTTCTATTCTATCACCTATGTGTACCTAATGTGTGCACACGTCCGTATATATTTTATCTCTCATGTCAAACCTAGACAAATCGCTGACCGCACATCTCAAAGCGGCTAATTTAATCACCCATATTTCCAAAACCTAAGTTTTTACGGTAACTTGGGCGGTGTAACACTATATTTCTGGTCCGATTCTATCACCCCAGGTGTACGTCATGTATCCACAGTTCCGTATTTATTTTTATATTTTATGTCAAACATATACAAATCGCTGTCCGCACATCGCAAAGCGGCAACTTTTATCACCCATATTTCCAAAACCTACGTTTTTACGGTAACTTGGTTGGTATAATACTAAAGTTCTGGTTCTATTCTATCACCTATGTGTACCTAATGTGTGCACACGTCCGTATATATTTTATCTTTAATGTCAAACCTAGACAAATCGCTGACCGCACATCTCAAAGCGGCTAATTTAATCACCCATATTTCCAAAACCTAAGTTTTTACGGTAACTTGGTCGGTATAATACTATATTTCTGGTCCTATTCTATCACCCTAGGTGTACGTCATGTTGGCGCACTTCCGTAATTATTTTATATATCATTTCAAACTAAGACAAATCGCTGACCGCACATCGCAAAGCGGCTAATTTAATCACCCATATTTCCAAAACCTACGATTTACGGTAACTTGGGCGGTATAATACTAAATTTCTGGTCCGATTCTATCACCCCAGGTGTACGTCATGTATCCACAGTTCCGTATTTATTTTTATATTTTATGTCAAACATATACAAATCGCTGTCCGCACATCGCAAAGCGACTACTTCAATCAGCCATATTTCCAAAACCTAAGTTTTTACGGTAACTTGGGTGGTATAATACAAAAGGTCTGGTTCATATCTATCACCCTTTGTGTACGTAATGTTGGCATTATTCCGTATTTTCTCATATTTCATTCAAACTTACACAAATCGCTGACCGTACATCGCAATGCGGCTAATTTAATTACCCATATTTCCAAAACCTACGTTTTTACGGTAACTTGGTTGGCATAATACTAAAGTTCTAGTTCTATTTTATCATCCTATGTGTACGTCATGTTGGCACACTTCCGTATTTATTTTATATATCATTTCAAACTAAGACAAATCGCTGACCGCACATCGCAAAGCGGCTAATTTAATCACCCATATTTCCAAAACCTAGGTTTTTATGGTAACTTGATTGGTATAATACTAAAGTTCTGGTTCTATTCTATCACCCTATGTGTACCTAATGTTGGCACACTTCCGTATTTATTTTAAATTTCATGTAAACTTAGACAAATCGCTGACCGCACATCGCAAAGCGGCTAATTTAATCACCCATATTTCCGAAACCTAAGTTTTTACGGTAACTTGGGTGGTATAGTCCTACAGTTTTTGTCCAATTCTTTCATCCTATGAGTACGTAATGTTGGCACACTTCCGTATTTATTATATATTTCATTTCAAACTAAGACAAAACGCTGTCCGTATATCGCAAAGCGACTAATTTAATCAGCCATATAACCAAAACCTAAGTTTTTACGGTAACTTGGATGGAATAGTCCTACAGTTCTTGTCCTATTCTTCCATCCTATGTGTACGTCATGTTGGCACACTTCCGTATTTATTTTATATTTCATGTCAAACTTAGACAAATCGCTGACCGCACATCGCAAAGCGGCTAATTTAATCACCCATATTTCCAAAACCTAAGTTTTTACGGTAACTTGGGTGGAATAGTCCTACAGTTCTTGTCCTATTCTATCATCCTATGTGTACGTAATGTTGGCACACTTCAGTATTTTTTTATATTTCATTTAAACTTAGACAAATCGCTGACCGCACATTGCAAAGCGGCTACTTTAATTACCCATATTTCCAAAACCTAAGTTTTTACGGTAACTTGGGTGGTATAATACAAAATGTCTGTTCCTATTCTATCATCCTATGTGCACGTCATGTATCCACGATTCGATATTGATTTTTATGATTCATGTCAAACTTAGACAAATCGCTGTGCGCACTTCGCAAAGCGACTACTTTAATCACCCATATTTCCAAAGCCTAAGTATTTACGGTAGCTTGGTTGGTATAATACTAAAGTTCTGGTCCAATTCTATCATCCTATGTGTACGTCATGTTGGCACACTTACGTATTTATTTTATATTTCATTTCAAACTTAGACAAATCGCTGTCGGTATATCGCAAAGCGACTACTTTAATCACTCATATTTCCAAAACCTAAGTTTTTACGGTAACTTGGGTGGCATAATACTAAATATCTGGTCCTATTCTATCACCCTATGTGAACGTCATGTTGGCACACTTCCGTATTTTTTTATATTTCATGTCAAAATTAGACAAATCGCTGACCACACATCGCAAAGCGGCAACTTTTATCACCCATATTTCCAAAACCTACGTTTTTACGGTAACTTGGTTGGTATAATACTAAAGTTCTGGTTCTATTCTATCACCTATGTGTACCTAATGTGTGCACACGTCCGTATATATTTTATCTTTCATGTCAAACCTAGACAAATCGCTGACCGCACATCTCAAAGCGGCTAATTTAATCACCCATATTTCCAAAACCTAAGTTTTTACGGTAACTTGGGCGGTATAATACTATATTTCTGGTCCGATTCTATCACCCCAAGTGTACGTCATGTATCCACAGTTCCGTATTTATTTTTATATTTTATGTCAAACATATACAAATCGCTGTCCGCACATCGCAAAGCGACTACTTTAATCAGCCATATTTCCAAAACCTAAGTTTTTACGGTAACTTGGGTGGTATAATACAAAAGGTCTGGTTCATATCTATCACCCTATGTGCACGTAATGTTGGCATTATTCCGTATTTTTTCATATTTCATTCAAACTTACACAAATCGCTGACCGTACATCGCAAAGCGAGTACTTTAATTACCCATATTTCCAAAACCTACGTTTTTACGGTAACTTGGTTGGCATAATACTAAAGTTCTGGTTCTATTCTATCATCCTATGTGTACGTCATGTTGGCACACTTCCGTATTTATTTTATATATCATTTCAAACTAAGACAAATCGCTGACCGCACATCGCAAAGCGGCTAATTTAATCACCCATATTTCCAAAACCTAGGTTTTTATGGTAACTTGTTTGGTATAATACTAAAGTTCTGGTTCTATTCTATCACCCTATGTGTACCTAATGTTGGCACACTTCCGTATTTATTTTAAATTTCATGTAAACTTAAACAAATCGCTGACCGCACATCGCAAAGCGGCTAATTTAATCACCCATATTTCCGAAACCTAAGTTTTTACGGTAACTTGGGTGGTATAGTCCTACAGTTTTTGTCCGATTCTTTCATCCTATGTGTACGTAATGTTGGCACACTTCCGTATTTATTTTATATTTCATTTCAAACTAAGACAAATCGCTGTCCGTATATCGCAAAGCGACTAATTTACTCAGCCATATAACCAAAACCTAAGTTTTACGGTAACTTGGATGGAATAGTCCTACAGTTCTTGTCCTATTCTATCATCCTATGTGTACGTCATGTTGGCACACTTCCGTATTTATTTTATATTTCATGTCAAACTTAGACAAATCGCTGACCGCACATCGCAAAGCGGCTAATTTAATCACCCATATTTCCAAAACCTAAGTTTTTACGGTAACTTGGGTGGAATAGTCCTACAGTTCTTGTCCTATTCTATCATCCTATGTGTACGTAATGTTGGCACACTTCCGTATTTTTTTATATTTCATTTAAACTTAGACAAATCGCTGACCGCACATTGCAAAGCGGCTACTTTAATTACCCATATTTCCAAAACCTAAGTTTTTACGGTAACTTGGGTGGTATAATACTAAATGTCTGTTCCTATTCTATCATCCTATGTGCACGTCATGTATCCACGATTCGATATTGATTTTTATGATTCATGACAAACTTAGACAAATCGCTGTGCGCACTTCGCAAAGCGACTACTTTAATCACCCATATTTCCAAAGCCTAAGTATTTACGGTAGCTTGGTTGGTATAATACTAAAGTTCTGGTCCAATTCTATCATCCTATGTGTACGTCATGTTGGCACACTTACGTATTTATTTTATATTTCATTTCAAACTTAGACAAATCGCTGTCGGTATATCGTAAAGCGACTACTTTAATCACTCATATATCCAAAACCTAAGTTTTTACGGTATCTTGGTTGGTATAATACTAAAGTTGTGGTTCTATTCTATCACCCTATGTGTACCTAATGTTGGCACACTTCAGTATTTATTTTATATTTCATGTCAAACGTAGACAAATCGATGACCGCACATCGCAAGGCGGCTAATTTAATCGCCGATATTTCAAAAACCTACGTTTTTACGGTAACTTGGTTGGTATGATAGTAAAGTTCTCGTTCTATTCAATTACCCTATGTAAACGTCATGTATTAACAATTCCATATGGATTTTTATATTTCATGTCAAACTTAGACAAATCGCTGTCCGCACATCGCAAAGCGACTACTTTAATCACCCATATTTCCAAAACCTAAGTTTTTACGGTAACTTGGGTGGCATAATACTAAATATCTGGTCCTATTCTATCACCCTAGGTGAACGACATGTTGGCACACGTCCGTATATATTTTATCTTTAATGTCAAACCTAGACAAATCGCTGACCGCACATCTCAAAGCGGCTAATTTAATCACCCATATTTCCAAAACCTAAGTTTTTACGGTAACTTGGTCGGTATAATACTATATTTCTGGTCCTATTCTATCACCCCAGGTGTACGTCATGTTGGCGCACTTCCGTATTTATTTTATATATCATTTCAAACTAAGACAAATCGCTGACCGCACATCGCAAAGCGGCTAATTTAATCACCCATATTTCCAAAACCTACGATTTACGGTAACTTGGGCGGTATAATACTAAATTTCTGGTCCGATTCTATCACCCCAGGTGTACGTCATGTATCCACAGTTCCGTATTTATTTTTATATTTTATGTCAAACATATACAAATCGCTGTCCGCACATCGCAAAGCGACTACTTTAATCAGCCATATTTCCAAAACCTAAGTTTTTACGGTAACTTGGGTGGTATAATACAAAAGGTCTGGTTCATATCTATCACCCTATGTGTACGTAATGTTGGCATTATTCCGTATTTTCTCATATTTCATTCAAACTTACACAAATCGCTGACCGTACATCGCAATGCGGCTACTTTAATTACCCATATTTCCAAAACCTACGTTTTTACGGTAACTTGGTTGGCATAATACTAAAGTTCTGGTTCTATTCTATCATCCTATGTGTACGTCATGTTGGCACACTTCCGTATTTATTTTATATATCATTTCAAACTAAGACAAATCGCTGACCGCACATCGCAAAGCGGCTAATTTAATCACCCATATTTCCAAAACCTAGGTTTTTATGGTAACTTGATTGGTATAATACTAAAGTTCTGGTTCTATTCTATCACCCTATGTGTACCTAATGTTGGCACACCTCCGTATTTATTTTAAATTTCATGTAAACTTAGACAAATCGCTGACCACACATCGCAAAGCGGCTAATTTAATCACCCATATTTCCGAAACCTAATTTTTTACGGTAACTTGGGTGGTATAGTCCTACAGTTTTTGTCCAATTCTTTCATCCTATGAGTACGTAATGTTGGCACACTTCCGTATTTATTATATATTTCATTTCAAACTAAGACAAATCGCTGTCCGTATATCGCAAAGCGACTTATTTAATCAGCCATATAACCAAAACCTAAGTTTTTACGGTAACTTGGATGGAATAGTCCTACAGTTCTTGTCCTATTCTATCATCCTATGTGTACGTCATGTTGGCACACTTCCGTATTTATTTTATATTTCATGTCAAACTTAGACAAATCGCTGACCGCACATCGCAAAGCGGCTAATTTAATCACCCATATTTCCAAAACCTAAGTTTTTACGGTAACTTGGGTGGAATAGTCCTACAGTTCTTGTCCTATTCTATCATCCTATGTGTACGTAATGTTGGCACACTTCCGTATTTTTTTATATTTCATTTAAACTTAGACAAATCGCTGACCGCACATTGCAAAGCGGCTACTTTAATTACCCATATTTCCAAAACCTAAGTTTTTACGGTAACTTGGGTGGTATAATACTAAATGTCTGTTCCTATTCTATCATCCTATGTGCACGTCATGTATCCACGATTCGATATTGATTTTTATGATTCATGTCAAACTTAGACAAATCGCTGTGCGCACTTCGCAAAGCGACTACTTTAATCACCCATATTTCCAAAGCCTAAGTATTTACGGTAGCTTGGTTGGTATAATACTAAAGTTCTGGTCCAATTCTATCATCCTATGTGTACGTCATGTTGGCTCACTTACGTATTTATTTTATATTTCATTTCAAACTTAGACAAATCGCTGTCGGTATATCGCAAAGCGACTACTTTAATCACTCATATTTCCAAAACCTAAGTTTTTACGGTAACTTGGGTGGCATAATACTAAATATCTGGTCCTATTCTATCACCCTATGTGAACGTCATGTTGGCACACTTCCGTATTTTTTTATATTTCATGTCAAACTTAGACAAATCGCTGACCACACATCGCAAAGCGGCAACTTTTATCACCCATATTTCCAAAACCTACGTTTTTACGGTAACTTGGTTGGTATAATACTAAAGTTCTGGTTCTATTCTATCACCTATGTGTACCTAATGTGTGCACACGTCCGTATATATTTTATCTTTCATGTCAAACCTAGACAAATCGCTGACCGCACATCTCAAAGCGGCTAATTTAATCACCCATATTTCCAAAACCTAAGTTTTTACGGTATCTTGGGCGGTATAATACTATATTTCTGGTCCGATTCTATCACCCCAGGTGTACGTCATGTATCCACAGTTCCGTATTTATTTTTATATTTTATGTCAAACATATACAAATCGCTGTCCGCACATCGCAAAGCGACTACTTTAATCAGCCATATTTCCAAAACCTAAGTTTTTACGGTAACTTGGGTGGTATAATACAAAAGGTCTGGTTCATATCTATCACCCTATGTGCACGTAATGTTGGCATTATTCCGTATTTTTTCATATTTCATTCAAACTTACACAAATCGCTGACCGTACTTCGCAAAGCGAGTACTTTAATTACCCATATTTCCAAAACCTACGTTTTTACGGTAACTTGGTTGGCATAATACTAAAGTTCTGGTTCTATTCTATCATCCTATGTGTACGTCATGTTGGCACACTTCCGTATTTATTTTATATATCATTTCAAACTAAGACAAATCGCTGACCACACATCGCAAAGCGGCTACTTTTATCACCCATATTTCCAAAACCTACGTTTTTATGGTATTTTGGTTGGTATAATACTAAAGTTCTGGTTCTTTTCTATCACCTATGTGTACCTAATGTTGGCACACGTCCGTATTTATTTTATCATTTATGTCAAACCTAGACAAATCGCTTACCGCACATCTCAAAGCGGCTAATTTAATCACCCATATTTCCAAAATCTAAGTTTTTACGGTAACTTGGTTGGTATGATAGTAAAGTTCTCGTTCTATTCTATTACCCTATGTGAACGTCATGTATCCACAATTCTATATGGATTTTTATATTTCATGTCAAACTTAGACAAATCGCTGACTACACATCGCAAAGCGGCTACTTTTATCACCCATATTTCCAAAACCTTCGTTTTTACGGTAACTTGGGCGGTATAATACAAAATTTCTGGTCCGATTCTATCACCCCAGGTGTACGTCAAGTATCCACAGATCCGTATTTATTTTTATATTTTATGTCAAACATATACAAATCGCTGTCCGCACATCGCAAAGCGACTACTTTAATCAGCCATATTTCCAAAACCTAAGTTTTTACGGTAACTTGGGTGGTATAATACTAAATGTCTGTTCCTATTCTATCATCCTATGTGCACGTCATGTATCCACGATTCGATATTGATTTTTATGATTCATGTCAAACTTAGACAAATCGCTGTGCGCACTTCGCAAAGCGACTACTTTAATCACCCATATTTCCAAAGCCTAAGTATTTACGGTTGCTTGGTTGGTATAATACTAAAGTTCTGGTCCAATTCTATCATCCTATGTGTACGTCATGTTGGCACACTTACGTATTTATTTTATATTTCATTTCAAACTTAGACAAATCGCTGTCGGTATATCGTAAAGCGACTACTTTAATCACTCATATTTCCAAAACCTAAGTTTTTACGGTATCTTGGTTGGTATAATACTAAAGTTGTGGTTCTATTCTATCACCCTATGTGTACCTAATGTTGGCACACTTCAGTATTTATTTTATATTTCATGTCAAACGTAGACAAATCGATGACCGCACATCGCAAGGCGGCTAATTTAATCGCCGATATTTCAAAAACCTACGTTTTTACGGTAACTTGGTTGGTATGATAGTAAAGTTCTCGTTCTATTCAATTACCCTATGTAAACGTCATGTATTAACAATTCCATATGGATTTTTATATTTCATGTCAAACTTAGACAAATCGCTGTCCGCACATCGCAAAGCAACTACTTTAATCACCCATATTTCCAAAACCTAAGTTTTTACGGTAACTTGGGTGGCATAATACTAAATGTCTGGTCCTATTCTATCACCCTAGGTGAACGACATGTTGGCACACGTCCGTATATATTTTATCTTTCATGTCAAACCTGGACAAATCGCTGACCGCACATCTCAAAGCGGCTAATTTAATCACCCATATTTCCAAAACCTGAGTTTTTACGGTAACTTGGTCGTTATAATACTATATTTCTGGTCCTATTCTATCACCCCAGGTGTACGTCATGCTGGCGCACTTCCGTATTTATTTTATATATCATTTCAAACTAAGACAAATCGCTGTCCGTATATCGCAAAGCGACTACTTTAATCACCCATATTTCCAAAACCTACGTTTTTTTCGGTAACTTGGTTGGTATAATACTAAAGGTCTGGTCCTATTCTATCACCCTATGTGAACGTCATGTTGGCACACTTCCGTATTTTTTTTATATTTCATGTCAAACTTAGACAAATCGCTGACCACACATCGCAAAGCGGCTACTTTTATCACCCATATTTCCAAAACCTACGTTTTTACGGTATTTTGGTTGGTATAATACTAAAGTTCTGGTTCTATTCTATCACCTATGTGTACCTAATGTTGGCACACGTCCGCATTTATTTTATCTTTCATGTCAAACCTAGAGAAATCACTGACCGCTCATCTCAAAGGGGCTAATTTAATCACCCATATTTCCAAAACCTAAGTTTTTACGGTAACTTGGGTGGTATAATGCTAAATGTCTGTTCCTATTCTATCACCCTATGTGCACGTCATGTATCCAAAATTCGATATTGATTTTTATGATTCATGTCAAATAGAACCAGAACTTCTGGTTGTTCTGGTTAGACAAATCGCTGTTCGCACATCGCAAAGCGACAACTTTAATCACCCATATTTCCAAAACCTAGGTTTTTATGGTAACTTGTTTGGTATAATACTAAAGTTCTGGTTCTATTCTATCACCCTATGTGTACCTCATGTTGGCACACTTCCGTATTTATTTTAAATTTCATGTAAACTTAGACAAATCGCTGACCGCACATCGCAAAGCGGCTAATTTAATCACCCATATTTCCGAAACCTAAGTTTTTACGGTAACTTGGGTGGTATAGTCCTACAGTTTTTGTCCAATTCTTTCATCCTATGAGTACGTAATGTTGGCACACTTCCGTATTTATTATATATTTCATTTCAAACTAAGACAAAACGCTGTCCGTATATCGCAAAGCGACTAATTTAATCAGCCATATAACCAAAACCTAAGTTTTTACGGTAACTTGGATGGAATAGTCCTACAGTTCTTGTCCTATTCTTCCATCCTATGTGTACGTCATGTTGGCACACTTCCGTATTTATTTTATATTTCATGTCAAACTTAGACAAATCGCTGACCGCACATCGCAAAGCGGCTAATTTAATCACCCATATTTCCAAAACCTAAGTTTTTACGGTAACTTGGGTGGAATAGTCCTACAGTTCTTGTCCTATTCTATCATCCTATGTGTACGTAATGTTGGCACACTTCAGTATTTTTTTATATTTCATTTAAACTTAGACAAATCGCTGACCGCACATTGCAAAGCGGCTACTTTAATTACCCATATTTCCAAAACCTAAGTTTTTACGGTAACTTGGGTGGTATAATACAAAATGTCTGTTCCTATTCTATCATCCTATGTGCACGTCATGTATCCACGATTCGATATTGATTTTTATGATTCATGTCAAACTTAGACAAATCGCTGTGCGCACTTCGCAAAGCGACTACTTTAATCACCCATATTTCCAAAGCCTAAGTATTTACGGTAGCTTGGTTGGTATAATACTAAAGTTCTGGTCCAATTCTATCATCCTATGTGTACGTCATGTTGGCACACTTACGTATTTATTTTATATTTCATTTCAAACTTAGACAAATCGCTGTCGGTATATCGCAAAGCGACTACTTTAATCACTCATATTTCCAAAACCTAAGTTTTTACGGTAACTTGGGTGGCATAATACTAAATATCTGGTCCTATTCTATCACCCTATGTGAACGTCATGTTGGCACACTTCCGTATTTTTTTATATTTCATGTCAAACTTAGACAAATCGCTGACCACACATCGCAAAGCGGCAACTTTTATCACCCATATTTCCAAAACCTACGTTTTTACGGTAACTTGGTTGGTATAATACTAAAGTTCTGGCTCTATTCTATCACCTATGTGTACCTAATGTGTGCACACGTCCGTATATATTTTATCTTTCATGTCAAACCTAGACAAATCGCTGACCGCACATCTCAAAGCGGCTAATTTAATCACCCATATTTCCAAAACCTAAGTTTTTACGGTAACTTGGGCGGTATAATACTATATTTCTGGTCCGATTCTATCACCCCAGGTGTACGTCATGTATCCACAGTTCCGTATTTATTTTTATATTTTATGTCAAACATATACAAATCGCTGTCCGCACATCGCAAAGCGACTACTTTAATCAGCCATATTTCCAAAACCTAAGTTTTTACGGTAACTTGGGTGGTATAATACAAAAGGTCTGGTTCATATCTATCACCCTATGTGCACGTAATGTTGGCATTATTCCGTATTTTTTCATATTTCATTCAAACTTACACAAATCGCTGACCGTACATCGCAAAGCGAGTACTTTAATTACCCATATTTCCAAAACCTACGTTTTTACGGTAACTTGGTTGGCATAATACTAAAGTTCTGGTTCTATTCTATCATCCTATGTGTACGTCACGTTGGCACACTTCCGTATTTATTTTATATATCATTTCAAACTAAGACAAATCGCTGACCGCACATCGCAAAGCGGCTAATTTAATCACCCATATTTCCAAAACCTAGGTTTTTATGGTAACTTGTTTGGTATAATACTAAAGTTCTGGTTCTATTCTATCACCCTATGTGTACCTAATGTTGGCACACTTCCGTATTTATTTTAAATTTCATGTAAACTTAGACAAATCGCTGACCGCACATCGCAAAGCGGCTAATTTAATCACCCATATTTCCGAAACCTAAGTTTTTACGGTAACTTGGGTGGTATAGTCCTACAGTTTTTGTCCGATTCTTTAATCCTATGTGTACGTAATGTTGGCACACTTCCGTATTTATTTTATATTTCATTTCAAACTAAGACAAATCGCTGTCCGTATATCGCAAAGCGACTAATTTACTCAGCCATATAACCAAAACCTAAGTTTTACGGTAACTTGGATGGAATAGTCCTACAGTTCTTGTCCTATTCTATCATCCTATGTGTACGTCATGTTGGCACACTTCCGTATTTATTTTATATTTCATGTCAAACTTAGACAAATCGCTGACCGCACATCGCAAAGCGGCTAATTTAATCACCCATATTTCCAAAACCTAAGTTTTTACGGTAACTTGGGTGGAATAGTCCTACAGTTCTTGTCCTATTCTATCATCCTATGTGTACGTAATGTTGGCACACTTCCGTATTTTTTTATATTTCATTTAAACTTAGACAAATCGCTGACCGCACATTGCAAAGCGGCTACTTTAATTACCCATATTTCCAAAACCTAAGTTTTTACGGTAACTTGGGTGGTATAATACTAAATGTCTGTTCCTATTCTATCATCCTATGTGCACGTCATGTATCCACGATTCGATATTGATTTTTATGATTCATGACAAACTTAGACAAATCGCTGTGCGCACTTCGCAAAGCGACTACTTTAATCACCCATATTTCCAAAGCCTAAGTATTTACGGTAGCTTGGTTGGTATAATACTAAAGTTCTGGTCCAATTCTATCATCCTATGTGTACGTCATGTTGGCACACTTACGTATTTATTTTATATTTCATTTCAAACTTAGACAAATCGCTGTCGGTATATCGTAAAGCGACTACTTTAATCACTCATATATCCAAAACCTAAGTTTTTACGGTATCTTGGTTGGTATAATACTAAAGTTGTGGTTCTATTCTATCACCCTATGTGTACCTAATGTTGGCACACTTCAGTATTTATTTTATATTTCATGTCAAACGTAGACAAATCGATGACCGCACATCGCAAGGCGGCTAATTTAATCGCCGATATTTCAAAAACCTACGTTTTTACGGTAACTTGGTTGGTATGATAGTAAAGTTCTCGTTCTATTCAATTACCCTATGTAAACGTCATGTATTAACAATTCCATATGGATTTTTATATTTCATGTCAAACTTAGACAAATCGCTGTCCGCACATCGCAAAGCGACTACTTTAATCACCCATATTTCCAAAACCTAAGTTTTTACGGTAACTTGGGTGGCATAATACTAAATATCTGGTCCTATTCTATCACCCTAGGTGAACGACATGTTGGCACACGTCCGTATATATTTTATCTTTAATGTCAAACCTAGACAAATCGCTGACCGCACATCTCAAAGCGGCTAATTTAATCACCCATATTTCCAAAACCTAAGTTTTTACGGTAACTTGGTCGGTATAATACTATATTTCTGGTCCTATTCTATCACCCCAGGTGTACGTCATGTTGGCGCACTTCCGTATTTATTTTATATATCATTTCAAACTAAGACAAATCGCTGACCGCACATCGCAAAGCGGCTAATTTAATCACCCATATTTCCAAAACCTACGATTTACGGTAACTTGGGCGGTATAATACTAAATTTCTGGTCCGATTCTATCACCCCAGGTGTACGTCATGTATCCACAGTTCCGTATTTATTTTTATATTTTATGTCAAACATATACAAATCGCTGTCCGCACATCGCAAAGCGACTACTTTAATCAGCCATATTTCCAAAACCTAAGTTTTTACGGTAACTTGGGTGGTATAATACAAAAGGTCTGGTTCATATCTATCACCCTATGTGTACGTAATGTTGGCATTATTCCGTATTTTCTCATATTTCATTCAAACTTACACAAATCGCTGACCGTACATCGCAATGCGGCTACTTTAATTACCCATATTTCCAAAACCTACGTTTTTACGGTAACTTGGTTGGCATAATACTAAAGTTCTGGTTCTATTCTATCATCCTATGTGTACGTCATGTTGGCACACTTCCGTATTTATTTTATATATCATTTCAAACTAAGACAAATCGCTGACCGCACATCGCAAAGCGGCTAATTTAATCACCCATATTTCCAAAACCTAGGTTTTTATGGTAACTTGATTGGTATAATACTAAAGTTCTGGTTCTATTCTATCACCCTATGTGTACCTAATGTTGGCACACCTCCGTATTTATTTTAAATTTCATGTAAACTTAGACAAATCGCTGACCACACATCGCAAAGCGGCTAATTTAATCACCCATATTTCCGAAACCTAAGTTTTTACGGTAACTTGGGTGGTATAGTCCTACAGTTTTTGTCCAATTCTTTCATCCTATGAGTACGTAATGTTGGCACACTTCCGTATTTATTATATATTTCATTTCAAACTAAGACAAATCGCTGTCCGTATATCGCAAAGCGACTTATTTAATCAGCCATATAACCAAAACCTAAGTTTTTACGGTAACTTGGATGGAATAGTCCTACAGTTCTTGTCCTATTCTATCATCCTATGTGTACGTCATGTTGGCACACTTCCGTATTTATTTTATATTTCATGTCAAACTTAGACAAATCGCTGACCGCACATCGCAAAGCGGCTAATTTAATCACCCATATTTCCAAAACCTAAGTTTTTACGGTAACTTGGGTGGAATAGTCCTACAGTTCTTGTCCTATTCTATCATCCTATGTGTACGTAATGTTGGCACACTTCCGTATTTTTTTATATTTCATTTAAACTTAGACAAATCGCTGACCGCACATTGCAAAGCGGCTACTTTAATTACCCATATTTCCAAAACCTAAGTTTTTACGGTAACTTGGGTGGTATAATACTAAATGTCTGTTCCTATTCTATCATCCTATGTGCACGTCATGTATCCACGATTCGATATTGATTTTTATGATTCATGTCAAACTTAGACAAATCGCTGTGCGCACTTCGCAAAGCGACTACTTTAATCACCCATATTTCCAAAGCCTAAGTATTTACGGTAGCTTGGTTGGTATAATACTAAAGTTCTGGTCCAATTCTATCATCCTATGTGTACGTCATGTTGGCTCACTTACGTATTTATTTTATATTTCATTTCAAACTTAGACAAATCGCTGTCGGTATATCGCAAAGCGACTACTTTAATCACTCATATTTCCAAAACCTAAGTTTTTACGGTAACTTGGGTGGCATAATACTAAATATCTGGTCCTATTCTATCACCCTATGTGAACGTCATGTTGGCACACTTCCGTATTTTTTTATATTTCATGTCAAACTTAGACAAATCGCTGACCACACATCGCAAAGCGGCAACTTTTATCACCCATATTTCCAAAACCTACGTTTTTACGGTAACTTGGTTGGTATAATACTAAAGTTCTGGTTCTATTCTATCACCTATGTGTACCTAATGTGTGCACACGTCCGTATATATTTTATCTTTCATGTCAAACCTAGACAAATCGCTGACCGCACATCTCAAAGCGGCTAATTTAATCACCCATATTTCCAAAACCTAAGTTTTTACGGTAACTTGGGCGGTATAATACTATATTTCTGGTCCGATTCTATCACCCCAGGTGTACGTCATGTATCCACAGTTCCGTATTTATTTTTATATTTTATGTCAAACATATACAAATCGCTGTCCGCACATCGCAAAGCGACTACTTTAATCAGCCATATTTCCAAAACCTAAGTTTTTACGGTAACTTGGGTGGTATAATACAAAAGGTCTGGTTCATATCTATCACCCTATGTGCACGTAATGTTGGCATTATTCCGTATTTTTTCATATTTCATTCAAACTTACACAAATCGCTGACCGTACATCGCAAAGCGAGTACTTTAATTACCCATATTTCCAAAACCTACGTTTTTACGGTAACTTGGTTGGCATAATACTAAAGTTCTGGTTCTATTCTATCATCCTATGTGTACGTCATGTTGGCACACTTCCGTATTTATTTTATATATCATTTCAAACTAAGACAAATCGCTGACCACACATCGCAAAGCGGCTACTTTTATCACCCATATTTCCAAAACCTACGTTTTTATGGTATTTTGGTTGGTATAATACTAAAGTTCTGGTTCTTTTCTATCACCTATGTGTACCTAATGTTGGCACACGTCCGTATTTATTTTATCATTTATGTCAAACCTAGACAAATCGCTTACCGCACATCTCAAAGCGGCTAATTTAATCACCCATATTTCCAAAATCTAAGTTTTTACGGTAACTTGGTTGGTATGATAGTAAAGTTCTCGTTCTATTCTATTACCCTATGTGAACGTCATGTATCCACAATTCTATATGGATTTTTATATTTCATGTCAAACTTAGACAAATCGCTGACTACACATCGCAAAGCGGCTACTTTTATCACCCATATTTCCAAAACCTTCGTTTTTACGGTAACTTGGGCGGTATAATACAAAATTTCTGGTCCGATTCTATCACCCCAGGTGTACGTCAAGTATCCACAGATCCGTATTTATTTTTATATTTTATGTCAAACATATACAAATCGCTGTCCGCACATCGCAAAGCGACTACTTTAATCAGCCATATTTCCAAAACCTAAGTTTTTACGGTAACTTGGGTGGTATAATACTAAATGTCTGTTCCTATTCTATCATCCTATGTGCACGTCATGTATCCACGATTCGATATTGATTTTTATGATTCATGTCAAACTTAGACAAATCGCTGTGCGCACTTCGCAAAGCGACTACTTTAATCACCCATATTTCCAAAGCCTAAGTATTTACGGTAGCTTGGTTGGTATAATACTAAAGTTCTGGTCCAATTCTATCATCCTATGTGTACGTCATGTTGGCACACTTACGTATTTATTTTATATTTCATTTCAAACTTAGACAAATCGCTGTCGGTATATCGTAAAGCGACTACTTTAATCACTCATATTTCCAAAACCTAAGTTTTTACGGTATCTTGGTTGGTATAATACTAAAGTTGTGGTTCTATTCTATCACCCTATGTGTACCTAATGTTGGCACACTTCAGTATTTATTTTATATTTCATGTCAAACGTAGACAAATCGATGACCGCACATCGCAAGGCGGCTAATTTAATCGCCGATATTTCAAAAACCTACGTTTTTACGGTAACTTGGTTGGTATGATAGTAAAGTTCTCGTTCTATTCAATTACCCTATGTAAACGTCATGTATTAACAATTCCATATGGATTATTATATTTCATGTCAAACTTAGACAAATCGCTGTCCGCACATCGCAAAGCAACTACTTTAATCACCCATATTTCCAAAACCTAAGTTTTTACGGTAACTTGGGTGGCATAATACTAAATGTCTGGTCCTATTCTATCACCCTAGGTGAACGACATGTTGGCACACGTCCGTATATATTTTATCTTTCATGTCAAACCTGGACAAATCGCTGACCGCACATCTCAAAGCGGCTAATTTAATCACCCATATTTCCAAAACCTGAGTTTTTACGGTAACTTGGTCGTTATAATACTATATTTCTGGTCCTATTCTATCACCCCAGGTGTACGTCATGCTGGCGCACTTCCGTATTTATTTTATATATCATTTCAAACTAAGACAAATCGCTGTCCGTATATCGCAAAGCGACTACTTTAATCACCCATATTTCCAAAACCTACGTTTTTTCGGTAACTTGGTTGGTATAATACTAAAGGTCTGGTCCTATTCTATCACCCTATGTGAACGTCATGTTGGCACACTTCCGTATTTTTTTTATATTTCATGTCAAACTTAGACAAATCGCTGACCACACATCGCAAAGCGGCTACTTTTATCACCCATATTTCCAAAACCTACGTTTTTACGGTATTTTGGTTGGTATAATACTAAAGTTCTGGTTCTATTCTATCACCTATGTGTACCTAATGTTGGCACACGTCCGCATTTATTTTATCTTTCATGTCAAACCTAGAGAAATCACTGACCGCTCATCTCAAAGGGGCTAATTTAATCACCCATATTTCCAAAACCTAAGTTTTTACGGTAACTTGGGTGGTATAATGCTAAATGTCTGTTCCTATTCTATCACCCTATGTGCACGTCATGTATCCAAAATTCGATATTGATTTTTATGATTCATGTCAAATAGAACCAGAACTTCTGGTTGTTCTGGTTAGACAAATCGCTGTTCGCACATCGCAAAGCGACAACTTTAATCACCCATATTTCCAAAACCTAGGTTTTTATGGTAACTTGTTTGGTATAATACTAAGGTTCTGGTTCTATTCTATCACCCTATGTGTACCTAATGTTGGCACACTTCCGTATTTATTTTAAATTTCATGTAAACTTAGACAAATCGCTGACCGCACATCGCAAAGCGGCTAATTTAATCACCCATATTTCCGAAACCTAAGTTTTTACGGTAACTTGGGTGGTATAGTCCTAGAGTTTTTGTCCGATTCTTTCATCCTATGTGTACGTAATGTTGGCACACTTCCGTATTTATTTTATATTTCATTTCAAACTAAGACAAATCGCTGTCCGTATATCGCTGGTCCAATTCTAATAAGTTCTGGTCCAATTCTATCATCCTATGTGTACGACATGTATCCACAATTCCATATGGATTTTTATATTCCATGTCAAACTTAGACAAATCGCTGACCACACATCGCAAAGCGGCTACTTTGATCACCCATATTTCCAAAACCTACGTGTTTACGGTATTTTGGTTGGTATAATACTAAAGTTCTGGTTCTTTTCTATCACCTATGTGTACCTAATGTTGGCACACGTCCGTATTTATTTTATCATTTATGTCAAACCTAGACAAATCGCTGACCGCGCATCTCAAAGCGGCTAATTTAATCACCCATATTTCCAAAACCTTCGTTTTTACGGTAACTTGGGCGGTATAATACAAAATTTCTGGTCCGATTCTATCACCCCAGGTGTACGTCAAGTATCCACAGATCCGTATTTATGTTTATATTTTATGTTAAACATATACAAATCGCTGTCCGCACATCGCAAAGCGACTACTTTAATCAGCCATATTTCCAAAACCTAAGTTTTTACGGTAACTTGGGTGGTATAATACAAAGGTTCTGGTTCATATCTATCACCCTACGTGTACGTAATGTTGGCATTATTCCGTATTTTTTCATATTTCATTCAAACTTACACAAATCGCTGACCGTACATCGCAAAGCGGCTACTTTAATAACCCATATTTCCAAAACCTACGTTTTTAGGGTAACTTGGTTGGCATAATACTAAAGTTCTGGTTCCATTCTATCACCCTATGTGTACGCAATGTTAGCACACTTTCATATTTATTCTTTATTTCATGTCAAACTTAGACAAATCGCTGTCCGTATATCGCGAAGCGACTACCGACTAATAACTTGGGCGGTATAATACTAAATTTCTGGTCCGATTCTATCACCCCAGGTGTACGTCATGTATCCACAATTCCGTATTTATTTTTATATTTCATATCAAACTTAGACAAATCGTTGTCCGGACATCGCAAAGCGGCTAATTTAATCACCCATATTTCCAAAACCTAAGTTTTTACGGTAATTTGATCGGTATAATACTATATTTCTGGTCCTATTCTACCATCCTATGTGTACGTCATGTTGGCACACTTCCGTATTTATTTTATATTTCATGTCAAACTAAGACAAATCGCTGACCGCACATCGCAAAGCGGCTACTTTAACCACCCATATTTCCAAAACCTACGTTTTTACGGTAACTTGGTTGGCATAATACCAAAGTTCTGGTTCTATTCTATCACCCTATGTGTACGCAATGTTAGCACACTTCCATATTTATTCTTTATTTCATGTCAAAATTAGACAAATCGCTGACCGCACATCGCAAAGCGGCTATTTTAATCACCCATATTTCCTAAACCTAAGGTTTTATGGTAACTTGTTTGGTATAATACTAAAGTTCTGGTTCTATTATATCACCCTATGTGTACCTAATGTTGGCACACTTCCGTATTTATTTTAAATTTCATGTAAACTTAGACAAATCGCTGACCGCACATCGCAAAGCGGCTAATTTAATCACCCATATTTCCAAAACCTAAGTTTTTACGGTAACTTGGGTGGTATAATCCTACAAGTTTTTGTCCTATTCTATCATCCTATGTGTACGTAATGTTGGCACGCTTCCGTATTTATTTTATATTTCATTTCAAACTAAGACAAATCGCTGTCCGTATATTGCAAAGCGACTACTTTAATCAGCCATATTTCCAAAACCTAAGTTTTTACGGTAACTTGTTTGGTATAATACTAAATGTCTGTTCCTATTCTATCATCCTATGTGCACGTCATGTATCCACGATTCGATATTGATTTTTATGATTCATGTCAAACTTAGACAAATCGCTGTGCGCACATCGCAAAGCGACTACTTTAATCACTCATTTTTCCAAAACCTAAGTTTTTACGGTAACTTGGTTGGTATAATACTAAAGTTCTGGTTCTATTCTATCACCCTATGTGTAAGTAATGTTGGCACACTTCCGTATTTTTTTATATTTCATTCAAACTTAGACAAATCCCTGATCGCACATCGCAAAGCGGCTACTTTAATTACCCATATTTCCAAAACCTAAGTTTTTACGGTAACTTGGTTGGTATGATAGTTAAGTTCTCGTTCTATTCAATTACCCTATGTGAACGTCATGTATTAACAATTCCATATGGATTTTTATATTTCATGTCAAACTTAGACAAATCGCTGACTACACATCGCAAAGCGGCAACTTTAATCACCCATATTTCCAAAACCTACGTTTTTACGGTAACTTGGTTGGTATAATACTAAAGTTCTGGTTCTATTTTTTCACCTATGTGTACCTAATGTTGGCACACGTCCGTATATATTTTATCTTTCATGTCAAACCTAGACAAATCGCTTACCGCACATCTCAAAGCGGCTAATTTAATCACCCATATTTCCAAAACCTAAGTTTTTACGGTAACTTGGTCGGTATAATACTATATTTCTGGTCCTATTCTATCACCCCAGGTGTACGTCATGCTGGCGCACTTCCGTATTTATTTTATATATCATTTCAAACTAAGACAAATCGCTGTCCGTATATCGCAAAGCGACTACTTTAATCACCCATATTTCCAAAACCTACGTTTTTTCGGTAACTTGGGCGGTATAATACAAAATTTCTGGTCCGATTCTATCACCCCAGGTGTACGTCAAGTATCCACAGATCCGTATTTATTTTTATATTTTATGTCAAACATATACAAATCGCTGTCCGCACATCGCAAAGCGACTACTTTAATCAGCCATATTTCCAAAACCTAAGTTTTTACGGTAACTTGGGTGGTATAATACTAAATGTCTGTTCCTATTCTATCATCCTATGTGCACGTCATGTATCCACGATTCGATATTGATTTTTATGATTCATGTCAAACTTAGACAAATCGCTGTGCGCACTTCGCAAAGCGACTACTTTAATCACCCATATTTCCAAAGCCTAAGTATTTACGGTAGCTTGGTTGGTATAATACTAAAGTTCTGGTCCAATTCTATCATCCTATGTGTACGTCATGTTGGCACACTTACGTATTTATTTTATATTTCATTTCAAACTTAGACAAATCGCTGTCGGTATATCGTAAAGCGACTACTTTAATCACTCATATTTCCAAAACCTAAGTTTTTACGGTATCTTGGTTGGTATAATACTAAAGTTGTGGTTCTATTCTATCACCCTATGTGTACCTAATGTTGGCACACTTCAGTATTTATTTTATATTTCATGTCAAACGTAGACAAATCGATGACCGCACATCGCAAGGCGGCTAATTTAATCGCCGATATTTCAAAAACCTACGTTTTTACGGTAACTTGGTTGGTATGATAGTAAAGTTCTCGTTCTATTCAATTACCCTATGTAAACGTCATGTATTAACAATTCCATATGGATTATTATATTTCATGTCAAACTTAGACAAATCGCTGTCCGCACATCGCAAAGCAACTACTTTAATCACCCATATTTCCAAAACCTAAGTTTTTACGGTAACTTGGGTGGCATAATATTAAATGTCTGGTCCTATTCTATCACCCTAGGTGAACGACATGTTGGCACACGTCCGTATATATTTTATCTTTCATGTCAAACCTGGACAAATCGCTGACCGCACATCTCAAAGCGGCTAATTTAATCACCCATATTTCCAAAACCTGAGTTTTTACGGTAACTTGGTCGTTATAATACTATATTTCTGGTCCTATTCTATCACCCCAGGTGTACGTCATGCTGGCGCACTTCCGTATTTATTTTATATATCATTTCAAACTAAGACAAATCGCTGTCCGTATATCGCAAAGCGACTACTTTAATCACCCATATTTCCAAAACCTACGTTTTTTCGGTAACTTGGTTGGTATAATACTAAAGGTCTGGTCCTATTCTATCACCCTATGTGAACGTCATGTTGGCACACTTCCGTATTTTTTTTATATTTCATGTCAAACTTAGACAAATCGCTGACCACACATCGCAAAGCGGCTACTTTTATCACCCATATTTCCAAAACCTACGTTTTTACGGTATTTTGGTTGGTATAATACTAAAGTTCTGGTTCTATTCTATCACCTATGTGTACCTAATGTTGGCACACGTCCGCATTTATTTTATCTTTCATGTCAAACCTAGAGAAATCACTGACCGCTCATCTCAAAGGGGCTAATTTAATCACCCATATTTCCAAAACCTAAGTTTTTACGGTAACTTGGGTGGTATAATGCTAAATGTCTGTTCCTATTCTATCACCCTATGTGCACGTCATGTATCCAAAATTCGATATTGATTTTTATGATTCATGTCAAATAGAACCAGAACTTCTGGTTGTTCTGGTTAGACAAATCGCTGTTCGCACATCGCAAAGCGACAACTTTAATCACCCATATTTCCAAAACCTAGGTTTTTATGGTAACTTGTTTGGTATAATACTAAGGTTCTGGTTCTATTCTATCACCCTATGTGTACCTAATGTTGGCACACTTCCGTATTTATTTTAAATTTCATGTAAACTTAGACAAATCGCTGACCGCACATCGCAAAGCGGCTAATTTAATCACCCATATTTCCGAAACCTAAGTTTTTACGGTAACTTGGGTGGTATAGTCCTAGAGTTTTTGTCCGATTCTTTCATCCTATGTGTACGTAATGTTGGCACACTTCCGTATTTATTTTATATTTCATTTCAAACTAAGACAAATCGCTGTCCGTATATCGCTGGTCCAATTCTAATAAGTTCTGGTCCAATTCTATCATCCTATGTGTACGACATGTATCCACAATTCCATATGGATTTTTATATTCCATGTCAAACTTAGACAAATCGCTGACCACACATCGCAAAGCGGCTACTTTGATCACCCATATTTCCAAAACCTACGTGTTTACGGTATTTTGGTTGGTATAATACTAAAGTTCTGGTTCTTTTCTATCACCTATGTGTACCTAATGTTGGCACACGTCCGTATTTATTTTATCATTTATGTCAAACCTAGACAAATCGCTGACCGCGCATCTCAAAGCGGCTAATTTAATCACCCATATTTCCAAAACCTTCGTTTTTACGGTAACTTGGGCGGTATAATACAAAATTTCTGGTCCGATTCTATCACCCCAGGTGTACGTCAAGTATCCACAGATCCGTATTTATGTTTATATTTTATGTTAAACATATACAAATCGCTGTCCGCACATCGCAAAGCGACTACTTTAATCAGCCATATTTCCAAAACCTAAGTTTTTACGGTAACTTGGGTGGTATAATACAAAGGTTCTGGTTCATATCTATCACCCTACGTGTACGTAATGTTGGCATTATTCCGTATTTTTTCATATTTCATTCAAACTTACACAAATCGCTGACCGTACATCGCAAAGCGGCTACTTTAATAACCCATATTTCCAAAACCTACGTTTTTAGGGTAACTTGGTTGGCATAATACTAAAGTTCTGGTTCCATTCTATCACCCTATGTGTACGCAATGTTAGCACACTTTCATATTTATTCTTTATTTCATGTCAAACTTAGACAAATCGCTGTCCGTATATCGCGAAGCGACTACCGACTAATAACTTGGGCGGTATAATACTAAATTTCTGGTCCGATTCTATCACCCCAGGTGTACGTCATGTATCCACAATTCCGTATTTATTTTTATATTTCATATCAAACTTAGACAAATCGTTGTCCGGACATCGCAAAGCGGCTAATTTAATCACCCATATTTCCAAAACCTAAGTTTTTACGGTAATTTGATCGGTATAATACTATATTTCTGGTCCTATTCTATCATCCTATGTGTACGTCATGTTGGCACACTTCCGTATTTATTTTATATTTCATGTCAAACTAAGACAAATCGCTGACCGCACATCGCAAAGCGGCTACTTTAACCACCCATATTTCCAAAACCTACGTTTTTACGGTAACTTGGTTGGCATAATACCAAAGTTCTGGTTCTATTCTATCACCCTATGTGTACGCAATGTTAGCACACTTCCATATTTATTCTTTATTTCATGTCAAAATTAGACAAATCGCTGACCGCACATCGCAAAGCGGCTATTTTAATCACCCATATTTCCTAAACCTAAGGTTTTATGGTAACTTGTTTGGTATAATACTAAAGTTCTGGTTCTATTATATCACCCTATGTGTACCTAATGTTGGCACACTTCCGTATTTATTTTAAATTTCATGTAAACTTAGACAAATCGCTGACCGCACATCGCAAAGCGGCTAATTTAATCACCCATATTTCCAAAACCTAAGTTTTTACGGTAACTTGGGTGGTATAATCCTACAAGTTTTTGTCCTATTCTATCATCCTATGTGTACGTAATGTTGGCACGCTTCCGTATTTATTTTATATTTCATTTCAAACTAAGACAAATCGCTGTCCGTATATTGCAAAGCGACTACTTTAATCAGCCATATTTCCAAAACCTAAGTTTTTACGGTAACTTGTTTGGTATAATACTAAATGTCTGTTCCTATTCTATCATCCTATGTGCACGTCATGTATCCACGATTCGATATTGATTTTTATGATTCATGTCAAACTTAGACAAATCGCTGTGCGCACATCGCAAAGCGACTACTTTAATCACTCATTTTTCCAAAACCTAAGTTTTTACGGTAACTTGGTTGGTATAATACTAAAGTTCTGGTTCTATTCTATCACCCTATGTGTAAGTAATGTTGGCACACTTCCGTATTTTTTTATATTTCATTCAAACTTAGACAAATCCCTGATCGCACATCGCAAAGCGGCTACTTTAATTACCCATATTTCCAAAACCTAAGTTTTTACGGTAACTTGGTTGGTATGATAGTTAAGTTCTCGTTCTATTCAATTACCCTATGTGAACGTCATGTATTAACAATTCCATATGGATTTTTATATTTCATGTCAAACTTAGACAAATCGCTGACTACACATCGCAAAGCGGCAACTTTAATCACCCATATTTCCAAAACCTACGTTTTTACGGTAACTTGGTTGGTATAATACTAAAGTTCTGGTTCTATTTTTTCACCTATGTGTACCTAATGTTGGCACACGTCCGTATATATTTTATCTTTCATGTCAAACCTAGACAAATCGCTTACCGCACATCTCAAAGCGGCTAATTTAATCACCCATATTTCCAAAACCTAAGTTTTTACGGTAACTTGGTCGGTATAATACTATATTTCTGGTCCTATTCTATCACCCCAGGTGTACGTCATGCTGGCGCACTTCCGTATTTATTTTATATATCATTTCAAACTAAGACAAATCGCTGTCCGTATATCGCAAAGCGACTACTTTAATCACCCATATTTCCAAAACCTACGTTTTTTCGGTAACTTGGTTGGTATAATACTAAAGTTCTGGTCCTATTCTATCACCCTATGTGAACGTCATGTTGGCACACTTCCGTATTTTTTTTATATTTCATGTCAAACTTAGACAAATCGCTGACCACACATCGCAAAGCGACTACTTTTATCACCCATATTTCCAAAACCTACGTTTTTACGGTATTTTGGTTGGTATAATACTAAAGTTCTGGTTCTATTCTATCACCTATGTGTACCTAATGTTAGCACACGTCCGTATTTATTTTATCATTCATGTCAAACCTAGACAAATCGCTGACCGCACATCTCAAAGCGGCTAATTTAATCTCCCATATTTCCAAAACCTAAGTTTTTACGGTAACTTGGTTTGTATGATAGTAAAGTTCTCGTTCTATTCTATTACCCTATGTGAACGTCATGTATCCACAATTCCATATGGAATTTTTATATTTCATGTCAAACTTAGACAAATCGCTGACCACACATCGCAAAGCGGCTACTTTTATCACCCATATTTCCAAAACCTACGATTTTACGGTAACTTGGGCGGTAAAATACTAAATTTCTGGTCCGATTCTATCACCCTAGGTGTACGTCAAGTATCCACAGTTCCGTAATTATTTTTATATTTTATGTCAAACATATACAAATCGCTGTCCGCACATCGCAAAGCGACTACTTTAATCAGCCATATTTCCAAAGCCTAAGTATTTACGGTAGCTTGGTTGGTATAATACTAAGGTTGTGGTTCTATTCTATCACCCTATGTGTACCTAATGTTGGCACACTTCAGTATTTATTTTATATTTCATGTCAAACGTAGACAAATCGCTGACCGCACATCGCAAAGCGGCTAATTTAATCGCCGATATTTCAAAAACCTACGTTTTTACGGTAACTTGGTTGGTATGATAGTTAAGTTCTCGTTCTATTCAATTACCCTATGTGAACGTCATGTATTAACAATTCCATATGGATTTTTTTATTTCATGTCAAACTTAGACAAATCGCTGACTACACATCGCAAAGCGGCAACTTTAATCACCCATATTTCCAAAACCTACGTTTTTACGGTAACTTGGTTGGTATAATACTAAAGTTCTGGTTCTATTCTATCACCTATGTGTACCTAATGTTGGCACACGTCCGTATATATTTTATCTTTCATGTCAAACCTAGACAAATCGCTTACCGCACATCTCAAAGCGGCTAATTTAATCACCCATATTTCCAAAACCTAAGTTTTTACGGTAACTTGGTCGGTATAATACTATATTTCTGGTCCTATTCTATCACCCCAGGTGTACGTCATGCTGGCGCACTTCCGTATTTATTTTATATATCATTTCAAACCAAGACAAATCGCTGTCCGTATATCGCAAAGCGACTACTTTAATCACCCATATTTCCAAAACCTACGATTTTTCGGTAACTTGGTTGGTATAATACTAAAGTTCTGGTCCTATTCTATCACCCTATGTGAACGTCATGTTGGCACACTTCCGTATTTTTTTATATTTCATGTCAAACTTAGACAAATCGCTGACCACACATCGCAAAGCGACTACTTTTATCACCCATATTTCCAAAACCTACGTTTTTACGGTATTTTGGTTGGTATAATACTAAAGTTCTGGTTCTATTCTATCACCTATGTGTACCTAATGTTGGCACACGTCCGTATTTATTTTATCATTCATGTCAAACCTAGACAAATCGCTGACCGCACATCTCAAAGCGGCTAATTTAATCTCCCATATTTCCAAAACCTAAGTTTTTACGGTAACTTGGTTTGTATGATAGTAAAGTTCTCGTTCTATTCTATTACCCTATGTGAACGTCATGTATCCACAATTCCATATGGAATTTTTATATTTCATGTCAAAGTTAGACAAATCGCTGACCACACATCGCAAAGCGGCTACTTTTATCACCCATATTTCCAAAACCTACGATTTTACGGTAACTTGGGCGGTATAATACTAAATTTCTGGTCCGATTCTATCACCCCAGGTGTACGTCAAGTATCCACAGTTCCGTAATTATTTTTATATTTTATGTCAAACATATACAAATCGCTGTCCGCACATCGCAAAGCGACTACTTTAATCAGCCATATTTCCAAAACCTAAGTTTTTACGGTAACTTGGGTGGTATAGTCCTACAGTTTTTGTCCGATTCTTTCATCCTATGTGTACGCAATGTTAGCATTATTCCGTATTTTTTCATATTTCATGCAAACTTACACAAATCGCTGACCGTACATCGCAAAGCGGCTACTTTAATTACCCATATTTCCAAAACCTACGTTTTTTGGTAACTTGGTTGGCATAATACTTAAGTTCTAGTTCCATTCTATCACCCTATGTGTACGCAATGTTAGCACACTTCCATATTTATTCTTTATTTCATGTCAAACTAAGACAAATCTCTGTCCGTATATCGCGAAGCGACTACCGACTAATAACTTGGGCGGTATAATACTAAATTTCTGGTCCGATTCTATCACCCCAGGTGTACGTCATGTATCCACAATTCCGTATTTATTTTTATATTTCATATCAAACTTACACAAATCGTTGTCCGGACATCGCAAAGCGGCTAATTTAATCACCCATATTTCCAAAACCTAAGTTTTTATGGTAACTTGTTTGGTATAATACTAAAGTTCTAGTTCTATTCTATCACCCTATGTGTACCTAATGTTGGCACACTTCCGTATTTATTTTTTAAATTCATGTAAACTTAGACAAATCGCTGACCGCACATCGCAAAGCGGCTAATTTAATCACCCATATTTCCAAAACCTAAGTTTTTACGGTAACTTGGTCGGTATAATACTATATTTCTGGTCCTATTCTATCACCCCAGGTGTACGTCATGTTGGCGCACTTCCGTATTTATTTTATATATCATTTCAAACTAAGACAAATCGCTGTCCGTATATCGCAAAGCGACTACTTTAATCACCCATATTTCCAAAACTTACGTTTTTTCGGTAACTTGGTTGGTATAATACTTAAGTTCTGGTCCTATTCTATCACCCTATGTGAACGTCATTTTGGCACACTTCCGTATTTTTTTTATATTTCATGTCAAACTTAGACAAATCGCTGTTCACACATCGCAAAGCGGCTACTTTTATCACCCATATTTCCAAAACCTAAGTTTTTACGGTAACATGGGTGGTAAAGTACAAAGGTTATGGTCCTATTCTATCATCCTATGTCTACGTCATGTTGGCACACTTCCGTATTTATTTTATATTCTATGTCAAACTAAGACAAATCGCTGACCGCACATCGCATAGCGGCTACTTTAACCGACTATATTTCCAAAACCTAAGTTTTTACGGTAACTTGGTTAGCATAATACTAAAGTTCTGGTTCTATTCTATCACCCTATGTGTACCTAATGTTGGCACACTTCCGTATTTATTTTAAATTTCATGTCAAACTTAGACAAATCGCTGACCGCACCTCGCAAAGCGGCTAATTTAATCACCGATATTTCCAAAACCTATGTTTTTACGGTAACTTGGTTGGTATGATAGTAAAGTTATCGTTCTATTCTATTACCCTATGTGAACGTCATGTATCCACAAATCCATATGGATTTTTATATTTCATGTCAAACTTAGACAAATCGCTGTCCGCACATCGCAAAGCGACTACTTTAATCACCCATATTTCCAAAACCTAAGTTTTTATGGTAACTTGTTTGGTATAATACTAAGGTTCTGGTTCTATTCTATCACCCTATGTGTACCTAATGTTGGCACACTTCCATATTTATTTTAAATTTCATGTAAACTTAGTCAAATCGCTGACCGAACATCGCAAAGCGGCTAATTTAATCACCCATATTTCCAAAACCTAAGTTTTTACGGTAACTTGGGTGGTATAGACCTACAGTTTTTGTCCTATTCTATCATCCTATGTGTACGTAATGTTGGCACACTTCCGTATTTATTTTATATTTCATGTCAAACTTAGACAAATCGCTGATCGCACATCGCAAAGCGGCTACTTTAATTACCCATATTTCCAAAACCTACGTTTTAAGGTAACTTGTGTGGTATAATACTAAAGTTCTGGTCCAATTCTATCATCCTATGTGTACGTCATGTTGGCACACTTACGTATTTATTTTATATTTCATGTCAAACCTAGACAAATCGCTGACCGCACATCTCAAAGCGGCTAATTTAATCACCCATATTTCCAAAACCTAAGTTTTTACGGTACCTTGGTCGGTATAATACTAAATTTCTGGTCCTATTCTATCACCCCAGGTGTACGTCATATATCCACAATTCCGTATTTATTTTTATATTTCATGTCAAACTTAGACAAATCGCTGTCCGCACATCGCAAAGCGACTACTTTAATCACCCATATTTCCATACCTAAGTTTTTAAGGTAACTTGGGTGGTATAGTACTAAAGTTCTGGTCCTATTTTATTATCCTATGTGTACGTCATGTTGGCACACTTCCGTATTTTTTTATATTTCATGTCAAACTTAGACAAATCGCTGACCACACATCGAAAAGCGGCTAATTTAATCACCCATATTTCCAAAACCTAAGTTTTTACGGTAACTTGTGTGGTATAGTACTAAGGTTCTGGTCCTATTCTATCATTCTATGTGTACGTAATGTTGGCACACTTCCGTATTCATTTTATATTTCATGTCAAACTTAGACAAATCACTGTCCGCACATCGCAAAGCGACTACGGACTAATAACTTGGGCGGTATAATACTAAATTTCTGGTCCGATTCTATCACCCCAGGTGTACGTCATGTATCCACAATTTCGTATTTATTTTTATATTTTATGTCAAACATATACAAATCGCTGTCCGCACATCGCAAAGCGACTACTTTAATCGGCCATATTTCCAAGACCATGGTTTTACGGTAACTTCGGTGATATAGTCCTAAAGTTCTGGTTCTATTCTATCACCCTATGTGTACGTAATGTTGGCATACTTCCGTATTTTTTCATATTTCATTCAAACTTACACAAATTGCTGACCGTACATCGCAAAGCGGCTACTTTAATTACCCATATTTCCAAAACCTAAGTTTTTTAGGTAACTTGGGTGATATAGTCCTAAATTTCTGGTCCTATTCTATCATCCTATGTGTACGTCATTTTGGCACACTTCCGTATTTATTTTATATTTCATGTCAAACTAAGACAAATCGCTGACCGCACATCGTAAATCGGCTACTTTAACCACCCATATTTCCAAGGCCTACATTTTTACGGTAACTTGGTTGGTATAATACTAAAGTTCTGGTTCTATTCTATCACCCTATGTGTACCTAATATTGGCACACTTCCGTATTTATTTTATATTTCATGTCAAACTTAGACAAATCGCTATCCGCACATCGCAAAGCGACTACTTTAATCAACCATATTTCCAAAACCTAAGTTTTTACGGTAACTTGGGTGGTATAATACTAAATTTCTGGTCCTATTCTATCACCCCAGATGCACGTCATGTATCCACAAATCCGTATTTATTTTTTTATTTTTATGTCAAACTTAGACAAATCGCTGTCCGTATATCGCAAAGCGATTACTTTAATCACCCATATGTCCAAAACCTAAGTTTTTAAGGTAACTTGAGTGGTATAGTACTAAAGTTCTGGTCCTATTTCATTATCCTATGTGTACGTCATGTTGGCACACTTCCGTATATTTTTATATTTCATGTCAAACTTAGACAAATCGCTGACCACACATCGCAAAGCGGCTACTTTTATCACCCATATTTCCAAATCTTAAGTTTTTACGGTAACTTGGTTGGTATAATACTAAAGTTCTGGTTCTATTCTATCTTCCTATGCGTACCTAATGTTGGCACTTTTCCGTATTTATTTTATATTTCATGTCATACCTAGACAAATCGCTGACCGCACATCTCAAAGCGGCTAATTTAATCACCCATATTTCCAAAACCTAAGTTTTTACGGTAACTTGGGCTGTATATTACTAATTTTCTGGTCCTATTCTATCACCCCAGGTGTACGTCATGTCGGCACACTTTCGTATTTATTTTATATTTCATGTAAAACTTAGACAAATCACTGTCCGCACATCGCAAAGCGAATAATTTAATCACCCATATTTCAAAAATCTAATTTTTTAAGGTAACTTGGGTGGTATAGTCTCAAAGTTTTTGTCCTATTTTATCATCCTATGTGTACGTCATGTTGGCACACTTCCGTATTTATTTTTTATCTCATGTCAAACCTAGACAAAAAACTGTCCGCACATCGCAAAGCCACCACTTTAATCACCAATAATTCCAAAACCTAAGTTTTTACGGTAATTTCGATGGTATAGTACTAATTTTCTGGTCCTATTCTATCACCCTATGTGTACGTCATGTATCCACACTTCCGTGTTTTTTTTATATTCCATGTCAAACTTAGAAAAATCCCTCTCCGCACATCGCAAAGCAACCACTTTAATCACCCATATTTCCAAAACCTACGTTTTTACGGTAACATGGTAGTTATAATACTAAAGTTCTGGTTCTATTCTATCACCCTATGTGTACGTAATGTTAGCGAACTTCCGTATTTATTCTATATTTCATGTCAAACTTAGACAAATCGCTGACCGCCCATCGCAAAGCGGCTAATTTAATCACCCATATTTCCAAAACCTAAGTTTTTACGGTAACTTGGTTGGTATAATACTAAGGTTCTGGTTCTATTCTATCACCCTATTTGTACCTAATGTTGGCACACTTCCGTATTTATTTTATATTTCATGTCAAACTTAGACAAATCGCTGACCGCACATCGCAAAGCGGCTAATTTGATCACCCATATTTCCAAAACCTAAGTTTTTACGGTAACTTGGGTGGTATAGTCCAACAGTTCAAATCTTATTCCATCATCCTATGTGTACGTAATGTTGGCACACTTCAGTATTTATTTTATATTTCATGTCAAACTTAGACAAATCGTTGTCCGGACATCGTAAAGCGGCTAATTTAGTCACCCATTTTTCCAAAACCTAAGTTTTTACGGTAACTTTGGTGGTAAAGTACAAAGGTTCTAGTCCTATTCTATCATCCTATGTGTACGTCATGTTAGCACACTTCCGTATTTATTTTATATTTCATGTCAAACTAAGAAAATCGCTGACCGCGCATCGCAAAGCGGCTACTTTAACCACCCATATTTCATTTACCTAAGTTTTTACGGTAACTTGGTTGGCATAATACTAAAGTTCTGGTTCTATATCATCACCCTATGTGTACCTAATGTTGCACACTTCTGTATTTATTTTATATTTCATGTCAAACTTAGACAAATCGCTAACCGCACATCGCAAAGCGGCTAATATAATCACCCATATTTCCAAAACCTAGGTTTTTACGGAAACTTGGGTGGTATAGTACTACAGTTCTAGTCCTTTTCTATCATCCTATGTGTACGTAATGTTAGCACTATTCCGTATTAATTTTATATTTCATGTCAAACTTAGACAAATCGCTGTCCGCATATCGCAAAGCACCTACTTTAATCACCCATATTTCCAAAGCCTAAATTTTTACGGTAACTTGGTTGGTATAATACTAAAGTTCTGGTTCTATTCTATCACCCTATGTGTACCTAATATTGGCACACTTCCGTATTTATTTTATATTTCGTGTCAAACTTAGACAAATCGCTAACCGCACATCGCAAAGCGGCTAATATAATCACCCATATTTCCAAAACCTAAGTTTTTAAGGTAACTCGGGTAGTATAGTTCTAAAGTTCTGGTCCTATTCTATCATCCTATGTGTACGTCATGTTGGCACACTTCCGTATTTATTTTTTATCTCATGTAAAATCTAGACAAAACGCTGACCGCACATCACAAAGCGGCTAATTTAATAACCCCTATTTCCAAGACCCTAAAATTTTACGGTAACTTGGGCTGTATATTACTAAATTTCTGGTCCTATTCTATCACCCCAGGTGTACGTCATGTCGGCACACTTTCGTATTTATTTTATATTTCATGTAAAACTTAGACAAATCACTGTCCGCACATCGCAAAGCGAATAATTTAATCACCCATATTTCAAAAATCTAAGTTTTTAAGGTAACTTGGGTTGTATAGTCTTAAAGTTCTTGTCCTATTTTATCATCCTATGTATACGTCATGTTGGCACACTTCCGTATTTATTTTTTATCTCATGTCAAACCTAGACAAACCGCTGTCCGCACATCGCAAAGACACCACTTTAATCACCAATATTTCAAAAACCTAAGTTTTTACGGTGATTTCGGTGGTATAGTACTAATTTTCTGGTCCTATTCTATCACCCTATGTGTACGTCATGTATCCACACTTCCGTATTTTTTTATATTCCATGTCAAACTTAGAAAAATCCCTTTCCGCACATCGCAAAGCAACTACTTTAATCACCCATATTTCCAAAACCTAAGTTTTTAAGGTAACTTGGGTGGTATAGTACTAAAGTTCTGGTCCTATTCTATCATCCTATGTGTACGTAATGTTGGCACAATTCAGTATTTATTTTATATTTCATGTCATACTTAGACAAATCGCTGACCGCACATCGCAAAGCGGCTAATTTAATCACCCATATTTCCAAAGAGTAAGTTTTTACGGTAACATGGTTGTTATAATACTAAAGTTCTGGTTCTATTCTATCACCCTATGTGTACGTAATGTTAGCACACTTCCGTATTTATTTTATATTTAATGTCAAACTTAGACAAATCGCTGACCGCCAATCGCAAAGCGGCTAATTTAATCACCCATATTTCCAAAACCTAAGTTTTTACGGTAACTTGGTTGGTATAATACTAAAGTTCTGGTTCTATTCTATCACCCTATGTGTACGTAATGTTAGCACACTTCCGTATTTATTTTATACTTCATGTCAAACTTAGACAAATCGCTGACCGCACATCGCAAAGCGGCTAATTTAATCACCCATATTTCCAAAACCTAAGTTTTTACGGTAACTTGGGTGGTATAGTCCAACAGTTTTTGTCCTATTCTATCATCCTATGTGTACGTAATGTTGGCACACTTCAGTATTTATTTTATATTTCATGTCAAACTTAGACAAATCGCTGTCCGCATATTGCAAAGCACCTACTTTAATCACCCATATTTCCAAAGCCTAAATTTTTACGGTAACTTGGGTGGTATAATACTAAATTTCTGGTCCTAGTCTATCACACCAGGTGCACGTCATGTATCCACAAATCCGTATTTATTTTTTTATTTCATGTCAAACTTAGACAAATCGCTGTCCGTATATCGCAAAGCGATTACTTTAATCACCCATATTTCCAAAACCTAAGTTTTTAAGGTTACTTGGTTGGTATAATACTAAAGTTCTAGTTCTATTCTATCACCCTATGTGTACTAAATGTTGGCACACTTCCGTATTTATTTTATATTTCATGTCAAACATAGACAAATCGCTATCCGCACATCGCAAAGCGACTACTTTAATCACCCATATTTCCAAAACCTAAGTTTTTACGGTAACTTGGGTGGTATAATACTAAATTTCTGGTCCTAGTCTATCACCCCAGGTGCACGTCATGTATCCACAAATCCGTATTTATTTTATATTTCATGTCAAACTTAGACAAATCGCTGACCGCACATCGCAGAGCGGCTAATTTAATCATCCATATTTCCAAAACCTAAGTTTTTACGGTAACTTGGATGGTATAGTCCAACAGTTCTTGTCCTATTCTATCATCCTATGTGTACGTAATGTTGGCACACTTCAGTATTTATTAGACAAATCGCTGACCGCACATCGCAAAGCGGCTAATTTAATCACCCATATTTCCAAAGCCTAAGTTTTTACGGTAACTTGGGCTGTATATTACTAAATTTCTGGTTCTATTCTATCACCCTATGTGTGTGTACGTAATGTTAGCAAACTTCCGTATTTATTTTATATTTCATGTCAAACTTAGACAAATCGCTGACCGCACATCGCAAAGCGGCTAATTTAATCACCCATATTTCCAAAACCTAGGTTTTTACGGTAACTTGGGTGGTATAGTCCTACAGTTCTAGTCCGATTCTATAATCCTATGTGTACGTAATGTTGGCACTCTTCCGTATTTATTTTATATTTCATGTCAAACTTAGACAAATCGCTGTCCGCATATCGCAAAGCACCTACTTTAATCACCCATAATTCCAAAACCTAGGTTTTTACGGTAACTTGGGTGTAGTCCTACAGTTCTAGTCCTATTCTATCATCCTATGTGTACGTAATGTTGGCAGTCTTCCGTATTTATTTTATATTTCATGTCATTTTTAGACAAATCGCTGTCCGCATATCGCAAAGCACCTACTTTAATCACCCATATTCTCAAAACCTAGGTTTTTACGGTATCTTGGTTGGTATAATACTAAAGTTTTGGTTCTATTCAATCACCCTATGTGTACCTAATGTTTGCACACTTCCGTTATTTTTATATTTCATTCAAACTAAGACAAATCGCTGACCGCACATCGCAAAGCGGCTACTTTAACCACCCATATTTCCAAAACCTAAGTTTTTAAGGTAACTTGGGTGGTATGGTTCTAAAGTTCTGGTCCAATTCTATCATCTTATGTGTACGTCATGTTGGCACACTTCCGTATTTATTTTATATTTCATGTCAAACTAAGAAAATCGCTGACCGCACATCGCAAAGCGGCTACTTTAACCACCCATTTTTCGATTACCTAAGTTTTTACGGTAACTTGGTTTGCATAATACTAAAGTTCTGGTTCTATTCCATCACCCTATGTGTACCTAATGTTGGCACACTTCTGTATTTATTTTATATTTCATGTCAAACTTAGACAAATTGCTAACCGCACATCGCAAAGCGGCTACTTTAACCACCCATTTTTCGATTACCTAAGTTTTTACGGTAACTTGGTTGGCATAATACTAAAGTTCTGGTTCTATTCCATCACCCTATGTGTACCTAATGTTGGCACACTTCTGTATTTATTTTATATTTCATGTCAAACTTAGACAAATTGCTAACCGCACATCGCAAAGCGGCTAATATAATCACCCATATTTCCAAAACCTAGGTTTTTACGGTAACTTGGGTGGTATAGTCCTACAGTTCTAGTCCGATTCTATAATCCTATGTGTACGTAATGTTGGCACTCTTCCGTATTTATTTTATATTTCATGTCAAACTTAGACAAATCGCTGACCGCACATCGCAAAGCGCCTACTTTAATCACCCATATTTCTAAAACCTAAGTTTTTAAGGTAACTTGGGTGGTATAGTTCTAAAGTTCTGGTCCAATTCTATCATCTTATGTGTACGTTATGTTGGCACACTTCTGTATTTATTTCATATATTATGTCAAACTTTGAAAATTCGCTGTCCGCACATCGCAAAGCGACTACTTTAATCACCCATATTTCCAAAACCTAAGTTTTTACGGTAACTTGGGTGGTATAGTACAAAATTTCTGGTTCTATTAAATCACCCTATGTGTACCTAATGTTGGCACACTTCCGTATTTATTTTAAATTTCATGTAAACGTAGACAAATCGCTGACCGCACATCGCAAAGCGGCTAATTTAATCACCCATATTTCCACAACCTAAGTTTTTACGGTAACTTGGGTGGTATAATACAAAAGTTCTGGTCCTATTCTATCACCGTATGTGTACGTCATGTTCGCACACTTCCGTATTTATTTTATATTTCATGTCAAACTTTAAAACATCGCGGTCCGCACATCGCAAAGCGACTACTTTAATCACCCATATTTCCAAAACCTAAGTTTTTTAACGGTAACTTGGGTTTTATAGTCCTACAATTTTTTGTCCTATTCTATCATCCTATGTGTACGTAATGTTGGTTCACTTCCGTATTTATTTTATATTTCATTTCAAACTAAGACAAATCGCTGTCCGTATATCGCAAAGCGACTACTTTAATCAGCCATATTTCCAAAACCTAAGTTTTTACGGTAACTTGTTTGGTATAATACAAAAGTTCTGGTCCTATTCTATCACCCTATGTGTACGTCATGTTGGCACACTTCCGTATTTATATTATATTTCATGTCAAACTTAGACAAATCACTGACCGCACATCGCAAAGCGGCTAAATTAATCACCCATATTTCCTAAACCTAAGTTTTTAAGGTAACTTGTGAGGTATAGTACTAAAGTTCTGGTCCTATTCTATCATCCTATGTGTACGTAATGTTGGCACACTTCCGTATTTTTTTATATTTCATTTAAATTTGGACAAATCGCTGACCGCACATCGCAAAGACACCACTTTAATCACCAATATTTCAAAAACCTAAGTTTTTACGGTGATTTCGGTGGTATAGTACTAATTTTCTGGTCCTATTCTATCACCCTATGTGTACGTCATGTATCCACACTTCCGTATTTTTTTATATTCCATGTCAAACTTAGAAAAATCCCTTTCCGCACATCGCAAAGCAACTACTTTAATCACCCATATTTCCAAAACCTAAGTTTTTAAGGTAACTTGGGTGGTATAGTACTAAAGTTCTGGTCCTATTCTATCATCCTATGTGTACGTAATGTTGGCACACTTCAGTATTTATTTTATATTTCATGTCATACTTAGACAAATCGCTGACCGCACATCGCAAAGCGGCTAATTTAATCACCCATATTTCCAAAGACTAAGTTTTTACGGTAACATGGTTGTTATAATACTAAAGTTCTGGTTCTATTCTATCACCCTATGTGTACGTAATGTTAGCACACTTCCGTATTTATTTTATATTTAATGTCAAACTTAGACAAATCGCTGACCGCCAATCGCAAAGCGGCTAATTTAATCACCCATATTTCCAAAACCTAAGATTTTACGGTAACTTGGTTGGTATAATACTAAAGTTCTGGTTCTATTCTATCACCCTATGTGTACGTAATGTTAGCACACTTCCGTATTTATTTTATATTTCATGTCAAACTTAGACAAATCGCTGACCGCACATCGCAAAGCGGCTAATTTAATCACCCATATTTCCAAAACCTAAGTTTTTACGGTAACTTGGGTGGTATAATACTAAATTTCTGGTCCTAGTCTATCACCCCAGGTGCACGTCATGTATCCACAAATCCGTATTTATTTTATATTTCATGTCAAACTTAGACAAATCGCTGACCGCACATCGCAGAGCGGCTAATTTAATCATCCATATTTCCAAAACCTAAGTTTTTACGGTAACTTGGGTGGTATAGTCCAACAGTTCTTGTCCTATTCTATCATCCTATGTGTACGTAATGTTGGCACACTTCAGTATTTATTAGACAAATCGCTGACCGCACATCGCAAAGCGGCTAATTTAATCACCCATATTTCCAAAGCCTAAGTTTTTACGGTAACTTGGGCTGTATATTACTAAATTTCTGGTTCTATTCTATCACCCTATGTGTGTGTACGTAATGTTATCAAACTTCCGTATTTATTTTATATTTCATGTCAAACTTAGACAAATCGCTGTCCGCATATCGCAAAGCACCTACTTTAATCACCCATATTTCCAAAGCCTAAATTTTTACGGTAACTTGGGCTGTATATTACTAAATTTCTGGTCCTATTCTATCACCCCAGGTGTACCTCATGTCGGCACACTTTCGTATTTATTTTATATTTCATGTAAAACTTAGACAAATCTCTGTCCGCACATCGCAAAGCGAAAAATTTAATCACCCATATTTCAAAAATCTAAGTTTTTAAGGTAACTTGGGTGGTATAGTCTTAAAGTTCTTGTCCTATTTTATCATCCTATGTGTACGTCATGTTAGCACACTTCCGTATTTATTTTATATTTCATGTCAAACTAAGAAAATCGCTGACCGCACATCGCAAAGCGGCTACTTTAACCACCCATTTTTCGATTACCTAAGTTTTTACGGTATCTTGGTTGGCATAATACTAAAGTTCTGGTTCTATTCCATCACCCTATGTGTACCTAATGTTGGCACACTTCTGTATTTATTTTATATTTCATGTCAAACTTAGACAAATTGCTAACCGCACATCGCAAAGCGGCTAATATAATCACCCATATTTCCAAAACCTAGGTTTTTACGGTAACTTGGGTGGTATAGTCCTACAGTTCTAGTCCGATTCTATAATCCTATGTGTACGTAATGTTGGCACTCTTCCGTATTTATTTTATATTTCATGTCAAACTTAGACAAATCGCTGTCCGCATATCGCAAAGCACCTACTTTAATCACCCATATTCTCAAAACCTAAGTTTTTAAGGTATCTTGGTTGGTATACTACTAAAGTTCTGGTTCTATTCAATCACCCTATGTGTACCTAATGTTGGCAAACTTCCGTTATTTTTATATTTCATTCAAACTTAGACAAATCGCTGACCGCACATCGCAAAGCGCCTACTTTAATCACCCATATTTCTAAAACCTAAGTTTTTAAGGTAACTTGGGTGGTATAGTTCTAAAGTTCTGGTCCAATTCTATCATCTTATGTGTACGTCATGTTGGCAAACTTCTGTATTTATTTCATATATTGTGTCAAACTTTGAAAATTCGCTGTCCGCACATCGCAAAGCGACTACTTTAATCACCCATATTTCCAAAACCTAAGTTTTTACGGTAACTTGGGTGGTATAGTACAAAATTTCTGGTTCTATTAAATCACCCTATGTGTACCTAATGTTGGCACACTTCCGTTATTTTTTTATTTCATTCAAACTAGAACAAATCGCTGACCGCACATCGCAAAGCGGCTACTTTAACCACCCATATTTCCAAAACCTAAGTTTTTATGTTAACTTGTTTGGTATAATACTAAAGTTCTGGTTCTATTCTATCACCCTATGTGTACCTAATGTTGGCACACTTCCGTATTTATTTTAAATTTCATGTAAACGTAGACAAATCGCTGACCGCACATCGCAAAGCGGCTAATTTAATCACCCATATTTCCAAAACCTAAGTTTTAACGGTAACTTGGGTGGTATAGTCCTACAGTTCTTGTCCTATTCTATCATCCTATGTGTACGTAATGTTGGCACACTTCCGTTTTTATTTTATATTTCATGTCAAACTTAGACAAATCGCTGTCCGCACTTCGCAAAGCGACTACTTTAACTACCCATATTTCCAAAACCTAAGTTTTTACGGAAATTTGGTTGGTATAATACTAAAGTTCTTTTTCTATTCTATCACCGTATGTGTACGTCATGTTCGCACACTTCCGTATTTATTTTATATTTCATGTCAAACTTTAAAACATCGCGGTCCGCACATCGCAAAGCGACTACTTTAATCACCCATATTTCCAAAACCTAAGTTTTTTAACGGTAACTTGGGTTTTATAGTCCTACAGTTTTTGTCCTATTCTATCATCCTATGTGTACGTAATGTTGGTTCACTTCCGTATTTATTTTATATTTCATTTCAAACTAAGACAAATCGCTGTCCGTATATCGCAAAGCGACTACTTTAATCAGCCATATTTCCAAAACCTAAGTTTTTACGGTAACTTGTTTGGTATAATACAAAAGTTCTGGTCCTATTCTATCACCCTATGTGTACGTCATGTTGGCACACTTCCGTATTTTTATTATATTTCATGTCAAACTTAGACAAATCACTGACCGCACATCGCAAAGCGGCTAAATTAATCACCCATATTTCCTAAACCTAAGTTTTTAAGGTAACTTGTGTGGTATAGTACTAAAGTTCTGGTCCTATTCTATCATCCTATGTGTACGTAATGTTGGCACACTTCCGTATTTTTTTATATTTCATTTAAATTTAGACAAATCGCTGACCGCACATCGCAAAGCAGCTACTTTAATTACCCATATTTCCAAAACCTAAGTTATTTACGGTAACTTGGGTTTTATAGTCCTACAGTTTTTGTCCTATTCTATCATCCTATGTGTACGTAATGTTGGCACACTTCCGTATTTATTTTATATTTCATTTCAAACTTAGACAAATCGCTGTCCGCACTTCGCAAAGCGACTACTTTAACTACCCATATTTCCAAAACCTAAGTATTTACGGTAACTTGGTTGGTATAATACTAAAGTTCTGGTCCAATTCTATCATTCTATATGTACGTCATGTTGGCACACTTACGTATTTATTTTATATTTCATTTCAAACTAAGACAAATCGCTGTCCGCATATCGCAAAGCAGCTACTTTAATCACCCATATTCTCAAAACCTAAGTTTTTACGGTATCTTGGTTGGTATACTACTAAAGTTCTGGTTCTATTCAATCACCCTATGTGTACCTAATGTTGGCACACTTCCGTTATTTTTATATTACATTCAAACTTAGACAAATCGATGACCGCACATCGCAAAGCTGCTACTTTAATCACCCATATTTCTAAAACCTAAGTTTTTAAGGTAACTTGGGTGGTATAGTTCTAAAGTTCTGGTCCAATTCTATCATCTTATGTGTACGTCATGTTAGCACACTTCTGTATTTATTTCATATATTATGTCAAACTTTGAAAATTCGCTGTCCGCACATCGCAAAGCGACTACTTTAATCACCCATATTTCCAAAACCTAAGTTTTTACGGTAACTTGGGTGGTATAGTACAAAATTTCTGGTTCTATTCAATCACCCTATGTGTACCTAATGTTGGCACACTTCCGTTATTTTTTATATCATTCAAACTAAGACAAATCGCTGACCGCACATCGCAAAGCGGCTACTTTAACCACCCATATTTCCAAAACCTAAGTTTTTATGGTAACTTGTTTGGTATAATACTAAAGTTCTGGTCCTATTCTATCACCCTATGTGTACGTCATGTTGGCACACTTCCGTATTTATTTTATATTTCATGTCAAACTTTAAAACATCGCGGTCCGCACATCGCAAAGCGACTACTTTAATCACCCATATTTCCAAAACCTAAGTATTTTACGGTAACTTGGGTTTTATAGTCCTACAGTTTTTGTCCTATTCTATCATCCTATGTGTACGTAATGTTGGCACACTTCCGTATTTATTTTATATTTCATTTCAAACTAAGACAAATCGCTGTCCGTATATCGCAAAGCTACTACTTTAATCAGCCATATTTCCAAAACCTAAGTTTTTACGGTAACTTGTTTGGTATAATACAAAAGTTCTGGTCCTATTCTATCACCCTATGTGTACGTCATGTTGGCACACTTCCGTATTTATATTATATTTCATGTCAAACTTAGACAAATCGCTGACCGCACATCGCAAAGCGGCTAAATTAATCACCCATATTTCCAAAACCTAAGTATTTACGGTAACTTGGTTGGTATAATACTAAAGTTCTGGTCCAATTCTATCATTCTATGTGTACGTCATGTTGGCACACTTACGTATTTATTTTATATTTCATTTCAAACTAAGACAAATCGCTGTCCGTATATTGCAAAGCGACTACTTTAATCACTCATGTTTCCAAAACCTAAGTCTTTACGGTAACTTGGTTGGTATAATACTAAAGTTCTGGTTCTATTCTATCACCCTATGTGTACCTAATATTGGCACACTTCCGTATTTATTTAATATTTCATGTCAAACTTAGACAAATCGCTGACCGCACATCGCAAAGCGGCTAATTTAATCACCCATATTTCCAAAACCTAAGTTTTTACGGTAACTTGGTTGGTATAATACTAAAGTTCTGGTTCTATTCTATCACCCTATGTGTACCTAATGTTGGCACACTTCCGTATTTATTTTATATTTCATGTCAAACTTAGACAAATCGCTGACCGCACATCGCAAAGCGGCTAATTTAATCACCCATATTTCCAAAACCTAAGTTTTTACGGTAACTTGGATGGTAAAGTACAAAGGTTCTGGTCCTATTCTATCATCCTATGTGTACGTCATGTTAGCACACTTCCGTATTTATTTTATATTTCATGTCAAACTAAGAAAATCGCTGACCGCACATCGCAAAGCGGCTACTTTAACCACCCATTTTTCCATTACCTAAGTTTTTACGGTAACTTGGTTGGCATAATACTAAAGTTCTGGTTTAATTCCATCACCCTATGTGTACCTAATGTTGGCACACTTCTGTATTTATTTTATATTTCATGTCATTTTTAGACAAATCGCTGTCCACATATCGCAAAGCACCTACTTTAATCACCCATATTCTCAAAACCTAGGTTTTTACGGTATCTTGGTTGGTATAATACTAATGTTTTGGTTCTATTCAATCACCCTATGTGTACCTAATGTTTGCACACTTCCGTTATTTTTATATTTCATTCAAACTAAGACAAATCGCTAACCGCACATCGCAAAGCGGCTAATATAATCACCCATAATTCCAAAACCTAGGTTTTTACGGTAACTTGGGTGTAGTCCTACAGTTCTAGTCCTATTCTATCATCCTATGTGTACGTAATGTTGGCAGTCTTCCGTATTTATTTTATATTTCATGTCATTTTTAGACAAATCGCTGTCCGCATATCGCAAAGCACCTACTTTAATCACCCATATTCTCAAAACCTAGGTTTTTACGGTATCTTGGTTGGTATAATACTAAAGTTTTGGTTCTATTCAATCACCCTATGTGTACCTAATGTTTGCACACTTCCGTTATTTTTATATTTCATTCAAACTAAGACAAATCGCTGACCGCACATCGCAAAGCGGCTACTTTAACCACCCATATTTCCAAAACCTAAGTTTTTAAGGTAACTTGGGTGGTATGGTTCTAAAGTTCTGGTCCAATTCTATCATCTTATGTGTACGTCATGTTGGCACACTTCTGTATTTATTTCATATATTATGTCAAACTTTGATAAATCGCTGTCCGCACATCGCAAAGCGACTACTTTAATCACCCATATTTCCAAAACCTAAGTTTTTACGGTAACTTGGGTGGTATAGTACAAAATTTCTGGTTCTATTCAATCACCCTATGTGTACCTAATGTTAGCACACTTCCGTTATTTTTTTATTTCATTCAAACTTAGACAAATCGCTGACCGCACATCGCAGAGCGGCTACTTTAACCACCCATATTTCCAAAACCTAAGTTTTTACGGTAACTTGGGTGGTATAGTCCAACAGTTCTTGTCCTATTCTATCATCCTATGTGTACGTAATGTTGGCACACTTCAGTATTTATTTTATATTTCATGTCAAACTTAGACAAATCGCTGACCGCACATCGCAAAGCGGCTAAATTAATCACCCATATTTCCAAAACCTAAGTTTTTAAGGTAACTTGTGTGGTATAGTACTAAAGTTCTGGTCCTATTCTATCATCCTATGTGTACGTAATGTTGGCACACTTCCGTATTTTTTTTATATTTCATTTAAACTTAGACAAATCGCTGACCGCACATCGCAAAGCGGCTACTTTAATTTACCATATTTCCAAAACCTAACTTTTTAAGGTAAATTGGGTGATATAGTCTAAAGTTCTGGTCCTTTTCTATCATCCTATGTGTACGTCATATTTGCACACTTCCGAATTTATTTCATATATTATGTCAAAATTTGAAAAATCGCTGTCCGCAAATCGCAAAGCGACTACTTTAATCACCCATATTTCCAAAACCTGAGTTTTTACGGTATCTTGGCATGGTATACTACTAAAGTTCTGGTTTTGTTCTATCACCCAATGTGTACCTAATGCTGGCAAACTTCCGTTATTATTATATTTCATTCAAACTTAGACAAATCGCTGACCGCACATCGCAAAGCGGCTACTTTAACCACCCATATTTCCAAAACCTAAGTTTTACGGTAACTTGGTTGGTATAATACTAAAGTTCTGGTTCTATTCTATCACTTATGTGTACCTAATGTTGGCACACCTCCGTATTTATTTTATCTTTCATGTCAAACCTAGACAAATCGCTGACCGCACATCTCAAAGCGGCTAATTTAATCACCCATATTTCCAAAACCTAAGTTTTTACGGAATTGGTCGGTATAATACTAAATTTCTGGTCCTATTCTATCACCCCAGGTGCACGTCATGTATCCACAATTCCGTATTTCTTTTTATATTTCATGTCAAACTTAGACAAATCGCTGTCCGCACATCGCAAAGCGACTACTTTAATCACCCATATTTCCAAAACCTAAGTTTTTACGGTATCTTGGCATGGTATACTACTAAATTTCTGGTTTTGTTCTATCACCCAATGTGTACCTAATGCTGGCAAACTTCCGTTATTATTATATTTCATTCAAACTTAGACAAATCGCTGACCGCACATCGCAAAGCGGCTACTTTAACCACCCATATTTCCGATACCTAAGTTTTTACGGTAACTTGGTTGGCATAATACTAAATTTCTGGTCCTATTCTATCATCCTATGTGTACGTAATGTTGGCACACTTCCGTATTTATTTTATATTTCATGTCTAACTTAGACAAATCGTTGTCCGGACATCGCAAAGCGGCTATTTTAATCACCCATATTTCCAAAACCTAAGTTTTTACGGTAACTTGGGTGGTAAAGTACAAAGGTTCTGGTCCTACTCTATCATCCTATGTGTACGTCATGTTAGCACACTTCCATATTTATTTTATTTTTCATGTCAAACTAAGACAAATCGCTGACCGCACATCGCAAAGCGGCTACTTTAACCACCCATATTTCCAAAACCTAAGTTTTTACGGTAACTTGGTTGGCATAATACTAAAGTTCTGGTTCTATTCTATCATACTGTGTGTACGTAATGTTGGCACACTTCCGTATTTATTTTATATTTCATGTTAAACTTAGAGAAATTCGCTGTCCGCATATCGCAAAAAGACTACTTTAATCACCCATATTTTCAAAACCTAAGTTTTTACGGTAACTTGGGTGGTAAAGTACAAAGGTTATGGTTCTATTCTATCAACCTATGTGTACGTCATATTAGCACACTTCCAAATTTATTTCATATATTATGTCAAACTTTGAAAAATTGCTGTCCGCATATCGCAAAGCGACTTATTTAATCACCCATATTTCAAAAACCTAAGTTTTTAAGGTAACTCGGATAGTATAGTTCTAAAGTTCTGGTCCAATTCTCTCATCCAATGTGTACGTCATGTTGGTACACTTCCGTATTTATTTCATATATTATGTCAAACTTTGAGAAATCGCTTTCCGCATATCGCAATGCGACTACTTTAATCACCCATATTTCCAAAACCTAAGTTTTTACGGTAACTTTGTTGGTATAATACAAAATTTCTGGTCATATTCTATCACCCTATGTGCACGTCATGTATCCACAATTCCATATTGGTTTTTATAATTCATGTCAAACTTAGACAAATCGCTGTGCGCACATCGCAAAGCGACTACTTTAATCACCCTTATTTCCAAAGACTAAGTTTTTACGGTAACTTGGTTGAAATAATACTAAAGTTCTGGTTCTATTCTATGTGTACGTAATGTTGGCACACTTCAGTATTTATTTTATATTTCATTTCAAACTAAGACAAATCCCTGTCCGTATATCGCAAAGCGACTACTTTAATCACCCATATTTCCCAAACCTAAGTTTTTAAGGTAACTTGGTTGGCATAATACTAAAGTTCTAGGTCTATTCTATCACCCTATAAGTACGTAATGTTAGCACACTTCCGTATTTATTTTATATTTCATGTCAAACTTAGACAAATCGCTGACCGCACAAAGCAAAGCGGCTAATTTAATCACCCATATTTCCAAAACCTAAGTTTTTACGGTAACTTGGTTGGTATGATACTAAAGTTCTGGTTCTATTCTATCACCCTATGTGTACCTAATGTTGGCACACTTCCGTATTTATTTTATATTTCATGTCAAACCTAGACAGATCTTTGACCGCACATCGCAAAGCGGCTAATTTAATCACCCATATTTCCAAAACCTAAATTTTTACGGTACGTTGGGTGGTATAGTTCTACAGTTCTTGTCCTATTCTATCATCCTATGTGTACGTAATGTGGGCACACTTCCGTATGTATTTTATATTTCATTTCAAACTAAGACAAATCGCTGTCCGTATATCGCAAAGCGACTACTTTAATCAGCCATATTTCCAAAACCTTAGTTTTTACGGTAACTTTGGTGGTATAGTACAAAATTTCTGGTCCTATTCTATCACCCTATGTGTACGTCATGTTGGCACACTTCCGTATTTATTTTGTATTTCATGTAAATCTTTGAAAAATCCCTCTCCGCACATCGAAAAGCAACTAATTTAATCACCCATATTTCCAAAACCTAAGTTTTTAAGGTAACATGTGTGGTATAGTACTTAGGTTCTGGTCCTCTTCTATCATCCTATGTGTACGTAATGTTGGCACACTTCCGTATTTTATTTATTTCATTCAAACTTAGACAAATCGCTGACCGCACATCCTAAAGCGGCTAATTTAATTACCCATATTTCCAAAACCTAAGTTTTTAAGGTAACTTGGGTGGTATAGTACTAAAGTTCTGATCCTATTCTATCATACTGTGTTTACGTAATGTTGGCACACTTCAGTATTTATTTTACTTTAATGTCAAACTTAGACAAATCGTTGTCCGGACATCGCAAAGCGGCTAATTTAATCACCCATAATTCCAAAACCTAAGTTTTTACGGTAACTTGGTTGGCATAATACTAAAGTTCTGGTTCTATTCTATCACCCTATGTGTACGTCATGTTGGCACTTTTCCGTATTTATTTTATGTTTCATGTAAAACTTAGACAAATCGCTGACCGCACATCGCAAAGCGGCTAATTTAATCACTCATATTTCCAAAACCTAAGTTTTTACGGTAACTTGGGTGGTAAAGTACAAAGGTTCTGGTCCTATTCTATCATCCTATGTGTACGTCATGTTGGCACACTCCCGTATTTATTTTTTATTTCATGTCAAACTTAGACAAATCGTTGTCCAGACATCGCAAAGCGGCTAATTTAATCACCCATATTTCCAAAACCTAAGTTTTTAAGGTAACTTGTGTGGTATAGTACTAAATTTCTGGTCCTATTCTATCATCCTATGTGTTCGTAATGTTGGCACACTTCCGTATTTTTTTATATTTCATTCAAATTTAGACAAATCGCTGACCGCACATCCTAAAGCGGCTACTTTAATTACCCATATTTCCAAAACCTAAGTTTTTAAGGTAACTTGGGTGATATAGTCCTAAAGTTCTGGTCCTATTCTACAATCCTATGTGTACGTCATATTGGCACACTTCCGAATTTATTTCATATATTATGTCAAACTTTGAAAAATCTCTGTCCGCACATCGCAAAGCGACTACTTTAATCACCCATATTTCCAAAACCTAAGTTTTTACGGTAACTTGGGTGGTATAGTCCTTAAATTGTTGTCCTATTCTATCATCCTATGTGTACGTCATATTGGCACACTTCCGAATTTATTTCATATATTATGTCAAACTTTGAAAAATCTCTGTCCGCACATCGCAAAGCCACTACTTTAATCACCAATATTTCCGAAACCTAAGTTTTTATGGTAACTTGGGTGGTATAGTACTAAAGTTCTGGTCCTATTCTATCATCCTATGTGTACGTCATGTTGGCACACTTCCGTATTTATTTTATATTTCATGTCAAACTTAGACAAATCGTTGTCCGGACATCGCAAAGCGGCTAATTTAATCACCCATATTTCCAAAACCTACGTTTTTACGGTAAATTGGTTGGCATAATACTAAAGTTCTGGTTCTTTTCTATCACCCTATGTGTACGTCATGTTGGCACACTTCCGTATTTATTTTATATTTCATGTAAAACTTTGAAAAATCCCTCTCCGCACATCGCAAAGCAACTAAATTTATCACCTATATTTCCAAAACATAAGTTTTTAAAGTAACTTGTGTGGTATAGTACTAAAGTTCTTGTCCTAATCTATCATCCTATGTGTACGTAATGTTAACACACTTCCGTATTTTTTTATATTTCATTCAAACTTAGACAAATCGCTGACCGCACATTGCAAAGCGGCTACTTTAATTACCCATATTTCCAAAACCTAAGTTTTTACGGTAACTTGGTTGGCATAATACTAAAGTTCTGTTTCTATTCTTTTACCCTATGTGTACGTAATGTTAGCACACTTCCGTATTTATTTTATATTTCATGTCAAACTTAGAAAAATCGCTGACCGCACAAAGCAAAGCGGCTAATATAATCACCTATATTTCCAAAACCTAAGTTTTTACGGTAACTTGGTTGGTATAATACTATAGTTCTGGTTCTATTCTATCACCCTATATGTACCTAATGTTGGCACACTTCCGTATTTATTTTATATTTTATGTCAAACTTAGACAAATCGCTGACCGCACATCGCAAAGCGGCTTTTTTAATCACCCAAATTTCCATAACCTAAGTTTTTACGGTAACTTGGGTGGTATAGTCCTACAGTTCTTGTCCTATTCTATCATCCTATGTGTACGTAATGTTGGCACACTTTAGTATTTAAATTATATTTCATGTCAAACTTAGACAAATCGTTGTCCGGACATCGCAAAGCGGCTAATTAATCACCCATATTTCCAAAACCTAAGTTTTTACGGTAACTTTGGTGGTAAAGTACAAAGGTTCTGGTCCTATTCTATCATCCTATGTGTACGTCATGTTGGCACACTTCCGTATTTATTTTATATTTCATGTCAAACTAAGACCAAGCGATGACCGCACATCACAAAGTGGCTACTTTAACCACCCATATTTCCAAAACCTAAGTTTTTACGGTATCTTGGTTGGCATAATACTAAAGTTCTGGTTCTATTCTATCACCCTATGTATACGTAAAGTTGGCACACTTCCGTTTTTATTTTATATTTCATGTCAAACTTAGACAAATCGCTGACGCACATCGCAAAGCGGCTAATTTAATAACCCATATTTCCAAAACCTAAGTTTCTACGGTAACTTGGTTGGTATAATACTAAAGTTCTGGTTCTATTCTATCACCCTATGTGTGCCTAATGTTGGCACACTTCCGTATTTATTTTATATTTCATGTCAAACTTAGACAAATCTTTGACCGCACATCCTAAAGCGGCTACTTTAATTACCCATATTTCCAAAACCTAAGTTTTTAAGGTAACTTGGGTGATATAGTCCTAAAGTTCTGGTCCTATTCTATCATCCTATGTGTACGTCTTATTGGCACACTTCCGAATTTATTTCATATATTATGTCAAACTTTGAAAAATCTCTGTCTGCACATCGCAAAGCGACTACTTTAATCACCCATATTTCCAAAACCTAGGTTTTTACGGTAACTTGGGTGGTATAGTCCTTAAATTGTTGTCCTATTCTATCATCCTATGTGTACGTCATGTTGGCACACCTCCGTATTTATTTTTTATTTCATGTCAAACTTAGACAAAACGCCGTCCGCACATCGCAAAGCCACTACTTTAATCACCAATATTTCCAAAACCTAAGTTTTTACGGTAACTTGGGTGGTATAGTCCTTAAATTGTTGTCCTATTCTATCATCCTATGTGTACGTCATGTTGGCACACTTCCGTATTTATTTTATATTTCATGTCAAACTTAGACAAAACGCTGTCCGAAAATCGCAAAGTGACTACTTTAATCACCCATATTTCCAAAACCTAAGTTTTTACGGTAACTTGGGTGGTATGGTCCTTAAATTGTTGTCCAATTCTATCATCCTATGTGTACGTCATGTATCCACACTTCCGTATTTTTTTTATATTTCATGTCAAACTTAGAATAATCCCTCTCCGCACATAGCAAATCAACTACTTTAATCACCCATATTTCCAAAACCTAAGTTTTTAAGGTAACTTGGGTGGTATAGTACCAAAGTTCTGGTCCTATTCTATCATACTGTGTGTACGTAATGTTGGCACACTTCAGTATTTATTTTATATTTCATGTCAAACTTAGACAAATCGTTGTCCCGACATCGCAAAGCGGCTAATTTAATCACCCATATTTCCAAAACCTAAGTTTTTACGGTAACTTGGTTGGCATAATACTAAGGTTCTGGTTCTATTCTATCACCCTATGTGTACGTCATGTTGGCACACTTCCGTATTTATTTTATATTTCATGTCAAAATAAGACAAATCGCTAACCGCACATCGCAAACGGCTACTTTAATTACCCATATTTCCAAAACCTAAGTTTTTACGGTAACTTCGTTGGCATAATACTAAGGTTCTGGTTCTATTCTATCACCCTATGTGTACGTAAAGTTAGCACACTTCCGTATATATTTTATATTTCATGTCAAACTTAGACAAATCGCTAACCGCACATCGCGAAGCGGCTAATTTAATCACCCATATTTCCAAAACCTAAGATTTTAGGGTAACTTGGGTGGTATAGTCCTACAGTTCTTGTCCTATTCTATCATCCTATGTGTACGTAATGCTGGAACACTTCCGTATTTATTTTATATTTCATGTCAAACTTAGACAAATCTTTGACCGCACATCGCAAAGCGGCTAATTTAATCACCCATATTTCCAAAACCTAAATTTTTACGGTACCTTGGGTGGTATAGTTCTACAGTTCTTGTCCTATTCTATCACCCTATGTGTACGTCATGTTGGCACACTTCCGTATTTATTTTGTATTTCATGTAAATCTTTGAAAAATCCCTCTCCGCACATCGAAAAGCAACTAATTTAATCACCCATATTTCCAAAATCTAAGTTTTTAAGGTAACTTGTGTCGTATAGTACTTAGGTTCTGGTCCTCTTCTATCATCCTATGTGTACGTAATGTTGGCACACTTCCGTATTTTTTTTATTTCATTCAAACTTAGACAAATCGCTGACCGCACATCCTAAAGCGTCTACTTTAATTACCCATATTTCCAAAACCTAAGTTTTTAAGGTAACTTGGGTGATATAGTCCTAAAGTTCTGGTCCTATTCTATCATACTGTGTGTACGTAATGTTGGCACACTTCAGTATTTATTTTACATTTCATGTCAAACTTAGACAAATCGTTGTCCGGACATCGCAAAGCGGCTAATTTAATCACCCATATTTCCAAAACCTAAGTTTTTACGGTAACTTGGTTGGCATAATACTAAAGTTCTGGTTCTATTCTATCACCCTATGTGTACGTAATGTTGGCACACTTCCGTATATATTTTATATTTCATGTCAAACTTAGACAAATCGCTAACCGCACATCGCGAAGCGGCTAATTTAATCACCCATATTTCCAAAACCTAAGATTTTAGGGTAACTTGGGTGGTATAGTCCTACAGTTCTTGTCCTATTCTATCATCCTATGTGTACGTAATGCTGGAACACTTCCGTATTTATTTTATATTTCATGTCAAACTTAGACAAATCTTTGACCGCACATCGCAAAGCGGCTAATTTAATCACCCATATTTCCAAAACCTAAATTTTTACGGTACCTTGGGTGGTATAGTTCTACAGTTCTTGTCCTATTCTATCACCCTATGTGTACGTCATGTTGGCACACTTCCGTATTTATTTTGTATTTCATGTAAATCTTTGAAAAATCCCTCTCCGCACATCGAAAAGCAACTAATTTAATCACCCATATTTCCAAAACCTAAGTTTTTAAGGTAACTTGTGTCGTATAGTACTTAGGTTCTGGTCCTCTTCTATCATCCTATGTGTACGTAATGTTGGCACACTTCCGTATTTTTTTTATTTCATTCAAACTTAGACAAATCGCTGACCGCACATCCTAAAGCGTCTACTTTAATTACCCATATTTCCAAAACCTAAGTTTTTAAGGTAACTTGGGTGATATAGTCCTAAAGTTCTGGTCCTATTCTATCATACTGTGTGTACGTAATGTTGGCACACTTCAGTATTTATTTTACATTTCATGTCAAACTTAGACAAATCGTTGTCCGGACATCGCAAAGCGGCTAATTTAATCACCCATATTTCCAAAACCTAAGTTTTTACGGTAACTTGGTTGGCATAATACTAAAGTTCTGGTTCTATTCTATCACCCTATGTGTACGTCATGTTGGCACACTTCCGTATTTATTTTATGTTTCATGTAAAACTTTGTAAGGGTTAGAAATTTCAACCCTTATTTTTTTTTATTTTGATGCATTATCATCATTATTCAGTATCGACTCATTATTTTCTTATCATATATTATTTGCCGCATAAGACCATTTAAAACATTTTACAACACTAGTCCAACAAGTCTTCAACAATAGTTCAATAGTTTTCAATCCCCGATCGTCAAATAGTAAATTGCGAGGTTAGGACTCGACCCCTTCTGGGCTGAGCAGTTAGCGACCGAGGCCGATGTTGACGCCGCCGAGCCCCAGACAGACTGACAAAATGCGTTACTGCGCATGACCGGCCTGGGGCAGTAACAAAACCAGCCGGACGGCCGAGCCTCAGTCAGTTGCGCTCCGACCCGACTACGACAACTCATCTCGCCTAGTAAGTGGAACCTCAGATATTTAGTTCTCGATCGAACTTGTTAATAAAATAACATTGCATTATTTTCGAAATTGCTTTTTTGGGTAAATTAAATAGTAGCATTTGAGCTTATTTGCATTTTCTAACGAGTCTATTCTATGGCAAACTGTATTGGAAGTTATAATTGAGATTTTGAGGTTATGCAACCTAATTGGTTATAACAGTGCCAAATTAGAGTTTCACAGTTTGAATTGGCTTTATCTATATTGAGTGATGCCTAACTAACGATATTATTTGATCTAGGCTATTTGCATAAAGGCTTGTTTTTTGCACAATATCATATTATAACCTGTGGTTTGTTTTATTTCTGTTTGCATTGATTTATACATTGTGCTATGTATGTCTCCTTTGTTCTCTAGGTGCAACTGAGACAGGTAGGCCTTTGGCTAAACATACCTATACCTTATTTTTGATCATATATGCGGTGAATATATTTTTATTTTGTAACCTGATCCTTATGTTGCACCTACCCCGAGCCCAATGTACCCGCTAGATACCAAAGTGATTATTGCATAAATCGATGCTAAGCCTTTGATTTTATCGTACAGTAAGGTTTATTAAACCTTATAAAAGCCTTGGCTACAAGTAAAATAATCTCAGAATCTATAATATAATAGAAATATAATAAATACAAAACTAGCCCAGATTGATCGAATCTTGAATAATAGAATCTTTATTTTAGGGTCAGTTATACATTTATTCCTCGCTACCTATCTCACCCATCCTATGGCTGACGAATAAACAGCCTCCTTCTAGTCGCTATAGACTATCTATCCCTGACCTAACTCCGAACGGCTAGTTCCATTGGGGTTTTGGGATAGCGTTTGTGGTGTTTGATATTTTTGAGGCTTATCCCGCACCCGTCCTATGGCTGACGAATAAACAGCCTCCTTCTAGTCGCTATAGACTATCTATCCCTGACCTAACTCCGAACGGCTAGTTTCATTGGGTTTTTGGGATAGCGATCGGGGTGTTTGATATTTTTGAGGCTTATCCTGCACCCGTCCTATGGCTGACGAATAAACAGCCTCCTTCTAGTCGCTATAGACTATCTATCCCTGACCTAAATCCGAACGGCTAGTTTCATAGGGTTTTTGGGATAGCGATCGGGGTGTTTGATATTTTTGAGGCTTATCCCGCACCCGTCCTATGGCTGACGAATAAACAGCCTCCTTCTAGTCGCTATAGACTATCTATCCCTGACCTAACTCCGAACGGCTAGTTTCATAGGGTTTTTGGGATAGCGATCGGGGTGTTTGATAATTTTGAGGGTATAAATTTATTCCTCACTGCCTACCTCACCCATCCTATGGCTGACGCATAAACAGGCTCCTGTTAGTAGCTATATACTATCTATTCCTTGACCTTACTCTTCACTTCGTGTTTTGAGGGGTTTGTGGGATAGCGATTTGAATAAAGGGCGTGATAGGATTGGCGTAGTTTTCTCATATGTAGAGGGGTACCAATGATGATTGGTCATTGATGAAACTGTTTCTAGACCCTTAATCTGAGTTACCCTCTCTAGTTTAAGAAGTCTAGGACAAATAAAGGGATTTAAAGCTAATAAGTTGGCCAATACATTTAAACACGACTTCCAACCGACCCCTGGAATTTTTAAACCCAGCTAAGCTGAGTTATTTTGGACAATCGGTCAAAAGTGATTAGCGACTCGAAAATTCCTTACAACTTAGACAAATCGCTGACCGAACATCGCAAAGCGGCTAATTTAATCACTCATATTTCCAAAACCTAAGTTTTTACGGTAACTTGGGTGGTATAGTTCTACAGTTCTTGTCCTATTCTATCATCCTATGTGTACGTAATGCTGGGAAACTTCCGTATTTATTTTATATTTCATGTAAAACTTTGAAAAATCCCTCTCCGCACATCGCAAAGCAACTAATTTAATCACCCATATTTCCAAAACCTAAGTTTTTAAGGTAACTTGTGTGGTATAGTACTAAATTTCTGGTCCTATTCTATCATCCTATGTGTTCGTAATGTTGGCACACTTCCGTATTTTTTTATATTTCATTCAAACTAAGACAAATCGCTGACCGCACATCGCAAAGCGGCTACTTTAATTACCCATATTTCCAAAACCTAAGTTTTTACGGTAACTTGGTTGGCATAATACTAAAGTTCTAGGTCTATTCTATCACCCTATGTGTACGTAATGTTAGCACACTTCCGTATTTATTTTATATTTCATGTCAAACTTAGACAAATCGCTGACCGCACAAAGCAAAGCGGCTAATTTAATCACCCATATTTCCAAAACCTAAGTTTTTACGGTAACTTGGTTGGTATGATACTAAAGTTCTGGTTCTATTCTATCACCCTATGTGTACCTAATGTTGGCACACTTCCGTATTTATTTTATATTTCATGTCAAACCTAGACAAATCTTTGACCGCACATCGCAAAGCGGCTAATTTAATCACCCATATTTCCAAAACCTAAATTTTTACGGTACCTTGGGTGGTATAGTTCTACAGTTCTTGTCCTATTCTATCATCCTATGTGTACGTAATGTGGGCACACTTCCGTATTTATTTTATATTTCATTTCAAACTAAGACAAATCGCTGTCCGTATATCGCAAAGCGACTACTTTAATCAGCCATATTTCCAAAACCTTAGTTTTTACGGTAACTTCGGTGGTATAGTACAAAATTTCTGGTCCTATTCTATCACCCTATGTGTACGTCATGTTGGCACACTTCCGTATTTATTTTGTATTTCATGTAAATCTTTGAAAAATCCCTCTCCGCACATCGAAAAGCAACTAATTTAATCACCCATATTTCCAAAACCTAAGTTTTTAAGGTAACTTGTGTGGTATAGTACTTAGGTTCTGGTCCTCTTCTATCATCCTATGTGTACGTAATGTTGGCACACTTCCGTATTTTATTTATTTCATTCAAACTTAGACAAATCGTTGACCGCACATCCTAAAGCGGCTAATTTAATTACCCATATTTCCAAAACCTAAGTTTTTACGGTAACTTGGGTGGTATAGTCCTACAGTTCTTGTCCTATTCTATCATACTGTGTTTACGTAATGTTGGCACACTTCAGTATTTATTTTACATTTAATGTCAAACTTAGACAAATCGTTGTCCGGACATCGCAAAGCGGCTAATTTAATCACCCATAATTCCAAAACCTAAGTTTTTACGGTAACTTGGTTGGCATAATACTAAAGTTCTGGTTCTATTCTATCACCCTATGTGTACGTCATGTTGGCACTTTTCCGTATTTATTTTATGTTTCATGTAAAACTTAGACAAATCGCTGACCGCACATCGCAAAGCGGCTAATTTAATCACTCATATTTCCAAAACCTAAGTTTTTACGGTAACTTGGGTGGTATAGTTCTACAGTTCTTGTCCTATTGTATCATCCTATGTGTACGTAATGCTGGGAAACTTCCGTATTTATTTTATATTTCATGTAAAACTTTGAAAAATCCCTCTCCGCACATCGCAAAGCAACTAATTTAATCACCCATATTTCCAAAACCTAAGTTTTTAAGGTAACTTGTGTGGTATAGTACTAAAGTTCTGGTCCTATTCTATCATCCTATGTGTACGTAATGTTGGCACACTTCCGTATTTTTTTATATTTCATTCAAACTAAGACAAATCGCTGACCGCACATCGCAAAGCGGCTACTTTAATTACCCATATTTCCAAAACCTAAGTTTTTACGGTAACTTGGTTGGCATAATACTAAAGTTCTGGTTCTATTCTATCACCCTATGTGTACGTAATGTTAGCACACTTCCGTATTTATTTTATGTTTCATGTCAAAATTAGACAAAACGCTGTCCGCACATCGCAAAGCCACTACTTTAATCACCAATATTTCCAAAACCTAAGTTTTTATGGTAACTTGGGTGGTATAGTACTAAATTTCTGGTCCTATTCTATCACCCTATGTGTACGTCATGTATCCACACTTCCGTATTTTTTTTTATATTTCATGTCAAACTTAGACAAATCTTTGACCGCACATCGCAAAGCGGCTAATTTAATCACCCATATTTCCAAAACCTAAATTTTTACGGTACCTTGGGTGGTATAGTTCTACAGTTCTTGTCCTATTCTATCATCCTATGTGTACGTAATGTGGGCACACTTCCGTATGCATTTTATATTTCATTTCAAACTAAGACAAATCGCTGTCCGTATATCGCAAAGCGACTACTTTAATCAGCCATATTTCCAAAACCTTAGTTTTTACGGTAACTTCGGTGGTATAGTACAAAATTTCTGGTCCTATTCTATCACCCTATGTGTACGTCATGTTGGCACACTTCCGTATTTATTTTGTTTTTCATGTAAATCTTTGAAAAATCCCTCTCCGCACATCGAAAAGCAACTAATTTAATCACCCATATTTCCAAAACCTAAGTTTTTTAGGTAACTTGTGTCGTATAGTACTTAGGTTCTGGTCCTCTTCTATCATCCTATGTGTACGTAATGTTGGCACACTTCCGTATTTTTTTTATTTCATTCAAACTTAGACAAATCGCTGACCGCACATCCTAAAGCGTCTACTTTAATTACCCATATTTCCAAAACCTAAGTTTTTAAGGTAACTTGGGTAATATAGTCCTAAAGTTCTGGTCCTATTCTATCATCCTATGTGTACGTCATATTAGCACACTTCCGAATTTATTTCATATATTATGTCAAACTTTGAAAAATCTCTGTCCACACATCGCAAAGCGACTACTTTAACCACCCATATTTCCAAAACCTAGGTTTTTACGGTAACTTGGGTGGTATAGTCCTTAAATTGTTGTCCTATTCTATCATCCTATGTGTACGTCATGTTGGCACACTTCCGTATTTATTTTTTATTTAATGTCAAACTTAGACAAAACGCTGTCCGCACATCGCAAAGCCACTACTTTAATCACCAATATTTCCAAAACCTAAGTTTTTATGGTAATTTGGGTGGTATAGTACTTAATTTCTGGTCCTATTCTATCACCCTATGTGTACGTCATGTATCCACACTTCCGTATTTTTTTTATATTTCATGTCAAACTTAGAAAAATCCCTCTCCGCACATAGCAAATAAACTACTTTAATCACCCATTTTTCCAAAACCTAAGTTTTTAAGGTAACTTGGGTGGTATAGTACTAAAGTTCTGGTCCTATTCTATCATACTGTGTGTACGTAATGTTGGCACACTTCAGTATTTATTTTACATTTCATGTCAAACTTAGACAAATCGTTGTCCGGACATCGCAAAGCGGCTAATTTAATCACCCATATTTCCGAAACCTAAGTTTTTACGGTAACTTGGTTGGCATAATACTAAAGTTCTGGTTCTATTCTATCACCCTATGTGTACGTCATATTGGCACACTTCCGTATTTATTTTATGTTTCATGTAAAACTTAGACAAATCGCTGACCGAACATCGCAAAGCGGCTAATTTAATCACTCATATTTCCAAAACCTAAGTTTTTACGGTAACTTGGGTGGTATAGTTCTACAGTTCTTGTCCTATTGTATCATCCTATGTGTACGTAATGCTGGGAAACTTCCGTATTTATTTTATATTTCATGTAAAACTTTGAAAAATCCCTCTCCGCACATCGCAAAGCAACTAATTTAATCACCCATATTTCCAAAACCTAAGTTTTTAGGGTAACTTGTGTGGTATAGTACTAAAGTTCTGGTCCTATTCTATCATCCTATGTGTACGTAATGTTGAAACACTTCCGTATTTTTTTATATTTCATTCAAACTAAGACAAATCGCTGACCGCACATCGCAAAGCGGCTACTTTAATTACCCATATTTCCAAAACCTAAGTTTTTACGGTAACTTGGTTGGCATAATACTAAAGTTCTGGTTCTATTCTATCACCCTATGTGTACGTAATGTTAGCACACTTCCGTATTTATTTTATGTTTCATGTCAAACTTAGACAAAACGCTGTCCGCACATCGCAAAGCCACTACTTTAATCACCAATATTTCCAAAACCTAAGTTTTTATGGTACTTTGGGTGGTATAGTACTAATTTTCTGGTCCTATTCTATCACCCTATGTGTACGTCATGTATCCACACTTCCGTATTTTTTTATATTTCATGTCAAACTTAGACAAATCTTTGACCGCACATCGCAAAGCGGCTAATTTAATCACCCATATTTCCAAAACCTAAATTTTTACGGTACCTTGGGTGGTATAGTTCTACAGTTCTTGTCCTATTCTATAATCCTATGTGTACGCAATGTGGGTACACTTCCGTATGTATTTTATATTTCATTTCAAACTAAGACAAATCTCTGTCCGTATATCGCAAAGCGACTACTTTAATCAGCCATATTTCCAAAACCTTAGTTTTTACGGTAACTTCGGTGGTATAGTACAAAATTTTTGGTCCTATTCTATCGACCTATGTGTACGTCATGTTGGCACACTTCCGTATTTATTTTGTATTTCATGTAAATCTTTAAAAAATCCCTCTCCGCACATCGAAAAGCAACTAATTTAATCACCCATATTTCCAAAACCTAAGTTTTTAAGGTAACTTGTGTGGTATAGACTTAGGTTCTGGTCCTCTTCTATCATCCTATGTGTACGTAATGTTGGCACACTTCCGTATTTTTTTTATTTCATTCAAACTTAGACAAATCGCTGACCGCACATCCTAAAGCGGCTAATTTAATTACCCATATTTCCAAAACCTAAGTTTTTAAGGTAACTTGGGTGATATAGTCCTAAAGTTTTGGTCCTATTCTATCATCCTATGTGTACGTCATATTGGCACACTTCCGAATTTATTTCATATATTATGTCAAACTTTGAAAAATCTCTGTTCGCACATCGCAAACCGACTACTTTAATCACCCATATTTCCAAAACCTAGGTTTTTACGGTAACTTGGGTGGTATAGTCCTTAAATTGTTGTCCTTTTCTATCATCCTATGTGTACGTCATGTTGGCACACTTCCGTATTTATTTTTTATTTCATGTCAAACTTAGACAAAACGCTGTCCGCACATCGCAAAGCCACTACTTTAATCACCAATATTTCCAAAACCTAAGTTTTTATGGTAATTTGGGTGGTATAGTACTTAATTTCTGGTCCTATTCTATCACCCTATGTGTACGTCATGTATCCACACTTCCGTATTTTTTTTTATATTTCATGTCAAACTTAGAAAAATCCCTCTCCGCACATAGCAAATAAACTACTTTAATCACCCATTTTTCCAAAACCTAAGTTTTTAAGGTAACTTGGGTGGTATAGTACTAAAGTTCTGGTCCTATTCTATCATACTGTGTGTACGTAATGTTGGCACACTTCAGTATTTATTTTACATTTCATGTCAAACTTAGACAAATCGTTGTCCGGACATCGCAAAGCGGCTAATTTAATCACCCATATTTCCAAAACCTAAGTTTTTACGGTAACTTGGTTGGCATAATACTAAAGTTCTGGTTCTATTCTATCACCCTATGTGTACGTCATATTGGCACACTTCCGTATTTATTTTATGTTTCATGTAAAACTTAGACAAATCGCTGACCGAACATCGCAAAGCGGCTAATTTAATCACTCATATTTCCAAAACCTAAGTTTTTACGGTAACTTGGGTGGTATAGTTCTACAGTTCTTGTCCTATTGTATCATCCTATGTGTACGTAATGCTGGGAAACTTCCGTATTTATTTTATATTTCATGTAAAACTTTGAAAAATCCCTCTCCGCACATCGCAAAGCAATTAATTTAATCACCCATATTTCCAAAACCTAAGTTTTTAGGGTAACTTGTGTGGTATAGTACTAAAGTTCTGGTCCTATTCTATCATCCTATGTGTACGTAATGTTGAAACACTTCCGTATTTTTTTATATTTCATTCAAACTAAGACAAATCGCTGACCGCACATCGCAAAGCGGCTACTTTAATTACCCATATTTCCAAAACCTAAGTTTTTACGGTAACTTGGTTGGCATAATACTAAAGTTCTGGTTCTATTCTATCACCCTATGTGTACGTAATGTTAGCACACTTCCGTATTTATTTTATGTTTCATGTCAAACTTAGACAAAACGCTGTCCGCACATCGCAAAGCCACTACTTTAATCACCAATATTTCCAAAACCTAAGTTTTTATGGTACTTTGGGTGGTATAGTACTAAATTTCTGGTCCTATTCTATCACCCTATGTGTACGTCATGTATCCACACTTCCGTATTTTTTTATATTTCATGTCAAACTTAGACAAATCTTTGACCGCACATCGCAAAGCGGCTAATTTAATCACCCATATTTCCAAAACCTAAATTTTTACGGTACCTTGGGTGGTATAGTTCTACAGTTCTTGTCCTATTCTATAATCCTATGTGTACGCAATGTGGGTACACTTCCGTATGTATTTTATATTTCATTTCAAACTAAGACAAATCTCTGTCCGTATATCGCAAAGCGACTACTTTAATCAGCCATATTTCCAAAACCTTAGTTTTTACGGTAACTTCGGTGGTATAGTACAAAATTTTTGGTCCTATTCTATCGACCTATGTGTACGTCATGTTGGCACACTTCCGTATTTATTTTGTATTTCATGTAAATCTTTAAAAAATCCCTCTCCGCACATCGAAAAGCAACTAATTTAATCACCCATATTTCCAAAACCTAAGTTTTTAAGGTAACTTGTGTGGTATAGACTTAGGTTCTGGTCCTCTTCTATCATCCTATGTGTACGTAATGTTGGCACACTTCCGTATTTTTTTTATTTCATTCAAACTTAGACAAATCGCTGACCGCACATCCTAAAGCGGCTAATTTAATTACCCATATTTCCAAAACCTAAGTTTTTAAGGTAACTTGGGTGATATAGTCCTAAAGTTTTGGTCCTATTCTATCATCCTATGTGTACGTCATATTGGCACACTTCCGAATTTATTTCATATATTATGTCAAACTTTGAAAAATCTCTGTTCGCACATCGCAAACCGACTACTTTAATCACCCATATTTCCAAAACCTAGGTTTTTACGGTAACTTGGGTGGTATAGTCCTTAAATTGTTGTCCTTTTCTATCATCCTATGTGTACGTCATGTTGGCACACTTCCGTATTTATTTTTTATTTCATGTCAAACTTAGACAAAACGCTGTCCGCACATCGCAAAGCCACTACTTTAATCACCAATATTTCCAAAACCTAAGTTTTTATGGTAATTTGGGTGGTATAGTACTAAATTTCTGGTCCTATTCTATCACCCTATGAGTACGTCATGTATCCACACTTCCGTATTTTTTTTATATTTCATGTCAAACTTAGAAAAATCCCTCTCCGCACATAGCAAATAAACTACTTTAATCACCCATATTTCCAAAACCTAAGTTTTTAAGGTAACTTGGGTGGTATAGTACTAAAGTTCTGGTCCTATTCTATCATACTGTGTTTACGTAATGTTGGCACACTTCAGTATTTATTTTACATTTCATGTCAAACTTAGACAAGTCGTTGTCCGGACATCGCAAAGCGGCTAATTTAATCACCCATATTTCCAAAACCTAAGTTTTTACGGTAACTTGTGTGGTAAAGTACAAAGGTTCTGGTCCTCTTCTATCATCCTATGTGTACGTAATGTTGGCACACTTCCGTATTTTTTTTATTTCATTCAAACTTAGACAAATCGCTGACCGCACATCCTAAAGCGGCTAATTTAATTACCCATATTTCCAAAACCTAAGTTTTTAAGGTAACTTGGGTGATATAGTCCTAAAGTTCTGGTCCTATTCTATCATCCTATGTGTACGTCATATTGGCACACTTCCGAATTTATTTCATATATTATGTCAAACTTTGAAAAATCTCTGTCCGCACATCGCAAACCGACTACTTTAATCACCCATATTTCCAAAACCTAGGTTTTTACGGTAACTTGGGTGGTATAGTCCTTAAATTGTTGTACTTTTCTATCATCCTATGTGTACGTCATGTTGGCACACTCCCGTATTTATTTTTTATTTCATGTCAAACTTAGACAAATCGTTGTCCAGACATCGCAAAGCGGCTAATTTAATCACCCATATTTCCAAAACCTAAGTTTTTACGGTAACTTGGTTGGCATAATACTAAAGTTCTGGTTCTATTCTATCACCCTATGTGTACGTCATATTGGCACACTTCCGTATTTATTTTATGTTTCATGTAAAACTTAGACAGATCGCTGACCGAACATCGCAAAGCGGCTAATTTAATCACTCATATTTCCAAAACCTAAGTTTTTACGAGTAGTGCAATAGTGGGGCTGCTGGCCCAATCAAACTTTGACAGGCAGTCAATTTTTTGACAGCTACTTCCGGTCACGTGACCGGAAGTGACGTCATCAGCTGTGACGTCATCAGCTGTGACGTGTATGGGTGGGTATTTAAAGTTTAAATGCCCTGCTGTGCTGGGTATTTAAATTTTAAATGGCCGGAAGTGTGTCAAGGTCTTTTGGGGATGTTTTTAAAAAAGATCTTGCATTTTCGGAAAATCCGAAAATGCAAGATATTTTATTTTTTTATTTATTTGTTTTTTTTACAAAAGTATTATTTTACAAGTTAGTAAAGTTTGCTCCCAAATTTGAAAAGTAAGTTGTTGTCGGTGCTGAAATTTCTTGTTTATTTTTATTCTTCTTGTTGTTGTAAGTTGGCAAAAACACATTTTTTCGTTTTGATTGTTTGTTGCATAAAGTTCTAAAGATAAACCAAACCCAGTGGTTATAAGTTGTTTTAGTTCTTCACTAAAAAATTTCCAAATCCTTGTAGGTTGTAAGATTGATAGTGTTGTAGTGAATCCCGCGAATGTTGAGAGACATGACTAGAGTTGTTTACTCGACGAGAGGTGTAGCAGGAATGACTATTGCAAAGCCGGTGCTGCAGGTACCTCCGATGGTAGTGGGGGTAGTGGTGGGGGGTAATGGCAGGTGTTTGTTTAATCACTTTGAATTTAATCGTTGCCACAATAGACCGAATCGATGTTGCAATTCTTCTAGTTTATCCAACCGGTTCTTTTGATATGTTTTGCAACTACACTTACAATAGCAGAAAGAATTACATTTTGTACAAGCTTTTCCGTCAACTTGATCTTCAGGTATTCTAAAACATTTTTCTTTGCAACAATAAGTTATAAGTGTTAGATTATTTCTTTTGGATGACATGTTGGTTGTAGCTTGTCTTAAACAGAACTGAGCCTCTCAACGTTAAAGTTTCGTATTTATGTAAAGTATTCGAATGAAACTATCGAATAAAATAATCGAATAATACTATCGATTAAAATAATCGAATAATATTATCGATTAAAAGTTCAAGGTCATCCGTTTGAATTAAAAAAAAAAATACAACATATCAGTATATAAAAACATATACTGATATGCAAAAATCAAGTTGTAAAGTAGCGAATTTCTTTCTTCCTCCGTTGTTGAATTTTTAGTCGAAACCAATTAATGATAACATTACTGCTTGCGCATCAGAACTAACAGTTGATGAAATTTCATTTACTTGTAGTAGGTAATTGTTTGGAAGTTGGTGTAGATGCAGAAGAAACAGTATTATCTTGAATCATAATTTTCCGGAGGATATACTAAAATTTGTTGTATAGGATCTGCATCAATAGTAAAACTTTGCGTTTCAATGCAAAGTCCATCTTTAATAAAAGAAACATATAAAACAGAACTCATGTTTATTTAGATGTTTACTCTGCTAGTTCTACTAGGAAACTGATGTGTCAGTAGTGGCGCTGCAACCTCCCTTGCAGCTCGGAACATCTTCCCCCCACCAACACCATGAGAGACTCCTCACAATATTTTGGATATCTAGTCGCAAACTGTTGCTCTTATTGAGTGAACATGTCGGTATTAAACAATCGTTCTTAACTTTTGGTTTTAAAATATTTGCAATAAAATATCGTTTTAACACTTATTTAACTTTGTACAAGTTACAGTAATTTAAAGATGCTACTTTATTATATCACCTTGATACTTCTAAAAATATTTAGTTGCAGAAATGCGAAATGCGAAATAAATATAAAATTGGTTTCTGTGTTATAACTTTTACATTGTTAGTTAAATAACAAATGTTACCGAAGTTTTTTGTTCGCCTCATTATTCTGCATTATTAAAGTACCACACGATAGGGTTTGGAAACATATAAAATAAAATATATATTTTAATTTTTGCGTTATGGAAGGTTGTGGAAGTTATAACGCAAAAATTAAAATATATATATTTTACTTTATAAGTTTCCAAACCCTATTTTGTGAGTACTTAAATTATACAAAATTATAGGCAGAGTAGAATAGCTTAACATACCTCAACGTCCAACAGTTCAAATAATAGATGAATCCAGTACATGTTTCGAAGTAATAACTCCATTACAAAAGGGTTTAAAAAAACGTTCATCCGGGTCGGAGTCCTTGGTTTATGCGTAAAAAAAACACCCTGTACTTCTTTATTTTCTTTTACTTGCTAAATCAATGTAAAAATCATTGTAACATTAACGGAGGTAAAACATACATAGAAACCATACCACCATTCCGAAAAAATTAAAAATTCAAAATGAAACCGCCCAACGTGGGGCTCGAACCCACGACCCTGAGATTAAGAGTCTCATGCTCTACCGAGCTAGCCGGGCTGAACACCACTAGAGTGCTATTTTTAAATCGGCCACCGTCAGCCACTCGCCGCCGGACAGTGAAAGTGGTCAGACAGGCAAGACAAGCGTCTGAATCACTACAGTAGAACCCGTCCTATCCGGCCACCTCGGGACCGAGCCTTGGCCGAATAAACCAACCTACAATAATTATGACCATTTGCACCAAATTAATCTTACACAACTGATAAATAAAGTCTTAAGTAGTGTAAAATACTCGTCTTTAGGGTTATTAACACACTTTGTAAAACCAATAGAAAATTATTTACTGTAAAACAAAATTAAATAACAGAATAATAGTTCACAAAAATATTCGCTGCAGTACAGTACTGTAGGCTTCATTGTAGTTGTGGTACATTATAAACAAAGAAAACTCATAATGATGTTAAATAAAGATGAATGTAAAAAATCTCATACAATAAGCCGGCTTTAAAGATTATTAGGCCTTAAAAAGTCAATAATTTTTCAGCTTACTGTTTACTATCTCAACTAACAAAGTTATTTTCATAAAAATATAATGTAAACAGATGTACCGTGAGAGCATTCAAATCGCGACGAGTTATCGCGTGCGTCTACACGTACATAAGCCGTGGGAAATATATTTTAGTATTTACTTCCAGGAAGCGGCCGGATAAACCGAGGTCGGATATGAGGGGTTCTACTGTAATGTCTAAATCGCGTTTACCACCACTGACAAGCCTATGTAAAAGACTAGTGCAGTGTTTACTCATTTACGGAACTGCTCCTTATAAAACAAAGTTAAATTAATGCATATGATGTATTTTTGAGGTAAGCATAAAATTGTCCAAGATATGTTAACCTTTTTGATCTTTTTTTAGTGTGTGAATACGAAGCTTTCAGCTTAAACCATGTCAAATACTCGTCTTTAGGGTTATTAACACACTTTGTAAAACCAATAGAAAATTATTTACTGTAAAACAAAATTAAATAACGGAATAATAGTTCACAAAAATATTCGCTGCAGTACAGTACTGTAGGCTTCATTGTAGTTGTGGTACATTATAAACAAAGAAAACTCATAATGATGTTAAATAAAAGATGAATGTAAAAAATCTCATACAATAAGTCGGCTTTAAAGATTATTAGGCTTTAAAAAGTCAATAATTTTCAGCTTACTGTTTACTATCTCAACTAACTAAGTTATTTTCATAAAAATATAATGTAAACAGATGTACCGTGAGAGCATTCAAATCGCGTGCGTCTACACGTACATAAGCCGTGGGAAATATATTTTAGTATTTACTTCCAGGAAGCGGCCGGATAAACCGAGGTCGGATATGAGGGGTTCTACTGTAATGTCTAAATCGCGTTTACCACCACTGACAAGCCTATGTAAAAACTAGTGCAGTGTTTACTCATTTACGGAACTGCTTCTTATAAAACAAAAGTTAAATTAATGCATATGATGTATTTTTGAGGTAAGCATAAAATTGTCCAAGATATGTTAACCTTTTTGATCTTTTTTTTTTAGTGTGTGAATACGAAGCTTTCAGCTTAAACCATGTCAAATACTCGTCTTTAGGGTTATTAACACACTTTGTAAAACCAATAGAAAATTATTTACTGTAAAACAAAATTAAATAACGGAATAATAGTTCACAAAAATATTCGCTGCAGTACAGTACTGTAGGCTTCATTGTAGTTGTGGTACATTATAAACAAAGAAAACTCATAATGATGTTAAATAAAGATGAATGTAAAAAATCTCATACAATAAGTCGGTTTTAAAGATTATTAGGCTTTAAAAAGTCAATAATTTTCAGCTTACTGTTTACTATCTCAACTAACTAAGTTATTTTCATAAAAATATAATGTAAACAGATGTACCGTGAGAGCATTCAAATCGCGTGCGTCTACACGTACATAAGCCGTGGGAAATATATTTTAGTATTTACTTCCAGGAAGCGGCTGGATAAACCGAGGTCGGATATGAGGGGTTCTACTGTAATGTCTAAATCGCGTTTACCACCACTGACAAGCCTATGTAAAAACTAGTGCAGTGTTTACTCATTTACGGAACTGCTTCTTATAAAACAAAAGTTAAATTAATGCATATGATGTATTTTTGAGGTAAGCATAAAATTGTCCAAGATATGTTAACCTTTTTGATCTTTTTTTTTTTTAGTGTTTGAATACGAAGCTTTCAGCTTAAACCATGTCAAATCCTACTTCTTATACTTTACACTAACAGTGTGTAAACAAAAAAAGATAACAGGGTAAATGTTTCATCTCCCACTACCAAACGTAACCGAACACAAGAATTTGATCTTTGACACAACTGACATGCACTATAGTGACTCCAACGCGTTCACGCTGCGGTAAAGGCGGCCAAGAGAGGAGCGCTCGAGCCTCGGACTCGCACTGAATAAATTCTCTTGTTCTAATTCCCCATTCTGTGATGAGTCTGACACACGGATATGACGACATCCACGGAGGTGTGAATGGGATTGGGAAATACCGACACCGGTGTAAACACTTTTGAACTTATGGTACCTGATCCTAGTGCGTCCTTCATTTTTTTAATCGTTTTTAACCCCTTGACGCTCAAAGAGATACGAAAACTTTAATAAAAATGGATGGTAGTACAAAAGCATCACTAATTTACATTCAATAAACACATTCACTTGCAAAATTGGAACTGATTGTTTTTTGAAAAAGCTTTTAGGTAGCCGACATATTTTTTGGAAATGTTGTATTTTTTATAGTTTTATGATATACCATCAGTATTAGTGAGATGATATATGAAATACCAATACTGTTATTTGTTAACACGTTATTGATTATTTTTTTAACAAATTATCACTATTAATAAGGGTTTGACATAATACAGTGTGTTTTATAATAACATAAAAAGAATGGGCTGGGCTGTGGAATGAGTTTAGATGTATAGAGTTGTTACAGCAGGTGTATTATCCAGTACAAAATGTTTGGATTATACACAAGAATCAGTAATGTAACCTAACTACTGTAAAGTACTAATGCAACTAAGTAAAGTACCAATGTATAGTGATTCGTGTTCGTGTTATTGAAATCACTTTTTGGCTAAGAAAAATTAAAAATGGGACCCTGATCAACAGATCGCGTGAACAAAAGCGCCTAAGAGCAAAACATTTTGAAATTACTTTTTGGCTAAGAAAAATTAAAAAATGGGACCCCGATCAACAGATCGCGTGAACAAAAGCGCCCAAGAGCAAAACATTTATCTATTGTTTTTCTTTGCTAAAACTACATTAATAACCTACCAAATCAACTGTATTTCAACATTTCTGTCATCCATTATTCATCATCCATTTGAATAAAAATTTAATAAATATACTAAAAATAACGTTATTTATCAGCTGTGAATCTGTAAAATGTAAACCATTTACGTGTTGTGCATATTTATTTGGATACACAATCGTTTGGGGAACCTGCTTGTCGCTCCTCTCCTCTGTTCGCCTGATACAATTGTCGTCTCTGCCTTAGTTTAACTTGAAATATTATGAGTTTTTTTTACACAATATAATTAATTTATAGCGTCACCGTAGATTTACTTTATTTTAAATACATGCTTTATCACTTTAATTTAAAAGTCCGCAACTGGAAAAAAATGTAATACTAATGTGAATTACAGAGTTAAAGAAAAACTACTTTTAATATTAAAGTGAGTAATTTGTAAAAGTAATCATGTTGCATTAAAAACCTTTAAAACAACCTTTGGTCCAATGTTTAACAATTAATCAATTTATTTAATTTCTAATCCTTAACACTTGTAGAGTTTCATTGAAACGACGCATCCCCGCAATTTGAGTACCCGCATGATGGGTTTAGAGGAATTTTGCCCATTATAGAAGTTATAACACGAAAACTAAAAAGTATTTTCCAACATTTTATAAGTTTCCAAGCCTTATTTTGTGGGTACTCAAATCATTCAAAATGATGAGACAACCAAAACGTTTGGTCCAAGGCAACCAGTTGGCAATACAGGTGCTCCGACAGGTGATCAACCAGCTGCCGCACCAGCTGCCGTGACCTCGAGTCGAGTTGGGGTCCGGCGTCTGTGCTAGTGCTCCGGCATCAGTTGCTCGCTAGACAGTGAGGTGGTAAGATGTTCAGAAGGCGCCCCTGAACATTTTATCATTTTTGCTGTTTGGTGAAAATATCTTGGTGTTATTTGTATAATAACATCTTGACGTAGGACTGATTAATTTTAAGGCATGGTAGTTGTTTGTGCTTGTAGATACCCTAGGGTTTGTAGTTTGTTTTTAATTTGCTGGTTTGGTAGTTAGTATTATTTTTAAAATCTTTCTTTTACTTACAATATATTTCTGCCTGAAATGTTTAAATTTAAAGTAATATTTTTGTTTTTAAGAATGTTATATGATATGTTTTTAATACCTTTCTATTCCAATTTCCTTTTTCCAACAAGCTTGTTGAGGGCATTCCCTCTCTTGTCTTGTACTCCTTTTTAGTTAGGGACACCTTTCAATTCCAATTTCCTTTCCTTTTTTCCTTCCATCTTTTGCACGGTAAAACCAATAATGGTAAAACCGGCTACCGCTTTTGTAGTGATTACGCTCACCAAAGCGGGTCACTTACAACCTCTATACGTGCCGGATGGGTAGTTAGCCTACCTCCGGAGTTTCGCTAAACATCAGATGTTCTGCGTCGCTAATGGCGAGACACTGGCTCCTTTAGTGTTAGGAAATAAAAAACATATTTGTATAACATTTTTTCCTAAATTTAATTAAGCAACTTGCTATTTCAAAATAACATTTTTTGTTTTAGCTTAGCGTTGTGCGCTTATGGTGAGGTGTGTGAGTTCGCTTACGTGATGATCACACTGTAATCATGATGTGCAGCGCTGGGCTGTTTAGTTGTTTTAGCTTAGCGTTGTGCGCTTATGGTGAGGTGTGTGAGTTCGCTTACGTGATGATCACACTGTAATCATGATGTGCAGCGCTGGGCTGTCTAGCTATTTTTTTAACTTAAACTTTAGGCAGATTGTATTGTAAATTAGCTTTTCTTCTTTTAGGTTTCCGGGGGTGTACGGTTCTGTCAAACCGTACACCCCCATTTTCTTTTTAATTATCGAATGACCTTGACCTAGTTATTTTCAAGGTCAACAAAAGACTTAGCGAAAATTTCTAAGTCTCAAGGTCATTTTGTAAAAGTTTAAATGACTTTGAAACTTTAGTTTTTGCATTATAACTTTTATATCATTGGATTTTTTGACTTGTCGTTTTAACAAAAGCATAATTTTTATGATTAAGAATTAAACTAATATACCCTGATTATCAAACTAATATACCCTGATTATCGAAAGAAGGTGAGCGGTGCGGCAGTAAAAAACATTCTTATTCATAACGCTGTAGAAACGTAAAAAAACGCTGTTAAAAATTTGCAGTCCACTTTATTCCAATGACCAGTTTATTACCTTATCAGCACTGTTTTCAAATAATTTTTAACGTACATCGTTTAGTTTACACTGTGAGTTATATTACTAAAAACATGATTTACGAATTAAAAAAGTCAATTCTTTGTGTTTGATTTATTATAACTCTGCTTAGAAGCATCGTAATTAACTGGCCATCGGAAAAAAGTCGACTGCAAATTTTTAACAGCGTTTGTTACGTTTCTACAGCGTTTTAAATAGGAATGATTTTACTGCCGCGCCGCTCACCTTTTTTTCGATAATCAGGGTATAGCTCTGTTATTTATATGGCATTAAGTGAACAAAGTTTAATACTGCATTAGATCGCTGTGTCACCGTTTATAAACTTAACAGTGCAATTTTATCATTTAGGATAATAAAATAGTGCTAGTTATATTTTAAAATATATGCTGGAAAGGAATATACCATTCAAATTGAGTTGATTTAGAAAAAGTGTAACTGAAGCTAAAAAGCAGTTGCATAGTACGACAGTAAAAAAATACTATAACATTTGGTAAAACGATTGAGTCTAAAATGGTTGACCCAGTTTATATTAATTAATAAACATGTTATCTCTTGATGTTACTTTTAAGGATTACCAACATCAAAATGTAGCCTATATATCAGGAGTGGAGGATAAGACAGGCGTTCTCACACTGTACTCGCTTAAAACTGGTCTTCAGTCTTCAACCGCGTATTTTTTTTTTAATTCTCTTTCTTGCTGTTATTTAAAGTCAAAATCAAAAACGTTTATTTAATCAAAAACGTTTATTTATTCATCATCAATTTGTACATTACAATATTACATCAAATTAAAAAAATAATTACACTGATTCAAATTTCAATAACAGAGTAAATTTATTTTTAAAGATGAATAAATATAGGGGTCTTCTAGGCTTAATGCCAGTTTTTTGAGGCTTCCTTCTCTTAAAAAATAAAACTAAAACAAAGGCTGGTAAGGCTGTTGGTTAACCTAAAACAATAAAATTTTAATATTAAATCTAAAAAACAATTGACTAAATACATGAGACTACAACAAAATAACGTGTAAAACTATGCAGCATATAGCAATAAATTACGACAAAAAGTACGATACAACCATAAGAATGATAAAAAACATTAAATACGGTAAAACAATAGTTATTAAAAATACAACTTCTTATGTCTAGATAGTAACTTGAAATAAAAATTACACATTCTCAACTGTACCTAACCATGTTTTCAAACCGTTAATGTACTGAGCGATAGTATTCTTTTTAGTAATACATTTTATAGATGCATTAAACATTCTTGGAGCATTAAAGCTGTAAAAAATTCCTAAAAATTGTATTTTTCATTTCTGGCAAAGTCTTTATCATTGTAAAATCTAATGTAAAATAATCTTAAATTCTTTAATACATAACTATGTCTTAATGTCAGTATTCCTAATTTACAAAATAAATTCCAAGTATGATCTGTTCTTTTTTTAATATAATTCTGATGAGAGTTTTCTGTAAGGTCACAATAGGTTGAAGGGATGAGATATTAAAAATAAAATTAAAGCAAATAGAGTGTAACTAATTTTTTTTGTGTAAATCTTTCATATTGATTTTCGATATTTGAGCTAAAGTATCAGGCGAGCAGAAGTAGCAGGAGGTAATTGGCAGCGTGATATGGTCGCTAGAGCGCGTTTGTCAAACTGGTTCCGGGCGAGTGAAGTTTTATTTTTTATTGCACGTTCATCGGCTGGCGAACTGCTCCGCAACCTGTAAACAAAAGTCCTGTAAATTAATATTGTTTCTGACGTTTAACTTTATATTAGTTAAACATTAACAGGTTATATGTTCGTATAACGTTATCCGATGTTTTAGCCATGTCCATAGCGTTTAACTAAATGGTCTCTTATATTTACGCTGTTTTTTCAACTTTTACTCATTTTGAAACTTATCGTTTAACAACATAAAGCCTTTAGCAGTATTACTTTTATTTTTTGCATAAAATACATAACAAAACTGTTGTTTGTAGCGTTGAATGAAGTGGTGTTAAAATTGTTGTTTGGTAAACAATATTATATGTTTTTTTCAGTAATAGTTTCCCATGACGTTAAACGCTATTTCAATGGTTATTTATGGTGTATGACGTTTCATAAGATTATATATATATATATATATATATATATATATATATATATACTTACTCATATCGGTTATTCTTCTTGAGGTTCAATGTAATAATGTCCTTAGCAAAACAAACGGATTTTAAGCGTTTATTTAAAAAGGGTTGGTCTTAGCGCTTCTCATAATGTCTTAAGTTAAAACTGGTTTTATGTTAATTAATACTTTAGTCCTAACGAAAACAGTTAAATTGTATAGCATTCAACAAGAATCATGTTATTATTAATAAATGTTGCTGATGTCATTTCACGTATTTTGTAATGATGACTGTTTTTTTATGTTTAACTTGATTTTTTAGCTAAAAACCCTAGCGTTTTATGTGGTTGTCTTTAGCAATAAACTTAGAATTCAGTGATCTGGTGTATATATAGTGACACAAATTGGCACTTTACATAGAGGTTGCGGTGCAAACACACCGCTTGGCACTCAACGTGTTAACTTACAAGGTTTTTTTAATACTGGAAATTTAAATGATTAAAGTTAACTCTATTCAACCTACTTTAAACTAAGAGGAGACTGAAATTTGTTTATTTACAATAATAACCTGAATATATCAATCAGCAGTTGGTTTAAAATATACATTGTGATAACATGGTCGTTTTAGCGAATTTCCCCTATAGGAAAGAAGCTATTACCGTAGGTCTCATGGTAAGACCTAAGCCCGAGACCATGATAACTTTTCGTTTTTAGGGCCACAAAAGCAAAAAACACCATTCGTTCGAATTATTATATATCTATCTATATGTCAGCATGATAGCGGCCGAAAATATGGTCAGATCTTAATGAAATTTGGAACAGATATGTAAAGTAGTAATCGATTGGACGAGTTCGTGAACCAGCCCAATCGGACCACCGGAAGGGGGATAAACCGCAAAAAAATGGGTTTTTTGTCGGTGAAAGGATATTGAATTTCACACAATGATAGGGCCAGCAGCGGTTAGCACTAAACAAAATAGAGCGTATCATTGGACAATGGTGGCATGTTAGCACATGGTTCAGGCTTGTTTGGTAACTACCTACTTATGAATGGGTACTGATGTAATGAACTTTGCAAAATACACGTTAGCAAATTGATAACATTAAACGATAAAAAATAGTGTGATATATGTTTGTTTATTTTGTCGTTTCTAAAAGCCAAACTATAATACTACGCACCAGAGTGTTTGTTTAACGGATAAATAATTTTAATATCTCAAAGAAGACCAAATCTTTTTCTGCCCTGAAACAAAAATTGCTGCTATGTGAGCCCAACGCCATTGCCCCAATTCAAAGTTAGTAAGAAGAATTATGGCTTCCTCTGGGTTAATACTGTGACATAATCTACGCGGGAAAAAATAATTACTTGAGTAATAATCTGCCGGTAATTATCATTACACTAGGCTCGAGTTCATTAACTCTGATCGTCGTAATGCTCTACACATTACAATACAGTTAGATGGTTTATTCTTACAAGTAGGAATTTTATTTTAATCAATAAACAATATTATATGTTTTTTTTAGTAATAGTTTCCCATGACGTTAAACGCTATTTCAATGGTTATTTATGGTGTATGACGTTTCATAAGATTATATATATACTTACTCATATCAGTTATTCTTCTTGAGGTTCAATGTAATAATGTCCTTAGCAAAACAAACGGATTTTAAGCGTTTATTTAAAAAGGGTTGGTCTTAGCGCTTCTCATAATGTCTTAAGTTAAAACTGGTTTTATGTTAATTAATACTTTAGTCCTAACGAAAACAGTTAAATTGTATAGCATTCAACAAGAATCATGTTATTATTAATAAATGTTGCTGATGTCATTTCACGTATTTTGTAATGATGACTGTTTTTTTTATGTTTAACTTGATTTTTTAGCTAAAAACCCTAGCGTTTTATGTGGTTGTCTTTAGCAATAAACTTAGAATTCAGTGATCTGGTGTATATATAGTGACACAAATTGGCACTTTACATAGAGGTTGCGGTGCAAACACACCGCTTGGCACTCAACGTGTTAACTCTATTCAACCTACTTTAAACTAAGAGGAGACTGAAATTTGTTTATTTACAATAATAACCTGAATATATCAATCAGCAGTTGGTTTAAAATATACATTGTGATAACATGGTCGTTTTAGCGAATTTCCCCTATAGGAAAGAAGCTATTACCGTAGGTCTCATGGTAAGACCTAAGCCCGAGACCATGATAAATTTTCGTTTTTAGGGCTACAAAAGCAAAAAACACCATTCGTTCGAATTATTATATATCTATCTATATGTCAGCATGATAGCGGCCGAAAATATGGTCAAATCTTAATGAAATTTTGGAACAGACATTTCACACAATGATAGGGCCAGCAGCGGTTAGCACTAAAAAAAAAATAGAGCGTATCATTGGACAATGGTGGCATGTTAGCACATGGTTCAGGCTTGTTTGGTAACTACCTACTTATGAATGGGTACTGATGTAATGAACTTTGCAAATACACGTTAGCAAATTGATAACATTAAACAATAAAAAATAGTGTGATATATGTTTGTTTATTTTATCGTTTCTAAAAGCCAAACTATAATACTACGCACCAGAGTGTTTGTTTAACGGATAAATAATTTTAATATCTCAAAGAAGACCAAATCTTTTTCTGCCCTGAAACAAAAATTGCTGCTATGTGAGCCCAACGCCATTGCCCCAATTCAAAGTTAGTAAGAAGAATTATGGCTTCCTTTGGGTTAATACTGTGACATAATCTACGCGGGAAAAAAAAATTACTTGAGTAATAACCTGCCGGTAATTATCATTACACTAGGCTCGAGTTATACACTTGGCGCATTATATCTTGACATTTGGGAACCCTTTACACCTGAAGCAATCGGAGTGGAGTGAAATTCATCAGGAGCCCACAGCTGATACACAAAGCTGTACTAGCCTGACGTGTTAGCATTTTCCAACAGCTGTCAGTGAACATCTTAATTGTCATTCGTAAACAAAATACAGTTGATGTTTGTTGAAATTTGTTTTTATATTGTTTGTTGTCAAAGATAGTTGACAATAAACAATATCTGACAGCTCCAGCAATGGACTAGGCCAAGGGTCAAGATATAATGCGTCAAGTGTACAAAAACTATCTTTAACATCAAAACAAGTAAACAAAAACATACACCATCAGCTGTCATCATAACATTTGAATTAAATTATTTGTTTGACTATAGATTACTTCAATCTTCCAACAATAAGGGTTCAATTTTGTTTTAGCTTTTTTAAAGTTTTGAATTTACTTTTTCAGTGGATGAAATTTTTACGATTAATCATAAACTTTAAGTGGCTTGCAGTTCTATATAATAATATATCAATTAAATATTTATTTAATATTAATTTAATGCAATGTTTTTTCCCACAAGATAGTTTATTAATCACTTTTTTAATCGTCTCTTAGAAACAAAAATAACGAGAGGTAGCAATAGCCAAAAAACATGATGAGAGTTTTTCACTTGACTATTTGTTAAATATTGACATAAGATATATATTTAACTTAAGATATAGGAAAAAATTTTGGTAAAGCTGTGTTTACCAAAATTAAGAGTTTTGAATCAAGACTGAAAAATGTTAAGCACTTTAGAAAATACAGATTATTACGTTAACATCGATACATTTCACAAAAATTGCAACCATTTTGAAACGGATTGAGACAATTAAGTTCTTTTTTTTTACGTAAAACATTTCTTGTGGCCATATCTTTGCAATATCACACTATTTCTTTTACATTGAATTAAGAACATTTTGAGATTTAAAGCAGTGACTTTTATATCTGGAATTCACTCTACATTATTTAGATCATTGTGAAAATGTATTTAATGCATTCTTCATTTGCGAGTGTGGGGAAGAATTAAATTCAACCTTTATATAGGTTACACCGTCTCCCATTATATTTCGTGCAATTGTGGTCTGTCTCATCCTGTAAAAAAATATATTAAAAAAATTGATTAATCTAAATTTGAGTTTAATTTTTTGATACCGGCCGGTATAAATATCGTTTTACTTTACACAGACGGAAAAAATAGTTGTTTCCGGTCCTCCATCTCGGAGGAGATGGAGGAGATTGTGTCTGCAGGTAGCGCAGCTGCAGCGCGGCCGGGCTCTCGCTGATGACGTCAGAGGCCGCCTTGAGCGCGCGCGAGGCGTTCTCCTCGCCCTCGGCCGCGATCACCTTGGCCCGCGGAGTGGGCGATAGCCGCCTCCGCCTCCGCCGCCATCGCGAAAAAGTGCACTTCTTTGCAGTTTTTAATGTATTAATTTTTGTGTAACCCCCCATCATAATGAAGTTTTGTTTTAATATTCGAATATCCCGTTTTTTTCAATTGTTTATTTGAATTTTAATACTATACACAAAAAATGATCGTTGATGAACTATTCTAATTGGTTTTAGTGCCGTGTATTTGTTTACGGAATGACAACGAAATGTAACAAATTCTGTCACATTGTAGCCAGGAGTAATAAATAACATAATCAAAAACCAAACTTAATTTAATATATTCTGGGTGAAAATTTGACTTGTATGCATCACTAGTGTGTACTTTTAATTGTGCACATCCCCTTTTCTACTGTTGTTCATATAAGTTAAGCGTTAAAAATATTATGGTAATAATAAAATAAATACTATGCAACATTTCAGCTAGACTTAATAATATTTTCTGGATTAAATTTGACCAGTAGACATCTGTAGTTTGTACCATTAACTATGCACATCCTTTTTTCTATGATCACTGTTTTATTCAAAGAAGGTTTGCGTGAGAAGTATCCCCCTAAAAACAAGTTTTGAGGCCATCTGTACGCACGGCCTGCCGGGCATTCGTAAGCGGCACGACGTGGCAACGCCGCGCGACTGCATTCCTTTATAATGTCCACTCGCCAGCAGTGTTTCCACTTTAAGGGATTTTATCCCTTTTCAGGGAAATATCAGGTTCTTGAGGGATAAGAGCGGATTTATGGGATTTCTAGGGATGATTTAAGAAGTAAATTAAATAACATTTTTGAATAGACAAAACATAATTTAGCCTCACTATATGTTATTTATTTGTAACATTTTACAATAGTGTTCTCAAATTGTGTAATATTTTACAACGGTGTTCTCAATTTGTTGAAGTAATTTTACTTGAAAATGTCATCAAACTACTTTTGTGTTCTTAGCCAGTTGTTGTACCTCTTGTATTACTTATGTTTTAATTTAAATTATTAATCAAGTCGTCCCTGTTTTCAAGAAAAAAACATTTTAACACTCACTTCCCTTTACAAACTGCAGTCAGGTTGTTTTATTCACACTAATAAATTTAAAATTTCAGCTACAAATGAAATTTTGTTATTTACTAACATTCTATGATCCTCAGATTAACTTAAACTATGTATTTTTATATGTTGAATTCTCTATTCAGGTAAAACACTCTTATTTATTTCCACAGGGATAAAAAGGGTTTTTTCAGGAGCGCAGTGTTGAGGGATAACAAGGGAATTTTTGGGCGCTCATGCAGGGATTTTATATTTTACTCTGTGGAAACACTGCTCGCCAGCCGAGATACGTTCAGCAGACTTTTTCCTTCGCGACAAATGACATTAAACCAGTGCGGATCGTTTAATTTAACATGCGGTATTTTTATGTTTTGTGTGAATGTACTGTGTTCTGTACTTTTATGTGCAATTTTATCCGTAATCAGTTGATAATTGAAACATCGGATTGTGATATTTGTATCTTTAAACACTGCACGACTGAAATAGAGGTGCGAGGCCGGACAGTATGTGAGTTGGTTAGAATTATTAAGAGTATTGATACGATATATTGAACTGACGTATCACAGCGTATCTTAAATATACAAATAGTTTCTTTATAGGCGCTAAATGCGTATAAAAAAGGTTTTTTTAAAAAATAAAAGGGTTAATATTAAAATTTCGTTCCAAAACTATAGTGATTAACAAAAATATAAATATTTAAGACTTACAATCTGAATTAGACGAGGAAATGTACATGACCTCTTCTGCCGATGTAGTGCTTGTTGTGGCCTCCCTGTTAGGTACAAAATATAACGGTTAATTATTATGATAAAACATCAATAATTAGTATTTCGCTAGTTTATAATACGACTGTTTCATTTTTATTTTAATAGTTTTAAGTTATTGCAAAACAAAACTTTTTGGGATATTTTTTGAGTACAGTAGAACCCTGGAAGAAATTAAACTTTATATATATGAGTGGGATAGTATATATATATTTTTTTTTAATTACATTCATAAGATGGTAATTACAGACCTTTTAAACCGTATGTTGTGCTCATTTAATGTTCATAAGTGAATTACATAACCTCACATTAATACCCCCGTTGCAGCAGACCTGCATACTCAGCGAATTTCAAATGCAAAACAACATATGTTAATCCAACATAGCGAGATTTGACATGTTTTTTGCAATCAGTTGATAATTGAAACATCGGATTGTGATATTTGTATCTTTAAACACTGCACGACTGAAATAGAGGTGCGAGGCCAGACAGTATGTGAGTGGGTTAGAATTATTGGGAGTATTGATGTGATATAATTAACTGACGTATCGCACCATATCACAGCATATCGTGTGTATCTTAAATATACAAATAGTACAAATTATTAAAAAGTATATTTACATTTTTTTTATATGTGTATTTTCATTCCGAAAAAAATACATGTAACTTATAATAAAAGTAATCTACAATTTGACACCGCAATACTATTGCATTATTCAAATTTTTACCCAATTATATTGAGTAGCCGGGCAGTTTTGTTCACCTTGGAAACGTTGGGTCATAGAATCAGTAAGTGTCTGTTCGTTGACGGCATACAAGAACTCGTACTTGAGCGGTGTGAACAACTCAGGCGAGTAGGGCTTGTGGCCGTCATACTGCGTTGACACGACAACAAAAGGGTCATAATCTAGAAAAAAAATCATTAATATGTAACGTGCGGAATTAGAAAAAGTATAATTATCCTATACTCTTATATGAGCAATGTTATCGTCCGGCCGTGCGTGCTTGCTTGTATGCTTGCTTGTATGCTTGCTTGTATGCTTGCACATTTATCTCAAAAACGGCTCCGAGGATTTCTTTCAAAGTCTAAAAATAAGTAATTTATGACTCAAAAACGTCTTTTACGCAGATTACTTGGCCAGAGAAAATCTAATAACGTAATAAATCGAATTTTAAAGTTGTAAAATTTTAACATTGGCCTTATGGGTTGCCGTGATAGCAACGAAAATAAACAAGGAAAGTGTAAACAAATGAAGTAATGATAACAGCTGTTTGGAATCTACAGCTATCAAGGGAAAATACAGCAAGTGGGATGAAGAGTCCATGGAGCAATAAAAAAGGTTTATATTGATACATTTTATGACATTGAGATATTTTATAGTAACTGGATGAACTGGTAAACATGAAATAACACCGAGCAAGGCTCGGTCCACCAGGTACTGTAATATTAACAAATAAATTCCTGAAACCTGTTTTGAGAAAAAAATTTGATTCTATTAACAATTTTAATTTTTGTTCGCATTTTGGTTTATTTACAACCAACCCAAACTCTAGTTTTACTGAAAAAAACTATTTTAGATTAGTGGACACCGCAATAAAAATGCATTATTCAAATTTTTACCTAATATATTTGATTTTATTTTTGTTTAATTACATGTATAAAAAAGGGTTAATACTTACTAATCTGAATCAGACGAGGAAATGTACATGATTTCTTCTGCTGTATGTAGTGCTTGTCGCGGTCTTCCTGTTAGGTACAAAATATAACGGTTAATTATTATGATAAAACATCAATAATTAGTATTTCGCTAGTTTATAATGCGACTGTTTCATTTTTATTTTAATAGTTTTAAGTTATTGCAAAACTTTTGGGATATTTTTTGAGTACAGTAGAACCCTGGAAGAAATTAAACTTTGTATAAGTGGGATAGTTTATATATATTTTTTTAATTACATTCATAAGATGGTAATTACAGACCTTTTAAACCGTATGTTGTGCTCATTTAATGTTCGTAAGTGAATTACATAACCTCACATTAATACCCCCGTTGCAGCAGACTTGCATACTCAGCGAATTTCAAATGCAAAACAACATATGTTAATCCAACATAACGAGATTTGACATGTTTTTTTTGCAAGCTCCATAAGAATAACATGGGGAATGAGTATGCAGGTTTGCTGCTACACTTTTAATATCTCGGTAACCAATGGATATAGAGCAGTGATTCAAAATATTAAATTGTTTGTTTTTTTGAGCTGAATTCAATAGTGCCAACAAAAATTTGATAAATTTCATTTTTTTATGTGAAAAACTCAAAAAACCCATTTTTTCGAAGGTTTACCCCCCTTTACTCCCACCTCCGCTGGTCCGATCGGGGCTGGTTCATGAACTTGTCCGAGTGATTACCACTTTACACGTCTGTACCAAATTTCATTAAGATCGGACCATATTTACGGCCGCTATCGTGTTAACAGACATATATAGATATATAGATATATAGATATATATGTATATAAAAATTTGAACGAATGTTATTTTTTTTGCTTATGGGGACCCTAAAATGAAAAGTTAATATGGACTCGGACTTCTCTGAGTCGTTTTTATTTTTTTCAGTTAAACTTATCAATCAGCAGTTGATTCATAGTACATATTTAGCCCACTCACTGTGTAACGGTATTTTTAGCAAAAAAACTCAAAATCATTAGCAGCAGACACTCGTGTTTAATTACAATGTCGCTTGCACTAACAGTTAATTAAGATTGTATATAAATGTTATTAGTGTTTTATTAATTTAATAACTTATATTTAAATTTAAAATTACTAAATAGTATTCAAAAAAATCGACATACACTTTTAAACCATTTAAAATTATAAAACTTATATCATAAAATATAACAATTATTTATTATACAATTACATACTAAATTTTATTAAATCGGTTTGTACACAACATTACGCAACATACTACATTTTTCACTTAACTAAAATTATATTAATGATTTTTTTAAGCCAAAATTTAATTATTGCATATATATGTATATTTTCAAACATACAATTTTTTTAACATTTTAAATTCTATAACTTTTAAATTATTATAAACATGCAAGTAATGTTATTTTGTTAATATAAAAAATTAACTCACCGTCAAATGGTTCCGTTTGAGTGGAGGAGTTTTGTGTTTGTATGTAAGTCTGGGTAAAAGAGTGACAAAAATGTCGTAAAGTCTGTAATAAAAATGGTTCTGTTGTTTGTGATTCGGTCTGTGTCGTTTGTGTCGTCTGTGCTGTGATTAGTCGTGTCGTCTGTAATCGTGATGTGGATGACGTCTGTGGTCGTGACGTGTGTGGCTGTATTGTTGTGGATGACGTCTGTAATCGTGAAGTGGATGGCGTCTGTAATCGTGACGTGTGTGGCTGTATTGTTGTGGATGACGTCTGTAATCGTGAAGTGGATGGCTGTATTATTGTGGATGACGTCTGTGGTCGTGACGTCTGTGGCTGTATTGTCGTGGATGATTGTCGTGACGTGGATGGTAATGTAATGTAATGTACCTCGAAAGCATGTCTGCTTAATTTGTCTTTTGTATGAAATGAACGATCACATAAGTAACAAGTAAATGGTCTGTGGTTGTAATGAACATGTCTAATATGTCGGTATAAGTGTTCCTTGCGTTTAAACAACTTTTTGCAATAACGGCACTCGTGAGACATGACGGTAAAACTAACTATGAGCTCAACGACAGCAGACTGACTGACCAAGAGTTAATCGTTTATATATAAACGTTGCCAAAACCTTCACTACCAAAAAAGGCTTGCCGCACTCTAACAGGGCCGCACAAGGTTAACAGATGGATGAATTCTGTTATTTCAATCTACTGGTTATGTTTCAAAAACAACGACTTATAACGTTTATAATTTACTATTAATTTTCTTTTTGAATTCCGTCGACAAACAATGTTTTTATGAAACATACTAGAAGAACCCGTGGCTTCGCTCACGATTAAAATTATACATACACTATCACCCATGAATTATATAGTCTTGCTTTCCCATTTATTTTTCTTATTGTAAAATCTGATGTATGTAATGTATCTACTTCTTTGAACATATCAAATGTACTTCCATAAAGCAAAAGTTTTTAGAAATTCGCTCTTAGTACGAAGGTCTGCTACGACGGGGGTATTATATTCCTGCATAAACTGCCTGTACATAAAAAAATGTGACCATATCCAACGCCCCACCGACAAAGCCCCAAATGGTGTTGCTGCCCTGGGTAGGCTCATGCCCAATATCGGTGGTCCTTCCTCTTGCAAGTGCGTTTTGCTTGTGTCGGCTGTCCAGTCGATCGTGCTATCAGGTGAAGAGGATTGCGCTCACACACTCAAGAGGCCAATTTACAGAGACGAACGCCGAGAAGCATTTAATGGTCGTTTCCACGGTACCTGAGCTTGCCCTGATGATGATCATGGGGCATAATATAAGGAACGGCACCCTTGGCTTTTTCGACGACACTTTGAATCTGCTCGCATATGTTACCCTTAATTAAAACTTTATTATGCACCCCCGTCGCAGCAGACCTGCTTATTAGAAATCCTATTTATTTCCTTTATGAAGGCATACGTGTTAGAGAAATCAAAGAAGTTAGCTTGAAATTTTATTCACTGTAAAAGATCATTTTCTTAAGGTTTTAGGGTCTACCTCGAACAAAAAAATTACAATGCCACTCCAGCAATTATTAAAAAGTGCTGTCTTACGTTTTTAGACTCTATATTGAGCAAAACGTTTGAATGAGCCGTCCCGGCAATTTTTTTAAAGTGTTGTAGGTAAAATTAATTCTTTACAGTAGCACACTCTTCCTCTTTAAATAGCAGTTAGTTGTCATAAAAAAAAGTCCTTCAAGTATAAGTGATCAGTGATCACTGGAGTCCTTCAGTAATCAGTTATTTATTTTATGTTATACTACATATTATCAGCATTTTATATAGTGTATTGCACTTTGAAAAAATGCAAAAGTCTACTTCATTGACCACCTGGCACCAAGTAACAAATCTTCATTTTAACAAAAATACAGTTAAATAGCAGAAAGAAATACCATTATAATTTACATCACCTGTTTTAAATTTTACTTTCATATGTTTTGTTAGTAAACAAATCTAACTCAAATTATTTCAAAATCCTTGAAATGGGTACCTTTAAGACGGTCCCAGGGCTAAGCCCTGAAAGTTATCACGAAATTGAAGGTGTATAAACCTACTCCATGAAATTCTACATGTATGTATCAAGTTTCGTGGCCATCGGTTCAGCGGTTTTTGTGTTTATCCCTGCCAAATATATACCAACATCCTCTTTTATACTTATAGATATGAGCAAAATTTTTAAATAATGTAAAAAATCGGGAGTTTTTTTTCATTATTTAATCTACATTGCTAGAACGTTAATTTAATAAAGTCGTCTAAATATCTAAAGTAAATGCACCCTAAAAGTGCAATTAAAGGGTTACCCACACGATAGCTACCGCTTACAAACTAAACAACAATGCAATCAAGTTTTAACAAAATTGCTCTTAGCCCTATTGTGCAGGTATTTAACTTTTTTTTATAAAACTAACGAGGGATACCTACACATATGACAGGTCTTAAAATAGGATGTTGCAGGTTGCATTTTGAAAAAATGAAGGAGGCAACCTGTGTATAAAAAATTTAAAAGATCATATCTTTAAAACGGTATAAGCTATTGAAGTGAAATTCGGTATATAGACACACATAAGCTGACGCTAAAAAAAATAAAAATACCTAACATGTGTTATGCGGTAAGCATTCGAAAAAATAAAGGGTTGTATTTTAAAAAATTTTATATTACGGGAGGTAATTGTCAGATATAAACCAAACTTAGTATATTAGTATGTAACAGCTTATCCTACATATTAAAGCGTGCGCTGCAGGTTGCATTACACAAATAAAGGAGCTAAAATATATATATATAATTTTATATCTTGAAAAATAATTAATGGATATCAACTAAACTTAATATGGGTACATGTAACATTAATTTAACTGAGACTTAAAATTTTGAACGTTTAATACTAGTGTAAAAGTGGTGGGATTAACGGTATAAAAGTTATAACATCGAAAAAAACTTAAAAAATATGTTTGCAAACTCTATTAAGTGAGTATTCAAAATCATGGAATAAAAACACAAACAAAAAAAGTTCAAAAATATTTTTTCAATAAAAGCAACGGTTTAAATGTTATTACACAAAAACTGACAAATTTTATTTTTTACATAATCACTGAACCAGATTTCAACTCCTGGCGACATAGCACGCTTCCGCTTGGAATCGGTTGGTAATACAAGTTGTTGGCCTTGTTGCGTTAGGCAACTTTCAATTCCTACCGACCTCGCTCACTTCCGCTTAGAACCAGTTCGCAATACAACTCCTTAATTGTTTACACACTCAACAACTTTTTAAACCAAGGACTCCGACCCGGATGAACGTTTTTTTAAACCCTTTTGTAATGGAGTTATTACTTCGAAACATGTACTGGATTCATCTATTATTTGAACTGTTGGACGTTGAGGTATGTTAAGCTATTCTACTCTGCCTATAATTTTGTATAATTTAAGTACTCACAAAATAGGGTTTGGAAACTTATAAAGTAAAATATATATATTTTAATTTTTGCGTTATAACTTCCACAACCTTCCATAACGCAAAAATTAAAATATATATTTTATTTTATATGTTTCCAAACCCTATCGTGTGGTACTTTAATAATGCAGAATAATGAGGCGAACAAAAAACTTCGGTAACATTTGTTATTTAACTAACAATGTAAAAGTTATAACACAGAAACCAATTTTATATTTATTTCGCATTTCGCATTTCTGCAACTAAATATTTTTAGAAGTATCAAGGTGATATAATAAAGTAGCATCTTTAAATTACTGTAACTTGTACAAAGTTAAATAAGTGTTAAAACGATATTTTATTGCAAATATTTTAAAACCAAAAGTTAAGAACGATTGTTTAATACCGACATGTTCACTCAATAAGAGCAACAGTTTGCGACTAGATATCCAAAATATTGTGAGGAGTCTCTCATGGTGTTGGTGGGGGGAAGATGTTCCGAGCTGCAAGGGAGGTTGCAGCGCCACTACTGACACATCAGTTTCCTAGTAGAACTAGCAGAGTAAACATCTAAATAAACATGAGTTCTGTTTTATATGTTTCTTTTATTAAAGATGTACTTTGCATTGAAACGCAAAGTTTTACTATTGATGCAGATCCTATACAACAAATTTTAGTATATCCTCCGGAAAATTATGATTCAAGATAATACTGTTTCTTCTGCATCTACACCAACTTCCAAACAATTACCTACTACAAGTAAATGAAATTTCATCAACTGTTAGTTCTGATGCGCAAGCAGTAATGTTATCATTAATTGGTTTCGACTAAAAATTCAACAACGGAGGAAGAAAGAAATTCGCTACTTTACAACTTGATTTTTGCATATCAGTATATGTTTTTATATACTGATATGTTGTATTTTTTTTTTTAATTCAAACGGATGACCTTGAACTTTTAATCGATAATATTATTCGATTATTTTAATCGATAGTATTATTCGATTATTTTATTCGATAGTTTCATTCGAATACTTTACATAAATACGAAACTTTAACGTTGAGAGGCTCAGTTCTGTTTAAGACAAGCTACAACCAACATGTCATCCAAAAGAAATAATCTAACACTTATAACTTATTGTTGCAAAGAAAAATGTTTTAGAATACCTGAAGATCAAGTTGACGGAAAAGCTTGTACAAAATGTAATTCTTTCTGCTATTGTAAGTGTAGTTGCAAAACATATCAAAAGAACCGGTTGGATAAACTAGAAGAATTGCAACATCGATTCGGTCTATTGTGGCAACGATTAAATTCAAAGTGATTAAACAAACACCTGCCATTACCCCCCACCACTACCCCCACTACCATCGGAGGTACCTGCAGCACCGGCTTTGCAATAGTCATTCCTGCTACACCTCTCGTCGAGTAAACAACTCTAGTCATGTCTCTCAACATTCGCGGGATTCACTACAACACTATCAATCTTACAACCTACAAGGATTTGGAAATTTTTTAGTGAAGAACTAAAACAACTTATAACCACTGGGTTTGGTTTATCTTTAGAACTTTATGCAACAAACAATCAAAACGAAAAAATGTGTTTTTGCCAACTTACAACAACAAGAAGAATAAAAATAAACAAGAAATTTCAGCACCGACAACAACTTACTTTTCAAATTTGGGAGCAAACTTTACTAACTTGTAAAATAATACTTTTGTAGAAAAAACAAATAAATAAAAAAAGAAAATATCTTGCATTTTCGGATTTTCCGAAAATGCAAGATCTTTTTTAAAAACATCCCCAAAAGACCTTGACACACTTCCGGCCATTTAAAATTTAAATACCCAGCACAGCAGGGCATTTAAACTTTAAATACCCACCCATACACGTCACAGCTGATGACGTCACAGCTGATGACGTCACTTCCGGTCACGTGACCGGAAGTAGCTGTCAAAAAATTGACTGCCTGTCAAAGTTTGATTGGGCCAGCAGCCCCACTATTGCACTACTTTTACGGTAACTTGGGAGGTATAGTTCTACAGTTCTTGTCCTATTGTATCATCCTATGTGTACGTAATGCTGGGAAACTTCCGTATTTATTTTATATTTCATGTAAAACTTTGAAAAATCCCTCTCCGCACATCGCAAAGCAACTAATTTAATCACCCATATTTCCAAAACGTAAGTTTTTAAGGTAACTTGTGTGGTATAGGACTAAATTTCTGGTCCTATTCTATCATCCTATGTGTACGTAATGTTGGCACACTTCCGTATTTTTTTATATTTCATTCAAACTAAGACAAATCGCTGACCGCACATCGCAAAGCGGCTACTTTAATTACCCATATTTCCAAAACCTAAGTTTTTACGGTAACTTGGTTGGCATAATACTAAAGTTCTGGTTCTATTCTATCACCCTATGTGTACGTAATGTTAGCACACTTCCGTATTTATTTTATGTTTCATGTCAAACTTAGACAAATCGCTGACTGCACAAAGCAAAGCGGCTAATTTAATCACCCATATTTCCAAAACCTAAGTATTTACGGTAACTTGGTTGGTATGATACTAAAGTTCTGGTTCTGTTCTATCACCCTATGTGTACCTAATGTTGGCACACTTCCGTATTTATTTTATATTTCATGTCAAACTTAGACAAATCTTTGACCGCACATCGCAAAGCGGCTAATTTAATCACCCATATTTCCAAAACCTAAATTTTTACGGTACCTTGGGTGGTATAGTTCTACAGTTCTTGTCCTATTCTATCATCCTATGTGTACGTAATGTGGTCACACTTCCGTATGTATTTTATATTTCATTTCAATCTAAGACAAATCGCTGTCCGTATATCGCAAAGCGACTACTTTAATCAGCCATATTTCCAAAACCTTAGTTTTTACGGTAACTTCGGTGGTATAGTACAAAATTTTTGGTCCTATTCTATCACCCTATGTGTACGTCATGTTGGCACACTTCCGTATTTATTTTGTATTTCATGTAAATCTTTGAAAAATCCCTCTCCGCACATCTAAAGCAACTAATTTAATCACCCATATTTCCAAAACCTAAGTTATTAATGTAACTTGTGTGGTATAGTACTTAGGTTCTGGTCCTCTTCTATCATCCTATGTGTACGTAATGTTGGCACACTTCCGTATTTTTTTTATTTCATTCAAACGTAGACAAATCGCTGACCGCACATCCTAAAGCGGCTACTTTAATTACCCATATTTCCAAAACCTAAGTTTTTAAGGTAATTTGGGTGGTATAGTACTAAATTTCTGGTCCTATTCTATCACCCTAAGTGTACGTCATGTATCCACACTTCCGAATTTTTTTATATTTCATGTCAAACTTAGAAAAATCCCTCTCCGCACATAGCAAATAAACTACTTTATCACCCATATTTCCAAAACCTAAGTTTTTAAGGTAACTTGGGTGGTATAGTACTAAAGTTCTGGTCCTATTCTATCATACTGTGTGTACGTAATGTTGGCACACTTCAGTATTTATTTTACATTTCATGTCAAACTTAGACAAATCGTTGTCCGGACATCGCAAAGCGGCTAATTTAATCACAAATATTTCCTAAAAACCTAAGTTTTTACGGTAACTTGGTTGGCATAGTACTAAAGTTCTGGTTCTATTCTATCACCCTATGTGTACGTCATGTTGGCACACTTCCGTATTTTTTATGTTTCATGTAAAACTTAGACAAATCGCTGACCGCACATCGCAAAGCGGCTAATTTAATCACTCATATTTCCAAAACCTAAGTTTTTACGGTAACTTGGGTGGTAAAGTACAAAGGTTCTGGTCCTATTCTATCATCCTATGTGTACGTAATGTTGGCACACTCCCGTATTTATTTTTTATTTCATGTCAAACCTAGACAAATCGTTGTCCAGACATCGCAAAGCGGCTACTTTAATTACCCATATTTCCAAAACCTAAGTTTTTACGGTAACTTGGGTGGTATAGTCCTACAGTTCTTGTCCTATTCTATCATCCTATGTGTACGTAATGTTGGCACACTTCAGTATTTATTTTATATTTCATTTCAAACTAAGACAAATCGCTGTCCGTATATCGCAAAGCGACTACTTTAATCAGCCATATTTCCAAAACCTAAGTTTTTAAGGTAACTTGGGTGGTGTAGTCCTAAAGTTCTTGTCCTATTCTATCATCCTATGTGTACGTCATGTTGGCACACTTCCGTATTTTTTTTATCTCATGTCAAACTTAGACAAAACGCTGTCCGCACATCGCAAAGCCACTACTTTAATCACCAATATTTCCAAAACCTAAGTTTTTACGGTAATTTGGGTGGTATAGTACTAAATATCTGGTCCTATTCTATCACCCTATGTGTACGTCATGTATCCACACTTCCGTATCTTTTTATATTTCATGTCAAACTTAGAAAAATCCCTCTCCGCACATCGCAAAGCGGCTAATTTAATAACCCATATTTCCAAAACTTAAGTTTTTACGGTAACTTGGTTGGTATAATACTAAAGTTCTGGTTCTATTCTATCACCCTATTTGTACCTAATGTTGGCACACTTCCGTATTTATTTTATATTTCATGTCAAACTTAGACAAATCTTTGACCGCACATCGCAAAACGGCTAATTTAATCATCCATATTTCCAAAACCTATAATTTTTACGGTAACTTGGGTGGTATAGTTCTACAGTTCTTGTCCTATTCCATCATCCTATGTGTACGTAATGTTGGCACACTTCCATATGTATTTTATATTTCATTTCAAAATAAGACAAATCGTTGTCCGTAAATCGCAAAGCGACTACTTAATTCAGCCATATTTCCAAAACCTAGGTTTTTACGGTAACTTGGGTGGTATAACACAAAAGTTCTGGTCCTATTCTATCACCCTATGTGTACGTCATGTTGGCACACTTCTGTATTTTTTTATATTTCATTCAAATTTAGACAAATCGCTGACCGCACATCCTAAAGCGGTTATTTTAATCACCCATATTTCCAAAACCTAAGTTTTTACGGTAACTTGGGTGGTAAAGTACAAAGGTTCTGGTCCTATTCTATCATCCTATGTGTACGTCATGTTGGCACACTTCCGTATTTATTTTATATTTCATGTCAAACTAAGGCAAATCGCTGACCGAACATCGCAAAGCGGCTACTTTAATTACCCATATTTCCCAAACCTAAGTTTTAAGGGTAACTTGGTTGGCATAATACTGAAGTTCTGGTTCTATTCTATCACCCTATGTGTACCTAATGTTGGCACACTTCCGTATTTATTTTATATTTCATGTCAAACTTGGACAAATCGTTGTCCGGACATCGCAAAGCGGCTAATTTAATCACCCATATTTCCAAAACCTAAGTTTTTACGGTAAATTGGTTGGCATAATACTAAAGTTCTGGTTCTTTTCTATCACCCTATGTGTACGTCATGTTGGCACACTTCCGTATTTATTTTATATTTCATGTAAAACTTTGAAAAATCCCTCTCCGCACATCGCAAAGGAACTAATTTAATCACCCATATTTCCAAAACCTAAGTTTTAACGGTAACTTGGTTGGCATAATACTGAAGTTCTGGTTCTATTCTATCACCCTATGTGTACGTAATGTTAGCACACTTCCGTATTTATTTTATATTTTATGTCAAACTTAGACAAATCGCTGACCGCACAAAGCAAAGCGGCTAATTTAATCACTCATATTTCCAAAACCTAAGTTTTTACGCTAACTTGGGTGGTATAGTCCTACAGTTCTTGTCCTATTCTATCATCCTATGTGTAGGTAATGTTGGCTCACTTCAGTATATATTTTATATGTCATTTCAAACTAAGACAAATCGCTGTCCGTATATCGCAAAGCGACTACTTCAATCAGCCATATTTCCAAAACCTAAGTTTTTAAGGTAACTTGGGTGGTATAGTCCTAAAGTTCTTGTCCTATTCTATCATCCTATGTGTACGTCATGTTGGCACACTTCCGTATTTTTTTTTATCTCATGTCAAACTTAGACAAAACGCTGTCCGCACATCGCAAAGCCACTACTTTAATCACCAATATTTCCAAAACCTAAGTTTTTACGGTAATTTGGGTGGTATAGTACTAAATATCTGGTCCTATTCTATCACCCTATGTGTACGTCATGTATCCACACTTCCGTATCTTTTTATATTTCATGTCAAACTTAGAAAAATCCCTCTCCGCAAATCACAAAGCGGCTAATTTAATAACCCATATTTCCAAAACTTAAGTTTTTACGGTAACTTGGTTGGTATAATACTAAAGTTCTGGTTCTATTCTATCACCCTATGTGTACCTAATGTTGGCACACTTCCGTATTTATTTTATATTTCATGTCAAACTTAGACAAATCTTTGACCGCACATCGCAAAACGGCTAATTTAATCACCCATATTTCCAAAACCTATAATTTTTACGGTAACTTGGGTGGTATAGTTCTACAGTTCTTGTCCTCTTCCATCATCCTATGTGTACGTAATGTTGGCACACTTCCATATGTATTTTATATTTCATTTCAAAATATGACAAATCGCTGTCCGTATATCGCAAAGCGACTACTTTAATCAGCCGTATTTCCAAAACCTAAGTTTTTACGGTAACTTGCGTGGTATAACACAAAAGTTCTGGTCCTATTCTATCACCCTATGTGTACGTCATGTTGGCACACTTCTGTATTTTTTTATATTTCATTCAAATTTAGACAAATCGCTGACCGCACATCCTAAAGCGGATACTTTAATTACCCATATTTACAAAACCTAAGTTCTTAAGGTAACTTGGGTGATATAGTCCTAAAGTTCTGGTCCTATTCTATCATCCTATGTGTACGTCATGTTTGCACACTTCGTATTTATTTTTTATTTCATGTCAAACTTAGACAAATCGTTGTCCGGACATCGCAAAGCGGCTATTTTAATCACCCATATTTCCAAAACCTAAGTTTTTACGGTAACTTGGGTGGTAAAGTACAAAGGTTCTGGTCCTATTCTATCATCCTATGTGTACGTCATGTTGGCACACTTCCGTATTTATTTTATATTTCATGACAAACTAAGGCAAATCGCTGACCGAACATCGCAAAGCGGCTACTTTAATTACCCATATTTCCAAAACCTAAGTTTTAACGATAACTTGGTTGGCATAATACTAATGTTCTGGTTCTTTTTTATCACCCTATGTGTACGTCATGTTGGCACACTTCCGCATTTATTTTATATTTCATGTAAAACTTTGAAAAATCCCTCTCCGCACATCGCAAAGCAACTAATTTAATCACCCATATTTCCAAAACCTAAGTTTTAACAGTAACTTGGTTGGCATAATACTAAAGTTCTGGTTCTATTCTATCACCCTATGTGTACGTAATGTTAGCACACTTCCGTATTTATTTTATATTTCATGTCAAACTTAGACAAATCGCTGACCGCACAAAGCAAAGCGGCTACTTTAATCACCCATATTTCCAAAACCTACGTTTTTACGGTAACTTGGTTGGTATAATACTAAAGTTCTGGTTCTATTCTATCACCCTATGTGTACCTAATGTTGGCACACTTCCGTATTTATTTTATATTTCATGTCAAACTTAGACAAATCGTTGTCCGGACATCGCAAAGCGGCTAATTTAATCACCCATATTTCCAAAACCTAAGTTTTTACGGTAAATTGGTTGGCATAATACTAATGTTCTGGTTCTTTTCTATCACCCTATGTGTACGTCATGTTGGCACACTTCCGTATTTATTTTATATTTCATGTAAAACTTTGAAAAATCCCTCTCCGCACATCGCAAAGCAACTAATTTAATCACCCATATTTCCAAAACATAAGTTTTAACGGTAACTTGGTTGGCATAATACTGAAGTTCTGGTTCTATTCTATCACCCTATGTGTAAGTAATGTTAGCACACTTCCGTATTTATTTTATATTTCATGTCAAACTTAGACAAATCGCTGACCGCACAAAGCAAAGCGGCTAATTTAATCACTCATATTTCCAAAACCTAAGTTTTTACGCTAACTTGGGTGGTATAGTCCTACAGTTCTTGTCCTATTCTATCATCCTATGTGTACGTAATGTTGGCACACTTCCGTATTTATTTTATATTTCATTTTAAACTAAGACAAATCGCTGTCCGTATATCGCAAAGCGACTACTTTAATCAGCCATATTTCCAAAACCTAAGTTTTTAAGGTAACTTGGGTGGTATAGTCCTAAAGTTCTTGTCCTATTCTATCATCCTATGTGTACGTCATGTTGGCACACTTCCGTATTTTTTTATCTCATGTCAAACTTAGACAAAACGCTGTCCGCACATCGCAAAGCCACTACTTTAATCACCAATATTTCCAAAACCTAAGTTTTTACGGTAATTTGGGTGGTATAGTACTAAATATCTGGTCCTATTCTATCACCCTATGTGTACGTCATGTATCCACACTTCCGTATCTTTTTATATTTCATGTCAAACTTAGAAAAATCCCTCTCCGCAAATCGCAAAGCGGCTAATTTAATCACCCATATTTCCAAAACCTAAGTTTTTACGGTAAATTGGTTGGCATAATACTAATGTTCTGGTTCTTTTCTATCACCCTATGTGTACGTCATGTTGGCACACTTCCGCATTTATTTTATATTTCATGTAAAACTTTGAAAAATCCCTCTCCGCACATCGCAAAGCAACTAATTTAATCACCCATATTTCCAAAACCTAAGTTTTAACGGTAACTTGGTTGGCATAATACTGAAGTTCTGGTTCTATTCTATCACCCTATGTGTACGTAATGTTAGCACACTTCCGTATTTATTTTATGTTTCATGTCAAACTTAGACAAATCGCTGACCGCACAAAGCAAAGCGGCTACTTTAATCACCCATATTTCCAAAACCTACGTTTTTACGGTAACTTGGTTGGTATAATACTAAAGTTCTGGTTCTATTCTATCACCCTATGTGTACCTAATGTTGGCACACTTCCGTATTAATTTTATATTTCATGTCAAACTTAGACAAATCGTTGTCCGGACATCGCAAAGCGGCTAATTTAATCACCCATATTTCCAAAACCTATAATTTTTACGGTAACTTGGGTGGTATAGTTCTACAGTTCTTGTCCTCTTCCATCATCCTATGTGTACGTAATGTTGGCACACTTCCATATGTATTTTATATTTCATTTCAAAATATGACAAATCGCTGTCCGTATATCGCAAAGCGACTACTTTAATCAGCCGTATTTCCAAAACCTAAGTTTTTACGGTAACTTGCGTGGTATAACACAAAAGTTCTGGTCCTATTCTATCACCCTATGTGTACGTCATGTTGGCACACTTCTGTATTTTTTTATATTTCATTCAAATTTAGACAAATCGCTGACCGCACATCCTAAAGCGGATACTTTAATTACCCATATTTACAAAACCTAAGTTCTTAAGGTAAATTGGGTGATATAGTCCTAAAGTTCTGGTCCTATTCTATCATCCTATGTGTACGTCATGTTGGCACACTTCGTATTTATTTTTTATTTCATGTCAAACTTAGACAAATCGTTGTCCGGACATCGCAAAGCGGCTATTTTAATCACCCATATTTCCAAAACCTAAGTTTTTACGGTAACTTGGGTGGTAAAGTACGAAGGTTCTGGTCCTATTCTATCATCCTATGTGTACGTCATGTTGGCACACTTCCGTATTTATTTTATATTTCATGACAAACTAAGGCAAATCGCTGACCGAACATCGCAAAGCGGCTACTTTAATTACCCATATTTCCAAAACCTAAGTTTTAACGGTAACTTGGTTGGCATAATACTGAAGTTCTGGTTCTATTCTATCACCCTATGTGTACGTAATGTTAGCACACTTCCGTATTTATTTTATATTTCATGTCAAACTTAGAAAAATCGCTGACCGCACAAAGCAAAGCGGCTACTTTAATCACACTTATTTCCAAAACCTAAGTTTTTACGGTAACTTGGTTGGTATAATACTAAAGTTCTGGTTCTATTCTATCACCCTATGTGTACCTAATGTTGGCACACTTCCGTATTTATTTTATATTTCATGTCAAACTTAGACAAATCGTTGTCCGGACATCGCAAAGCGGCTAATTTAATCACCCATATTTCCAAAACCTAAGTTTTTACGGTAAATTGGTTGGCATAATACTAATGTTCTGGTTCTTTTCTATCACCCTATGTGTACGTCATGTTGGCACACTTCCGTATTTATTTTATATTTCATGTAAAACTTTGAAAAATCCCTCTCCGCACATCGCAAAGCAACTAATTTAATCACCCATATTTCCAAAACATAAGTTTTTACGGTAACTTGGTTGGCATAGTACTAAAGTTCTGGTTCTATTCTATCACCCTATGTGTACGTCATGTTGGCACACTTCCGTATTTTTTATGTTTCATGTAAAACTTAGACAAATCGCTGACCGCACATCGCAAAGCGGCTAATTTAATCACTCATATTTCCAAAACCTAAGTTTTTACGGTAACTTGGGTGGTAAAGTACAAAGGTTCTGGTCCTATTCTATCATCCTATGTGTACGTAATGTTGGCACACTCCCGTATTTATTTTTTATTTCATGTCAAACCTAGACAAATCGTTGTCCAGACATCGCAAAGCGGCTACTTTAATTACCCATATTTCCAAAACCTAAGTTTTTACGGTAACTTGGGTGGTATAGTCCTACAGTTCTTGTCCTATTCTATCATCCTATGTGTACGTAATGTTGGCACACTTCAGTATTTATTTTATATTTCATTTCAAACTAAGACAAATCGCTGTCCGTATATCGCAAAGCGACTACTTTAATCAGCCATATTTCCAAAACCTAAGTTTTTAAGGTAACTTGGGTGGTGTAGTCCTAAAGTTCTTGTCCTATTCTATCATCCTATGTGTACGTCATGTTGGCACACTTCCGTATTTTTTTTATCTCATGTCAAACTTAGACAAAACGCTGTCCGCACATCGCAAAGCCACTACTTTAATCACCAATATTTCCAAAACCTAAGTTTTTACGGTAATTTGGGTGGTATAGTACTAAATATCTGGTCCTATTCTATCACCCTATGTGTACGTCATGTATCCACACTTCCGTATCTTTTTATATTTCATGTCAAACTTAGAAAAATCCCTCTCCGCACATCGCAAAGCGGCTAATTTAATAACCCATATTTCCAAAACTTAAGTTTTTACGGTAACTTGGTTGGTATAATACTAAAGTTCTGGTTCTATTCTATCACCCTATTTGTACCTAATGTTGGCACACTTCCGTATTTATTTTATATTTCATGTCAAACTTAGACAAATCTTTGACCGCACATCGCAAAACGGCTAATTTAATCATCCATATTTCCAAAACCTATAATTTTTACGGTAACTTGGGTGGTATAGTTCTACAGTTCTTGTCCTATTCCATCATCCTATGTGTACGTAATGTTGGCACACTTCCATATGTATTTTATATTTCATTTCAAAATAAGACAAATCGTTGTCCGTAAATCGCAAAGCGACTACTTAATTCAGCCATATTTCCAAAACCTAGGTTTTTACGGTAACTTGGGTGGTATAACACAAAAGTTCTGGTCCTATTCTATCACCCTATGTGTACGTCATGTTGGCACACTTCTGTATTTTTTTATATTTCATTCAAATTTAGACAAATCGCTGACCGCACATCCTAAAGCGGCTATTTTAATCACCCATATTTCCAAAACCTAAGTTTTTACGGTAACTTGGGTGGTAAAGTACAAAGGTTCTGGTCCTATTCTATCATCCTATGTGTACGTCATGTTGGCACACTTCCGTATTTATTTTATATTTCATGTCAAACTAAGGCAAATCGCTGACCGAACATCGCAAAGCGGCTACTTTAATTACCCATATTTCCCAAACCTAAGTTTTAAGGGTAACTTGGTTGGCATAATACTGAAGTTCTGGTTCTATTCTATCACCCTATGTGTACCTAATGTTGGCACACTTCCGTATTTATTTTATATTTCATGTCAAACTTGGACAAATCGTTGTCCGGACATCGCAAAGCGGCTAATTTAATCACCCATATTTCCAAAACCTAAGTTTTTACGGTAAATTGGTTGGCATAATACTAAAGTTCTGGTTCTTTTCTATCACCCTATGTGTACGTCATGTTGGCACACTTCCGTATTTATTTTATATTTCATGTAAAACTTTGAAAAATCCCTCTCCGCACATCGCAAAGGAACTAATTTAATCACCCATATTTCCAAAACCTAAGTTTTAACGGTAACTTGGTTGGCATAATACTGAAGTTCTGGTTCTATTCTATCACCCTATGTGTACGTAATGTTAGCACACTTCCGTATTTATTTTATATTTTATGTCAAACTTAGACAAATCGCTGACCGCACAAAGCAAAGCGGCTAATTTAATCACTCATATTTCCAAAACCTAAGTTTTTACGCTAACTTGGGTGGTATAGTCCTACAGTTCTTGTCCTATTCTATCATCCTATGTGTACGTAATGTTGGCACACTTCCATATGTATTTTATATTTCATTTCAAAATATGACAAATCGCTGTCCGTATATCGCAAAGCGACTACTTTAATCAGCCGTATTTCCAAAACCTAAGTTTTTACGGTAACTTGCGTGGTATAACACAAAAGTTCTGGTCCTATTCTATCACCCTATGTGTACGTCATGTTGGCACACTTCTGTATTTTTTTATATTTCATTCAAATTTAGACAAATCGCTGACCGCACATCCTAAAGCGGATACTTTAATTACCCATATTTACAAAACCTAAGTTCTTAAGGTAACTTGGGTGATATAGTCCTAAAGTTCTGGTCCTATTCTATCATCCTATGTGTACGTCATGTTTGCACACTTCGTATTTATTTTTTATTTCATGTCAAACTTAGACAAATCGTTGTCCGGACATCGCAAAGCGGCTATTTTAATCACCCATATTTCCAAAACCTAAGTTTTTACGGTAACTTGGGTGGTAAAGTACAAAGGTTCTGGTCCTATTCTATCATCCTATGTGTACGTCATGTTGGCACACTTCCGTATTTATTTTATATTTCATGACAAACTAAGGCAAATCGCTGACCGAACATCGCAAAGCGGCTACTTTAATTACCCATATTTCCAAAACCTAAGTTTTAACGATAACTTGGTTGGCATAATACTGAAGTTCTGGTTCTATTCTATCACCCTATGTGTACGTAATGTTAGCACACTTCCGTATTTATTTTATATTTCATGTCAAACTTAGAAAAATCGCTGACCGCACAAAGCAAAGCGGCTACTTTAATCACACTTATTTCCAAAACCTAAGTTTTTACGGTAACTTGGTTGGTATAATACTAAAGTTCTGGTTCTATTCTATCACCCTATGTGTACCTAATGTTGGCACACTTCCGTATTTATTTTATATTTCATGTCAAACTTAGACAAATCGTTGTCCGGACATCGCAAAGCGGCTAATTTAATCACCCATATTTCCAAAACCTAAGTTTTTACGGTAAATTGGTTGGCATAATACTAATGTTCTGGTTCTTTTTTATCACCCTATGTGTACGTCATGTTGGCACACTTCCGCATTTATTTTATATTTCATGTAAAACTTTGAAAAATCCCTCTCCGCACATCGCAAAGCAACTAATTTAATCACCCATATTTCCAAAACCTAAGTTTTAACAGTAACTTGGTTGGCATAATACTAAAGTTCTGGTTCTATTCTATCACCCTATGTGTACGTAATGTTAGCACACTTCCGTATTTATTTTATATTTCATGTCAAACTTAGACAAATCGCTGACCGCACAAAGCAAAGCGGCTACTTTAATCACCAATATTTCCAAAACCTACGTTTTTACGGTAACTTGGTTGGTATAATACTAAAGTTCTGGTTCTATTCTATCACCCTATGTGTACCTAATGTTGGCACACTTCCGTATTTATTTTATATTTCATGTCAAACTTAGACAAATCGTTGTCCGGACATCGCAAAGCGGCTAATTTAATCACCCATATTTCCAAAACCTAAGTTTTTACGGTAAATTGGTTGGCATAATACTAATGTTCTGGTTCTTTTCTATCACCCTATGTGTACGTCATGTTGGCACACTTCCGTATTTATTTTATATTTCATGTAAAACTTTGAAAAATCCCTCTCCGCACATCGCAAAGCAACTAATTTAATCACCCATATTTCCAAAACATAAGTTTTAACGGTAACTTGGTTGGCATAATACTGAAGTTCTGGTTCTATTCTATCACCCTATGTGTAAGTAATGTTAGCACACTTCCGTATTTATTTTATATTTCATGTCAAACTTAGACAAATCGCTGACCGCACAAAGCAAAGCGGCTAATTTAATCACTCATATTTCCAAAACCTAAGTTTTTACGCTAACTTGGGTGGTATAGTCCTACAGTTCTTGTCCTATTCTATCATCCTATGTGTACGTAATGTTGGCACACTTCCGTATTTATTTTATATTTCATTTTAAACTAAGACAAATCGCTGTCCGTATATCGCAAAGCGACTACTTTAATCAGCCATATTTCCAAAACCTAAGTTTTTAAGGTAACTTGGGTGGTATAGTCCTAAAGTTCTTGTCCTATTCTATCATCCTATGTGTACGTCATGTTGGCACACTTCCGTATTTTTTTATCTCATGTCAAACTTAGACAAAACGCTGTCCGCACATCGCAAAGCCACTACTTTAATCACCAATATTTCCAAAACCTAAGTTTTTACGGTAATTTGGGTGGTATAGTACTAAATATCTGGTCCTATTCTATCACCCTATGTGTACGTCATGTATCCACACTTCCGTATCTTTTTATATTTCATGTCAAACTTAGAAAAATCCCTCTCCGCAAATCGCAAAGCGGCTAATTTAATCACCCATATTTCCAAAACCTAAGTTTTTACGGTAAATTGGTTGGCATAATACTAATGTTCTGGTTCTTTTCTATCACCCTATGTGTACGTCATGTTGGCACACTTCCGCATTTATTTTATATTTCATGTAAAACTTTGAAAAATCCCTCTCCGCACATCGCAAAGCAACTAATTTAATCACCCATATTTCCAAAACCTAAGTTTTAACGGTAACTTGGTTGGCATAATACTGAAGTTCTGGTTCTATTCTATCACCCTATGTGTACGTAATGTTAGCACACTTCCGTATTTATTTTATGTTTCATGTCAAACTTAGACAAATCGCTGACCGCACAAAGCAAAGCGGCTACTTTAATCACCCATATTTCCAAAACCTACGTTTTTACGGTAACTTGGTTGGTATAATACTAAAGTTCTGGTTCTATTCTATCACCCTATGTGTACCTAATGTTGGCACACTTCCGTATTAATTTTATATTTCATGTCAAACTTAGACAAATCGTTGTCCGGACATCGCAAAGCGGCTAATTTAATCACCCATATTTCCAAAACCTATAATTTTTACGGTAACTTGGGTGGTATAGTTCTACAGTTCTTGTCCTCTTCCATCATCCTATGTGTACGTAATGTTGGCACACTTCCATATGTATTTTATATTTCATTTCAAAATATGACAAATCGCTGTCCGTATATCGCAAAGCGACTACTTTAATCAGCCGTATTTCCAAAACCTAAGTTTTTACGGTAACTTGCGTGGTATAACACAAAAGTTCTGGTCCTATTCTATCACCCTATGTGTACGTCATGTTGGCACACTTCTGTATTTTTTTATATTTCATTCAAATTTAGACAAATCGCTGACCGCACATCCTAAAGCGGATACTTTAATTACCCATATTTACAAAACCTAAGTTCTTAAGGTAAATTGGGTGATATAGTCCTAAAGTTCTGGTCCTATTCTATCATCCTATGTGTACGTCATGTTGGCACACTTCGTATTTATTTTTTATTTCATGTCAAACTTAGACAAATCGTTGTCCGGACATCGCAAAGCGGCTATTTTAATCACCCATATTTCCAAAACCTAAGTTTTTACGGTAACTTGGGTGGTAAAGTACGAAGGTTCTGGTCCTATTCTATCATCCTATGTGTACGTCATGTTGGCACACTTCCGTATTTATTTTATATTTCATGACAAACTAAGGCAAATCGCTGACCGAACATCGCAAAGCGGCTACTTTAATTACCCATATTTCCAAAACCTAAGTTTTAACGGTAACTTGGTTGGCATAATACTGAAGTTCTGGTTCTATTCTATCACCCTATGTGTACGTAATGTTAGCACACTTCCGTATTTATTTTATAATTCATGTCAAACTTAGAAAAATCGCTGACCGCACAAAGCAAAGCGGCTACTTTAATCACACTTATTTCCAAAACCTAAGTTTTTACGGTAACTTGGTTGGTATAATACTAAAGTTCTGGTTCTATTCTATCACCCTATGTGTACCTAATGTTGGCACACTTCCGTATTTATTTTATATTTCATGTCAAACTTAGACAAATCGTTGTCCGGACATCGCAAAGCGGCTAATTTAATCACCCATATTTCCAAAACCTAAGTTTTTACGGTAAATTGGTTGGCATAATACTAATGTTCTGGTTCTTTTCTATCACCCTATGTGTACGTCATGTTGGCACACTTCCGTATTTATTTTATATTTCATGTAAAACTTTGAAAAATCCCTCTCCGCACATCGCAAAGCAACTAATTTAATCACCCATATTTCCAAAACATAAGTTTTAACGGTAACTTGGTTGGCATAATACTGAAGTTCTGGTTCTATTCTATCACCCTATGTGTAAGTAATGTTAGCACACTTCCGTATTTATTTTATATTTCATGTCAAACTTAGACAAATCGCTGACCGCACAAAGCAAAGCGGCTAATTTAATCACTCATATTTCCAAAACCTAAGTTTTTACGCTAACTTGGGTGGTATAGTCCTACAGTTCTTGTCCTATTCTATCATCCTATGTGTACGTAATGTTGGCACACTTCCGTATTTATTTTATATTTCATTTTAAACTAAGACAAATCGCTGTCCGTATATCGCAAAGCGACTACTTTAATCAGCCATATTTCCAAAACCTAAGTTTTTAAGGTAACTTGGGTGGTATAGTCCTAAAGTTCTTGTCCTATTCTATCATCCTATGTGTACGTCATGTTGGCACACTTCCGTATTTTTTTATCTCATGTCAAACTTAGACAAAACGCTGTCCGCACATCGCAAAGCCACTACTTTAATCACCAATATTTCCAAAACCTAAGTTTTTACGGTAATTTGGGTGGTATAGTACTAAATATCTGGTCCTATTCTATCACCCTATGTGTACGTCATGTATCCACACTTCCATATCTTTTTATATTTCATGTCAAACTTAGAAAAATCCCTCTCCGCAAATCGCAAAGCGGCTAATTTAATCACCCATATTTCCAAAACCTAAGTTTTTACGGTAAATTGGTTGGCATAATACTAATGTTCTGGTTCTTTTCTATCACCCTATGTGTACGTCATGTTGGCACACTTCCGCATTTATTTTATATTTCATGTAAAACTTTGAAAAATCCCTCTCCGCACATCGCAAAGCAACTAATTTAATCACCCATATTTCCAAAACCTAAGTTTTAACGGTAACTTGGTTGGCATAATACTGAAGTTCTGGTTCTATTCTATCACCCTATGTGTACGTAATGTTAGCACACTTCCGTATTTATTTTATGTTTCATGTCAAACTTAGACAAATCGCTGACCGCACAAAGCAAAGCGGCTACTTTAATCACCCATATTTCCAAAACCTACGTTTTTACGGTAACTTGGTTGGTATAATACTAAAGTTCTGGTTCTATTCTATCACCCTATGTGTACCTAATGTTGGCACACTTCCGTATTAATTTTATATTTCATGTCAAACTTAGACAAATCGTTGTCCGGACATCGCAAAGCGGCTAATTTAATCACCCATATTTCCAAAACCTATAATTTTTACGGTAACTTGGGTGGTATAGTTCTACAGTTCTTGTCCTCTTCCATCATCCTATGTGTACGTAATGTTGGCACACTTCCATATGTATTTTATATTTCATTTCAAAATATGACAAATCGCTGTCCGTATATCGCAAAGCGACTACTTTAATCAGCCGTATTTCCAAAACCTAAGTTTTTACGGTAACTTGCGTGGTATAACACAAAAGTTCTGGTCCTATTCTATCACCCTATGTGTACGTCATGTTAGCACACTTCTGTATTTTTTTATATTTCATTCAAATTTAGACAAATCGCTGACCGCACATCCTAAAGCGGATACTTTAATTACCCATATTTACAAAACCTAAGTTCTTAAGGTAAATTGGGTGATATAGTCCTAAAGTTCTGGTCCTATTCTATCATCCTATGTGTACGTCATGTTGGCACACTTCGTATTTATTTTTTATTTCATGTCAAACTTAGACAAATCGTTGTCCGGACATCGCAAAGCGGCTATTTTAATCACCCATATTTCCAAAACCTAAGTTTTTACGGTAACTTGGGTGGTAAAGTACGAAGGTTCTGGTCCTATTCTATCATCCTATGTGTACGTCATGTTGGCACACTTCCGTATTTATTTTATATTTCATGACAAACTAAGGCAAATCGCTGACCGAACATCGCAAAGCGGCTACTTTAATTACCCATATTTCCAAAACCTAAGTTTTAACGGTAACTTGGTTGGCATAATACTGAAGTTCTGGTTCTATTCTATCACCCTATGTGTACGTAATGTTAGCACACTTCCGTATTTATTTTATATTTCATGTCAAACTTAGAAAAATCGCTGACCGCACAAAGCAAAGCGGCTACTTTAATCACACTTATTTCCAAAACCTAAGTTTTTACGGTAACTTGGTTGGTATAATACTAAAGTTCTGGTTCTATTCTATCACCCTATGTGTACCTAATGTTGGCACACTTCCGTATTTATTTTATATTTCATGTCAAACTTAGACAAATCGTTGTCCGGACATCGCAAAGCGGCTAATTTAATCACCCATATTTCCAAAACCTAAGTTTTTACGGTAAATTGGTTGGCATAATACTAATGTTCTGGTTCTTTTCTATCACCCTATGTGTACGTCATGTTGGCACACTTCCGCATTTATTTTATATTTCATGTAAAACTTTGAAAAATCCCTCTCCGCACATCGCAAAGCAACTAATTTAATCACCCATATTTCCAAAACCTAAGTTTTAACGGTAACTTGGTTGGCATAATACTGAAGTTCTGGTTCTATTCTATCACCCTATGTGAACGTAATGTTAGCACACTTCCGTATTTATTTTATATTTCATGTCAAACTTAGACAAATCGCTGACCGCACAAAGCAAAGCGGCTACTTTTATCACCCATATTTCCAAAACCTACGTTTTTACGGTAACTTGGTTGGTATAATACTAAAGTTCTGGTTCTATTCTATCACCCTATGTGTACCTAATGTTGGCACACTTCCGTATTTATTTTATATTTCATGTCAAACTTAGACAAATCGTTGTCCGGACATCGCAAAGCGGCTAATTTAATCACCCATATTTCCAAAACCTAAGTTTTTACTGTAAATTGGTTGGCATAATACTAATGTTCTGGTTCTTTTCTATCACCCTATGTGTACGTCATGTTGGCACACTTCCGTATTTATTTTATATTTCATGTAAAACTTTGAAAAATCCCTCTCCGCACATCGCAAAGCAACTAATTTAATCACCCATATTTCCAAAACCTAAGTTTTAACGGTAACTTGGTTGGCATAATCATGAAGTTCTGGTTCTATTCTATCACCCTATGTGTACGTAATGTTAGCACACTTCCGTATTTATTTTATATTTCATGTCAAACTTAGACAAAGCGCTGACCGAACAAAGCAAAGCGGCTAATTTAATCACTCACATTTCCAAAACCTAAGTATTTACGCTAACTTGGGTGGTATAGTCCTACAGTTCTTGTCCTATTCTATCATCCTATGTGTACGTAATGTTGGCACACTTCCGTATTTATTTTATATTTCATTTTAAACTAAGACAAATCGCTGTCCGTATATCGCAAAGCGACTACTTTAATCAGCCATATTTCCAAAACCTAAGTTTTTAAGGTAACTTGGGTGGTATAGTCCTAAAGTTCTTGTCCTATTTTATCATCCTATGTGTACGTCATGTTGGCACACTTCCGTATTTTTTTATCTCATGTCAAACTTAGACAAAACGCTGTCCGCACATCGCAAAGCCACTACTTTAATCACCAATATTTCCAAAACCTAAGTTTTTACGGTAATTTGGGTGGTATAGTACTAAATATCTGGTCCTATTCTATCACCCTATGTGTACGTCATGTATCCACACTTCCGTATCTTTTTATATTTCATGTCAAACTTAGAAAAATCCCTCTCCGCAAATCGCAAAGCGGCTAATTTAATAACCCATATTTCCAAAACTTAAGTTTTTACGGTAACTTGGTTGGTATAATACTAAAGTTCTGGTTCTATTCTATCACCCTATGTGGACCTAATGTTGGCACACTTCCGTATTTATTTTATATTTCATGTCAAACTTAGACAAATCTTTGACCGCACATCGCAAAACGGCTAATTTAATCACCCATATTTCCAAAACCTATAATTTTTACGGTAACTTGGGTGGTATAGTTCTACAGTTCTTGTCCTATTCCATCATCCTATGTGTACGTAATGTTGGCACACTTCCATATGTATTTTATATTTCATTTCAAAATAAGACAAATCGCTGTCCGTATATCGCAAGGCGACTACTTTAATCAGCCGTATTTTCAAAACCTAAGTTTTTACGGTAACTTGGGTGGTATAACACAAAAGTTCTGGTCCTATTCTATCACCCTATGTGTACGTCATGTTGGCACACTTCTGTATTTTTTTATATTTCATTCAAATTTAGACAAATCGCTGACCGCACATCCTAAAGCGGATACTTTAATTACCCATATTTACAAAACCTAAGTTCTTAAGGTAACTTGGGTGATATAGTCCAAAAGTTCTGGTCCTATTCTATCATCCTATGTGTACGTCATGTTGGCACACTTCGTATTTATTTTTTATTTCATGTCAAACTTAGATAAATCGTTGTCCGGACATCGCAAAGCGGCTATTTTAATCACCCATATTTCCAAAACCTAAGTTTTTACGGTAACTTGGGTGGTAAAGTACAAAGGTTCTGGTCCTATTCTCTCATCCTATGTGTACGTCATGTTGGCACACTTCCGTATTTATTTTATATTTCATGTCAAACTAAGGCAAATCGCTGACCGAACATCGCAAAGCGGCTACTTTAATTACCCATATTTCCAAAACCTAAGTTTTAAGGGTAACTTGGATGGCATAATACTGAAGTTCTGGTTCTATTCTATCACCCTATGTGTACGTAATGTTAGCACACTTCCGTATTTATTTTATATTTCATGTCAAACTTAGACAAATCGCTGACCGCACAAAGCAAAGCGGCTACTTTAATCACCCATATTTCCAAAACCTAAGTTTTTACGGTAACTTGGTTGGTATAGTCCTACAGTTCTTCTCCTATTCTATCAACCTATGTGTACGTAATGCTGGAACACTTCCGTATTTATTTTATATTTCATGTAAAACTTTGAAAAATCCCTCTCCGCACATCGCAAAGCAACTAATTTAATCACCCATATTTCCAAAACCTAAGTTTTTAAGGTAACTTGGTTTGCATAATACTAAAATTCTGGTTCTATTGTATCACCCTATATGTACCTAATGTTGGCACACTTCCGTATTTATTTTATATTTCATGTCAAACTTAGACAAATCTTTGACCGCACATCGCAAAGCGGCTCATTTAATCACCCATATTTCCAAAACCTAAATTTTTACAGTAACTTGGGTGGTATAGTTCTACAGTTCTTGTCCTATTTTATCATCCTATGTGTACGTAATGTTGGCACACTTCCGTATGTATTTTATATTTCATTTCAAACTAAGACAAATTGCTGTCCGTATATCGCAAAGCGACTACTTTAATCAGCCATATTTCCAAAACCTAAGTTTTAACGGTAACTTGGGTGGTAAAATACAAAAGGTCTGGTCCTATTCTATCACCCTATGTGTACGTCAATTGGCACACTTCCGTATTTATTTTGTATTTCATGTAAATCTTTGAAAAATCCCTCTCCGCATATCGTAAAGCAACTAATTTAATCACCCATATTTCCAAAACCTAAGTCCTTAAGGTAACTTGTGTGGTATAGTACTTAGGTTCTGGTCCTCTTCTATCATCCTATTTGTACCTAATGTTGGCACACTTCCGTATTTTTTTATATTTCATTCAAACTTAGACAAATCGCTGACCGCACATCCTAAAGCGGCTACTTTAATCACCCATATTTCCAAAACCTAAGTTTTTACGGTAACTTGGGTGGTATAGTCCTACAATTCTTGTCCTATTCTATCATCCTATGTGTACGTCATAATGGCACACGTCCGTATTTATTTTTTATTTCATGTCAAACTTAGACAAAACGCTGTCCGCACATCGCAAAGCCACTACTTTAATCACCAATATTTCCAAAACCTAAGTTTTTACGGTAATATGGGTGGTATAGTACTAAATTTCTGGTCCTATTCTATCACCCTATGTGTACGTCATGTATCCACACTTCCGTATTTTTTTTATATTTCATGTCAAACGTAGACAAATCGTTGTCCGGACATCGCAAAGCGGCTAATTTAATCACCCATATTTCCAAAACCTAAGTTTTTACGGTAACTTGGGTGGTAAAGTACAAAGGTTCTGGTCCTATTCTATCATCCTATGTGTACGTCATGTTGGCAAACTTCCGTATTTATTTTATATTTCATGTCAAACTAAGACAAATCCCTGACAACACATCGCAAAGCGGCTACTTTAATTACCCATATTTCCAAAACCTAAGATTTTACAGTAACTTGGTTGGTATAATACTAAAGTTCTGGTTCTATTCTATCACCCTATGTGTACGTAATGTTAGCACACTTCCTTATTTATTTTATATTTCATGTCAAACTTAGACAAATCGCTGACCGCACAAACCAAAGCAACTAATTTAATCACCCATATTTCCAAAACCTAAGTTTTTACGGTATCTTGGTCGGTATAATACTAAAGTTCTGGTTCTATTCTATCACCCTATGTGTACCTAATTTTGGCACACTTCCGTATTTATTTTATTTTACATGTCAAACTAAGACCATTCGCTGACCGCACATCGCAAAGCGGCTACTTTAACCACCCATATTTCCAAAACATAAGTTTTTACGGTAACTTGGTTGGCATAATACTAAAGTTCAGGTTCAATTCTATCACCCTATGTGTACGTATACGAAATTTTATAGAAACTATATTAAGTTTTCTAGAAAACTTTGTACCTTTTCTAGAAAATATAGTAAGTTTTCTAGAAAACTTTGTACCTTTTCTAGAAAATATACAAAATTTTCTAGAATCTATAGTAAGTTTTCTAGAAAACTTGGTACCTTTTCTAGAAAATATACGAAACTTTCTAGAAACTATAGTAAGTTTTCTAGAAAACTTGGTACCTTTTCTAGAAAATATACGAAATTTTCTAGAAACTATAGTAAGTTTTCTAGAAAACTTGGTACCTTTTCTAGAAAATATACGATATTTTCTAGAAACTATAGTAAGTTTTCTAGAAAACTTGGTACCTTTTCTAGAAAATATACGAAATTTTATAGAAACTATCGTAAGTTTTCTAGAAAACTTTGTACCTTTTCTAGAAAATATAGTAATTTTTCTAGAAAACTTGGTACCTTTTCTAGAAAATATACAAAATTTTCTAGAAACTATAGTAAGTTTTCTAGAAAACTTGGTACCTTTTCTAGAAAATATACGAAATTTTCTAGAAACTATAGTAAGTTTTCTAGAAAACTTGGTACCTTTTCTAGAAAATATACGAAATTTTCTAGAAACTATAGTAAGTTTTCTAGAAAACTTGGTACCTTTTCTAGAAAATATACGATATTTTCTAGAAACTATAGTAAGTTTTCTAGAAAACTTGGTACCTTTTCTAGAAAATATACGAAATTTTATAGAAACTATCGTAAGTTTTCTAGAAAACTTTGTACCTTTTCTAGAAAATATAGTAATTTTTCTAGAAAACTTGGTACCTTTTCTAGAAAATATACAAAATTTTCTAGAAACTATAGTAAGTTTTCTAGAAAACTTGGTACCTTTTCTAGAAAATATACGAAATTTTCTAGAAACTATAGTAAGTTTTCTAGAAAACTTGGTACCTTTTCTAGAAAATATACGAAATTTTCTAGAAAGTATAGTAAGTGTTCTAGAAAACTTGGTACCTTTTCTAGAAAAAGTACGAAATTTTCTAGAAACTATAGTAAGTTTTCTAGAAAACTTGGTACCTTTTCTAGAAAATATACGAAATTTTCTAGAAAACTTGGTACCTTTTCTAGAAAATATACGAAATTTTCTAGAAAGTATAGTAAGTTTTCTAGAAAACTTGGTACCTTTTCTAGAAAATATAGTAAGTTTTCTAGAAAACTTGGTACCTTTTCTAGAAAATATACAAAATTTTCTAGAAACTATAGTAAGTTTTCTAGAAAACTTGGTACCTTTTCTAGAAAATATACGAAATTTTCTAGAAACTATAGTAAGTTTTCTAGAAAACTTGGTACCTTTTCTAGATAATATACGAAATCTTCTAGAAACTATAGTAAGTTTTCTAGAAAACTTGGTACCTTTTCTAGAAAATATACGATATTTTCTAGAAACTATAGTAAGTTTTCTAGAAAACTTGGTACCTTTTCTAGAAAATATACGAAATTTTATAGAAACTATAGTAAGTTTTCTAGAAAACTTTGTAATTTTTCTAGAAAATATAGTAAGTTTTCTAGAAAACTTGGTACCTTTTCTAGAAAATATAAAAAATTTTCTAGAAACTATAGTAAGTTTTCTAGAAAACTTGGTACCTTTTCTAGAAAATAAACGAAATTATCTAGAAACTATAGTAAGTTTTCTAGAAAACTTGGTACCTTTTCCAGAAAATATACGAAATTTTCTAGAAACTATAGTAAGTTTTCTAGAAAACTTGGTACCTTTTCTAGAAAATATACGAAATTTTCTAGAAACTATAGTAAGTTTTCTAGAAAACTTGGTACCTTTTCTAGAAAATATACGAAATTTTCTAGAAAACTTGGTACCTTTTCTAGAAAATATACAAAATTTTCTAGAAACTATAGTAAGTTTTCTAGAAAACTTGGTACCTTTTCTAGAAAATATACGAAATTATCTAGAAACTATAGTAAGTTTTCTAGAAAACTTGGTACCTTTTCCGGAAAATATACGAAATTTTCTAGAAACTATAGTAAGTTTTCTAGAAAACTTGGTACCTTTTCTAGAAAATATACGAAATTTTCTAGAAACTATAGTAAGTTTTCTAGAAAACTTGGTACCTTTCTAGAAAATATACGAAATTTTCTAGAAAACTTGGTACCTTTTCTAGAAAATATACGAAATTTTCTAGAAAGTATAGTAAGTTTTCTAGAAAACTTGGTACCTTTTCTAGAAACTATAGTGAGTTTTCTAGAAAACTTGGTACCTTTTCTAGAAAATATACAAAATTCTCTAGAAACTATAGTAAATTTTCTAGAAAACTTGGTACCTTTTCTAGAAAATATACGAAATTTTCTAGAAACTATAGTAAGTTTTCTAGAAAACTTGGTACCTTTTCTAGAGAATATACGAAATTTTCTAGAAACTATAGTAAGTTTTCTAGAAAACTTGGTACCTTTTCTAGAAAATATACGAAATTTTCTAGAAACTATAGTAAGTATTCTAGAAAATTTGGTACGTTTTCTAGAAAATACACGAAATTTTCTAGAAACTATAGTAAGTTTTCTAGAAAACTTGGTACCTTTTCTAGAAAATATACGAAATTTTCTAGAAACTATAGTAAGTTTTCTAGAAAACTTGGTACCTTTTCTAGAAAATATACGAAATTTTCTAGAAACTATAGTAAGTTTTCTAGAAAACTTGGTACCTTTTCTAGAAAATATACGAAATTATATAGAAACTATAGTAAGTTTTCTAGAAAACTTTGTACCTTTTCTAGAAAATATAGTAAGTTTTCTAGAAAACTTGGTACCTTTTCTAGAAAATATACGAAATTGTATAGAAACTATAGTAAGTTTTCTAGAAAACTTTGTACCTTTTCTAGAAAATATAGTAAGTTTTCTAGAAAACTTGGTACCTTTTCTAGAAAATATACAAAATTTTCTAGAAACTATAGTAAGTTTTCTAGAAAACTTGGTACCTTTTCTAGAAAATATACGAAATTTTCTAGAAACTATAGTAAGTTTTTTAGAAAACTTGGTACCTTTTCTAGAAAATATACGAAATTTTCTAGAAACTATAGTAAGTTTTCTAGAAAACTTGGTACCTTTTCTAGAAAATATACGAAATTTTCTAGAAACTATAGTAAGTTTTCTAGAAAACTTGGTACCTTTTCCAGAAAATATACGAAATTTTCTAAAAACTATAGTAAGTTTTCTAGAAAACTTGGTACCTGTTCTAGAAAATATACGAAATTTTCTAGAAACTATAGTAAGTTTTCTAGAAAACTTGGTACCTTTTCTAGAAAATATACGAAATTTTCTAGAAAACTTGGTACCTTTTCTAGAAAATATACGAAATTTTCTAGAAAGTATAGTAAGTTTTCTAGAAAACTTGGTACCTTTTCTAGAAACTATAGTAAGTTTTCTAGAAAACTTGGTACCTTTTCTAGAAAATATACAAAACTCTCTAGAAACTATAGTAAATTTTCTAGAAAACTTGGTACCTTTTCTAGAAAATATACGAAATTTTCTAGAAACTATAGTAAGTTTTCTAGAAAACTTGGTACCTTTTCTAGAAAATATACGAAATTTTCTAGAAACTATAGTAAGTTTTTTAGAAAATTTGGTACCTTTTCTAGAAAATATACGAAATTTTCTAGAAACTATAGTAAGTTTTCTAGAAAACTTGGTACCTTTTCTAGAAAATATACGATATTTTCTAGAAACTATAGTAAGTTTTCTAGAAAACTTGGTACCTTTTCTAGAGAATATACGAAATTTTATAGAAACTATAGTAAGTTTTCTGGAAAACTTTGTACCTTTTCTAGAAAATATAATAAGTTTTCTAGAAAATTTGTTACCTTTTTTAGAAAATATACAAAATTTTCTAGAAACTATAGTAAGTTTTCTAGAAAACTTGGTACCTTTTCTAGAAAACTTGGTACCTTTTCTAGAAAATATACGAAATTTTATAGAAACTATAGTAAGTTTTCTAGTAAACTTTGTACCTTTTCTAGAAAATATAGTAAGTTTTCTAGAAAACTCTGTACCTTTTCTAGAAAATATACAAACTTTTCTAAAAACTATAGTAAGTTTTCTAGAAAACTTGGTACCTTTTCTAGAAAATATACGAAATTTTCTAGAAAGTATAGTAAGTTTTCTAGAAAACTTGGTACTTTTTCTAGAAAATATAGTAAGTTTTCTAGAAAACTTGGTACCTTTTCTGGATAATATACAAAATCTTCTAGAAACTATAGTACGTTTTCTAGAAAACTTGGTACCTTTTCTAGAAAATATACGAAATTTTCTAGAAACTATAGTAAGTTTTCTAGAAAACTTGGTAGCTTTTTTAGAAAATATACGAAATTTTCTAGAAACTATAGTAAGTTTTCTAGAAAACTTGGTACCTTTTCTAGAAAATATACGATATTTTCTAGAGACTATAGTAAGTTTTTTAGAAAACTTGGTACCTTTTCAAGAAAATATACGAAATTTTATAGAAACTATAGTAAGTTTTCTGGAAAACTTTGTACCTTTTCTAGAAAATATAGTAAGTTTTCTAGAAAACTTGGTACCTTTTCTAGAAAATATACAAAATTTTCTAGAAACTATAGTAAGTTTTCTAGAAAACTTGGTACCTTTTCTAGAAAATATACGAAATTATCTAGAAACTATAGTAAGTTTTCTAGAAAACTTGGTACCTTTTCCAGAAAATATACGAAATTTTCTAGAAACTATAGTAAGTTTTCTAGAAAACTTGGTACCTTTTCTAGAAAATATACGAAATTTTCTAGATACTATAGTAAGTTTTCTAGAAAACTTGGTACCTTTTCTAGAAAATATACAAATTTTCTAGAAAACTTGGTACCTTTTCTAGAAAATATACGAAATTTTCTAGAAAGTATAGTAAGTTTTCTAGAAAACTTGGTACCTTTTCTAGAAACTATAGTAAGTTTTCTAGAAAACTTGGTACCTTTTCTAGAAAATATACAAAATTCTCTAAAAACTATAGTAAATTTTCTAGAAAACTTGGTACCTTTTCTAGAAAATATACGAAATTTTCTAGAAACTATAGTAAGTTTTCTAGAAAACTTGGTACCTGTTCTAGAAAATATACGAAATTTTCTAGAAACTATAGTAAGTTTTCTAGAAAACTTGGTACCTTTTCTAGAAAATATACGAAATTTTCTAGAAACTATAGTAAGTTTTCTAGAAAACTTGGTACCTTATCTAGAGAATATACCAAATTTTCTAGAAACTATAGTAAGTTTTCTAGAAAACTTGGTACCTTTTCTAGAAAATATACGAAATTTTCTAGAAACTATAGTAAGTTTTCTAGAAAATTTGGTACCTTTTCTAGAAAATACACGAAATTTTCTAGAAACTATAGTAAGTTTTCTAGAAAACTTGGTACCTTTTCTAGAAAATATACGAAATTTTCTAGAAACTATAGTAAGTTTTCTAGAAAACTTGGTACCTTTTCTAGAAAATATACGAAATTTTCTAGAAACTATAGTAAGTTTTCTAGAAAACTTGGTACCTTTTCTAGAAAATATACGAAATTATATAGAAACTATAGTAAGTTTTCTAGAAAACTTTGTACCTTTTCTAGAAAATATAGTAAGTTTTCTAGAAAACTTGGTACCCTTTTCTAGAAAATGTACGAAATTGTATAGAAACTATAGTAAGTTTTCTAGAAAACTTTGTACCTTTTCTAGAAAATATAGTAAGTTTTCTAGAAAACTTGGTACCTTTTCTAGAAAATATACAAATTTTTCTAGAAACTATAGTAAGTTTTCTAGAAAACTTGGTACCTTTTCTAGAAAATATACGAAATTTTCTAGAAACTATAGTAAGTTTTTTAGAAAACTTGGTACCTTTTCTAGAAAATATACGAAATTTTCTAGAAACTATAGTAAGTTTTCTAGAAAACTTGGTACCTTTTCTAGAAAATATACGAAATTTTCTAGAAACTATAGTAAGTTTTCTAGAAAACTTGGTACCTTTTCTAGAAAATATACGTAATTTTCTAAAAACTATAGTAAGTTTTCTAGAAAACTTGGTACCTGTTCTAGAAAATATACGAAATTTTCTAGAAACTATAGTAAGTTTTCTAGAAAACTTGGTACCTTTTCTAGAAAATATACGAAATTTTCTAGAAAACTTGGTACCTTTTCTAGAAAATATACGAAATTTTCTAGAAAGTATAGTAAGTTTTCTAGAAAACTTGGTACCTTTTCTAGAAACTATAGTAAGTTTTCTAGAAAACTTGGTACCTTTTCTAGAAAATATACAAAACTCTCTAGAAACTATAGTAAATTTTCTAGAAAACTTGGTACCTTTTCTAGAAAATATACGAAATTTTCTAGAAACTATAGTAAGTTTTCTAGAAAACTTGGTACCTTTTCTAGAAAATATACGAAATTTTCTAGAAACTATAGTAAGTTTTTTAGAAAATTTGGTACCTTTTCTAGAAAATATACGAAATTTTCTAGAAACTATAGTAAGTTTTCTAGAAAACTTGGTACCTTTTCTAGAAAATATACGAAATTTTCTAGAAACTATAGTAAGTTTTCTAGAAAATTTGTTACCTTTTTTAGAAAATATACAAAATTTTCTAGAAACTATAGTAAGTTTTCTAGAAAACTTGGTACCTTTTCTAGAAAATGTACGAAATTTTCTAGAAAACTAGGTACCTTTTCTAGAAAATATACGAAATTTTCTAGAAAGTATAGTAAGTTTTCTAGAAAACTTGGTACTTTTTCTAGAAAATATAGTAAGTTTTCTAGAAAACTTGGTACCTTTTCTGGATAATATACAAAATCTTCTAGAAACTATAGTACGTTTTCTAGAAAACTTGGTACCTTTTCTAGAAAATATACGAAATTTTCTAGAAACTATAGTAAGTTTTCTAGAAAACTTGGTAGCTTTTTTAGAAAATATACGAAATTTTCTAGAAACTATAGTAAGTTTTCTAGAAAACTTGGTACCTTTTCTAGAAAATATACGATATTTTCTAGAGACTATAGTAAGTTTTTTAGAAAACTTGGTACCTTTTCTAGAAAATATACAAAATTTTCTAGAAACTATAGTAAGTTTTCTAGAAAACTTGGTACCTTTTCTAGAAAATATACGAAATTATCTAGAAACTATAGTAAGTTTTCTAGAAAACTTGGTACCTTTTCCAGAAAATATACGAAATTTTCTAGAAACTATAGTAAGTTTTCTAGAAAACTTGGTACCTTTTCTAGAAAATATACGAAATTTTCTAGAAACTATAGTAAGTTTTCTAGAAAACTTGGTACCTTTTCTAGAAAATATACAAATTTTCTAGAAAACTTGGTACCTTTTCTAGAAAATATACGAAATTTTCTAGAAAGTATAGTAAGTTTTCTAGAAAACTTGGTACCTTTTCTAGAAACTATAGTAAGTTTTCTAGAAAACTTGGTACCTTTTCTAGAAAATATACAAAATTCTCTAAAAACTATAGTAAATTTTCTAGAAAACTTGGTACCTTTTCTAGAAAATATACGAAATTTTCTAGAAACTATAGTAAGTTTTCTAGAAAACTTGGTACCTGTTCTAGAAAATATACGAAATTTTCTAGAAACTATAGTAAGTTTTCTAGAAAACTTGGTACCTTTTCTAGAAAATATACGAAATTTTCTAGAAACTATAGTAAGTTTTCTAGAAAACTTGGTACCTTATCTAGAGAATATACGAAATTTTCTAGAAACTATAGTAAGTTTTCTAGAAAACTTGGTACCTTTTCTAGAAAATATACGAAATTTTCTAGAAACTATAGTAAGTTTTCTAGAAAATTTGGTACCTTTTCTAGAAAATACACGAAATTTTCTAGAAACTATAGTAAGTTTTCTAGAAAACTTGGTACCTTTTCTAGAAAATATACGAAATTTTCTAGAAACTATAGTAAGTTTTCTAGAAAACTTGGTACCTTTTCTAGAAAATATACGAAATTTTCTAGAAACTATAGTAAGTTTTCTAGAAAACTTGGTACCTTTTCTAGAAAATATACGAAATTATATAGAAACTATAGTAAGTTTTCTAGAAAACTTTGTACCTTTTCTAGAAAATATAGTAAGTTTTCTAGAAAACTTGGTACCTTTTCTAGAAAATGTACGAAATTGTATAGAAACTATAGTAAGTTTTCTAGAAAACTTTGTACCTTTTCTAGAAAATATAGTAAGTTTTCTAGAAAACTTGGTACCTTTTCTAGAAAATATACAAAATTTTCTAGAAACTATAGTAAGTTTTCTAGAAAACTTGGGTACCTTTTCTAGAAAATATACGAAATTTTCTAGAAACTATAGTAAGTTTTTTAGAAAACTTGGTACCTTTTCTAGAAAATATACGAAATTTTCTAGAAACTATAGTAAGTTTTCTAGAAAACTTGGTACCTTTTCTAGAAAATATACGAAATTTTCTAGAAACTATAGTAAGTTTTTCTAGAAAACTTGGTACCTTTTCTAGAAAATATACGTAATTTTCTAAAAACTATAGTAAGTTTTCTAGAAAACTTGGTACCTGTTCTAGAAAATATACGAAATTTTCTAGAAACTATAGTAAGTTTTCTAGAAAACTTGGTACCTTTTCTAGAAAATATACGAAATTTTCTAGAAAACTTGGTACCTTTTCTAGAAAATATACGAAATTTTCTAGAAAGTATAGTAAGTTTTCTAGAAAACTTGGTACCTTTTCTAGAAAACTTGGTACCTTTTCTAGAAAATATACGAAATTTTATAGAAACTATAGTAAGTTTTCTAGTAAACTTTGTACCTTTTCTAGAAAATATAGTAAGTTTTCTAGAAAACTTGGTACCTTTTCTAGAAAATATACGAAATTTTCTAGAAAACTTGGTACCTTTTCTAGAAAATATACGAAATTTTCTAGAAAGTATAGTAAGTTTTCTAGAAAACTTGGTACTTTTTCTAGAAAATATAGTAAGTTTTCTAGAAAACTTGGTACCTTTTCTGGAAAATATACAAAATGTTCTAGAAACTATAGTACGTTTTCTAGAAAACTTGGTACCTTTTCTAGAAAATATACGAAATTTTTTTAGAAACTATAGTAAGTTTTCTAGAAAACTTGGTAGCTTTTCTAGAAAATATACGAAATTTTCTAGAAACTATAGTAAGTTTTCTAGAAAACTTGGTACCTTTTCTAGAAAATATACGATATTTTCTAGAGACTATAGTAAGTTTTTTAGAAAACTTGGTACCTTTTCTAGAAAACTTGGTACCTTTTCTAGAAAATATACGAAATTTTATAGAAACTATAGTAAGTTTTCTAGTAAACTTTGTACCTTTTCTAGAAAATATAGTAAGTTTTCTAGAAAACTTGGTACCTTTTCTAGAAAATATACAAAATTTTCTAAAAACTATAGTAAGTTTTCTAGAAAACTTGGTACCTTTTCTAGAAAATATACGAAATTTTCTAGAAACTGTAGTAAGTTTTCTAGAAAACTTGGTACCTTTTCTAGAAAATGTACGGT